>CP126895.1:104540845-104900845 GCA_030440675.1 Furcifer pardalis | reverse complement strand
CTCCTGGAAATGGGCGTGTTTTACTTCTTCTTCCAGGAGTGACAAGGGCTTCGTGGCCCGGATGAATTGCCTTCAGGGGCCACACCTGGCCCACAGGCCTTAGTTTGGGCACCGCTGACCTAAGATAAGGAAAGAAGTAGAAGTGGACACCGAGGGAACTAAGCAAGAGATTGACCCTCGACATCCTCTGAATGGATATGAGCCTCGTGGATAAGACCAATGTGCTCAAGTGGAGTCTGCTGGCAGACAACACACTGTGTGAATGTGGAGAGATGCAGAATCCAGATCATTTACTGGTCTGCCGATTACTGCTATAAACATGCCCTGTTGAGGACTTAGGTTTGGCCAACAATAAAGCCAAGAAGTGGCTTCATTTTCTGAGTCCATGAAAGAAGAATTATTATTTAACAAAACAAGGGGAATTGATTGCAGCGCACCCTACCAAATGATGACCACCAGAAAAGGTAGGGATGGAGATGGGAAGGGGAGTGTTATTACTCAAAAGGAGGACAAATCAGAGAGATCCAAAGACGTAACTGGACTCTCCCCCTGGTAAAAATAATAATACTGTAGATCAGAATGAATGTATCACTCAAATGAAGGATAAAATAGATCACATGAAAACATGAGGCAGTCTACTCCAAATTCTCACCATATAGACCCTGTGTTAATCTATAGTAAAATACTCACAAGGGTCCAGAACTCTGAGTCGTAGATGCTGAATCCAGTGATGGGATGACAAAATTTTTGCTATCACACCGTGACGTCACAGACGTCATGTGTGTGGCCAACGTCATGACATATTTACATTGTGGGGGGAGCTGATGTCATGATGTCATGACATTGTGGGCGGGGCCAAAAATAATTTTAAAAATAAATAAAATAAAATAAAATAAAATTAAAATAAACACACACATGCACACACACACACCCTCAAAAACAACCACAACACAAACCTGTAAATAAACTAAATAAATAAAATAAATAAAGAAATAAAATAAAAATTAAATAAAAATACACACACACACACCAAACACAACGGCGCAGCGTCCTGGTGGGGTTGTGGGGCCAGGCGCGGAAAGGCCGCCGCCGCCGCTTCTTCAGGCACTCCCTGCACCCTTTCTTTCCCAGCAGCCAAAATGGCTGCCAGGAATTGCGCATGCATCAAACTTTCATTTGATGCATGCGCAGTAAAAAAAAATAGAACTGTGCATGCGTCAAATGAAGGTTTGGTGCATGCGCAGTACCCGGGAGCCATTTTGGCTCCAAATTTAATTTGGATGCCTAAAAAAAAAAAAAATCCCAGGTGGTTGCTACTGGTTCAGCGAACCACCCAGGAATGTTGCTACCGGTTCGGGCGAACCGTTGCGAACCGGGAACATCCCATCACTGGCTGAAACTGAGCTCAGGACTAGATGTATTACTGGTCCCAGGAAATTTCTCAGTTTATGGCTGTTTGAACCACCTTGCTTGCACAATGGAACTGATGAAGTAGAAGGATGGCCAATGGAAACCAAAGTCAATGTCTGGATTCACATCTGAACTGCATTAGTAAAACCCATTCTGCTAAAAGCAAAGCAAAGCAAAACAAAAACAAAACAACCTCTTCTCTCCCCTGAAATTTTTTGGAAACTCTTAACAAATGCTTTAAAATATGCAAAACCCCAAATTCCCTCTCGGAGTTTCCTTAGTAGAACTCAAGACAATTTGTGCATGTGTATGTTCAACCTAACTGAAACCTAGTGAAACTGTATTGAACATTTAAAAAATGTTTCTCTCTCTCTCATTTCCTGGCTTGATCTTCTCTTCTAGAGCTTTTTAGTTTCATTTCTGTGAAATATAACTAAAAACATTTGATGGGGAAACTCTGAGACTGGAAATAAACAGAGCTAAACTCCACCTCCCCAGAAGGAACACATTAAAAAAAACATGCTCCAAGGAAAGCATAGAGTAACATGGAAAGACACAGATTTTTGTTGGTGCTGGAACTGAGGCAAGCTTTGTGTCATATAGTTGACAAGAAAAACACCCAAAACATTGGCAATGAACTGGGTAAAATAGAGAACAAATGTTCCATCTCAGAAAGCGTTGACTGGAGAACAGCATTCTATGTTGTTTCAGAAGGCATTCTACACTATATACTGTACTGCACTTGAATTCTTGGCCAAGGGGAGGAGGAAAAAGTTCACTGGATAAGGAACAGCCGCCCTGACTCCTCAGAAAAGGGCGAGGTATAAATGTAATAAAATAAAAATAAATAAATAAACACCATTAAAGGAGGATAAAGCTGAGAAACTCAACCTCCCTTACATCACTTGGAGAACTCTGAATAGGATGAGGGTTGGAGTCCCTAAATGCAAGAACAACATGATCAAAGGGTGGCTGCTGGCAGACAACAAAATGATGTGTGAATGTGGAGGGATACATTAACCGGCTCATTTACCAGTCTGCCAATTACTGCTAGAAACATGCACCGATGAGGACTTAAATTTGACAGATGGCAAAGCCAAAAAATTGGGTTCATTCTAGCAGTCCAGGGTTTGATCGGGAAACAAAAGGAGGAGGAGGAGGAGGCTAAGGGGGGAAGTGTATCCACCAGATGCATGGGAGAAGCTATGCTCCATTCATCCTCACCTGATGTTGGGTGTGTCATGCCTTCTTTTTTGGCATGCCAAATTCTTCAACAATTCCCCAAGCAGAATTTGGAGAATTCCTGCCCACAGACACACAACTACTTACACTCACTCATCTGGAACAGATCTTCTTTTCCAGGATATCCCAGCCTACTTCCTGTGCTTCATGAGAGGCCTAGGTCTTCATGGAAGGTTTTGTCCTGCCACCCATCAGGCGCTATATTTGGTATATCTAGGTCTGGTGATGGTCCCCCTCAGTGGAGGAAATGCCACTGGAAACCATCACTGTTTTTTCTTTTGCTTAGTTTTCTGCTTTTGTAATTTTTGTGTAAACTGAATTGATATTTGGAATTTTTGATTGTTGCTTGATATTGTTGCCTATTGAATTCTGATGCTGTAATGATTTATATTATAGTATCTCTGATTTATTTTTTAGGATGTCCTGATATTTTGTGATTGCAATTGTTACTGGAGAGAGAGAGAGAGACAGGGATGTATTTTGATATATTTTGTGATGTTATTCCTGCTATGTGATATTTGTAATTTACTATGTGATGTTTGTAATTGCTTTTATGTTATGGAATCTGCTATGTAATTGTAACTGTTTCTTCTGTAAGCCGCCCAGAGTCGCTGTGCGAGTGGGGCGGCATAGAAGTCAAAATATACAATACAAACACAAAAATACAAATCATATTGGCCCTGACATCAAAATGAGTGGAGGAGGAACCACTTCAGTATTCTGATTCCCAACGGTCATGGAGGCGGAAGAGGCCATGCCAGATGTACTGGCTGCGAAGGTGCACCATGTCAATATCCTCAAGGCTGCGGCAGTCCATTGCAGTCCCAGTTTAAATCCTGCATGTCTCATTTCATACGTGCCGCAGGAGATGGCTCCGTGATCAGTGTGTGGGTCACTTCATGGCAAGCTGGGATCCAACTTAAACAAATTCACGTCAATCGCAATTCCCCATCAACTGTGAAAAATGATTTTCAGGAAACAATGTATACTGGGACATGAATAGCGGCCGACAACGAAAACACAGTACCTTCCAATGAGCTACATCTCCCACAAAGACCAAGATTTCCCAAAAAGAATGGGGATTTTATAAAGGAAGGGCTGAGGGCCCTTTCTAGATAAGCAAACAGTAGATGTTTGAAGGTGTGTGTTGGGGCAGGAAATTTGCCCACAGATGTCTAGAAAATGTTGAGAGTTGGAGTAAAAGAAAGAAAGAAAAAAAGAATGGTATATTCCTACTTACTGCTCCCTTTGTTTTTTGCTCCAGAGTTCAGAAAGTTACTTTTTTAAGGGAAAGGTCACCCTTGCTCAAAAGCTAGTCATATCTAACTCTAGGGTGCATTATTCATCTCTATTTTCAGCCAAAGAGCCATCACTGTCTGCATCTACATACATTTCTGTGGTCATTTGGCAGGCACGACTAGACACCAAAGTGCACAGAATGCTGTTACCTTTTCCACCAAAGTGGTACCTATTTATCTACTTGCAATTTCTTGCTTTCAAACTGCTAGTTTGGAAGGAGCTGGGACAGAGACGGGAGCTCATTCCATCATGCAGCACTCGGGTCTTGAACTGCTGACCTGCCGACCTTCCAGTTTTCAAGTTCAGTGTCTTAACCAGTAAGCCACCGCAGTCCCAGCTTATAAACATTATCATTCTATGGTCCAAATAATTGCCATTTCAGATATGAGTTTTCAAAATAAGTTTTCTTTCCCAGTTATTCAAAGTAATTTGCATAGTTTATTATAGGTTTTTTTTCATATGTTCTCAAGAAAATCAAAAGGTTGTATCCTGAAAATTCTGTGTGGGAACAACAACAACAACTCCATTTATATCCCGCCTATCTGGAGTAACCCGCACTCTGGGGCACATAGGAGAAAGAATTAGATACAGTAATACCTCGGATAACGTTTACCTCGGATAATGCTAAAATCACATAACGTTAAGTAATCGGGGGGGGGGGGAGAATTGGATCGAATAACGTTAAGGTCCTATGGGATGGATCGGGTAACAACCGCTAAAGCCTGTGCGGTTACAATGTATCTCTATGGAGCTTTAACGTTATCCGATCCATCCCATAGGATTTTAACATGCATCGGATAACACTAAAAATCGGATAACACCAAGACTTGTGGAACCAAGTTTTAGCGTTATCCCGAGGTATTACTGTACTTGTGTTCTGTTTCCACATTAACAATAAGAATTTTAAAAATGAAAGAAAATAGTTTATACTAAGCAATTATGAAACTTCCCTTTCATCTTAAGCACGAAATAAAAGCCTAGTTAATGAGTTTCTACTATTCAACTGCAAGATGTAGTTCCACAGTTCTGCCTCCCAAAGGATTTGCAAAAACGTTACCTCAAACATCAAACACGCATATTTGAAGGACCATAGTTTTTGTTTTCTATTAGTTTTTCAAAGATGCAACGTTAATTAGCTCTTTTCTTCTGTGAAGGAAAATACTTGTTATTGGCGAGAAGGTTTAAAGCAACTGGGGCATTTGAACAAAGAAAGTCAACAGTGTGATACTCAGGATCAATGTTTTTGGCACATACAGCAACATCTGAAGTGGCCGTATGTGAAGTACTTTATGCTACTTTATGGGGTCAGTCCTCTGTTTTAACACCTGTTAAAAAGCCCAGAAAGGCCAAAACCATATGTATAGGAGAAAGGCAGGCCAGATTTTTGCTCTTGCTTGAAGATGCTCTTTATTTAGGAATTTGGATAACAACAACAACAACAACAACAACAACAACAACAACAACAACAACAACAACAACAAAGATTACCCATATTTACTCAAGTATAAGCTGACCCGAATATAAGCCGAGGTATCTAATTTTGACCCGAGAATCCAGGAAAATAGATTGCCCTAAATGTAAGCCAAGGGTGGCAAAAGTGAGTTTCAATAATCAAAATACAGTACATGAAAATAAGATGCAACAGAAAGGAATTTTCTCCATGCCGATTGAGATGCGCTGACGATAGGACGGGAGAAGTGGGTGGTGAAGGCTATTAGTCACCAACACCTTTTTCCATTGCAGTCCAGTAACCCGATTATAAGTCGAGTCCACTTTTTTGACCTCATTTTTAGGACTGAAAAACTAGGCTTATACTCGAGGATAAACAGTACAGTACAGTACATGCCATCAGGTCAATTCAGAGTTATGGTGATTCCAGAGAATCAAAATCTAGAGTACTCAGAGGTGGTTTACCCAGCACTCTGGGACATGCCTAAGGCTACACAAGCTAGCTTTTCTCTTGGAATACACAGTGGGGAATTAAACTCTCAACCTCTAGCTTCCCACACAGATATCTAATCTGACTGAGTTATCCAGCCAGATAGACCACCTCTAGGTAACACTAGACAATCCTAACAAGGATTGGGAAAACAAAGGACAACAGCTGATCAAAACTCCCAAAGGTGGTGATAGCTATTCTATATAGATTTAAAGTACGATGGTCAGAATCTTATTGGTGTCTACATAAGGTTTTCATAACTTGCTCTGATCTGCTGTAAAGAGCTATGAGGGCACAACTTGGGTGACTATGCATGTGACTGGGACATATCCTGGCAGCTTGTCAATTAGCTGCAATTTAGCCACAGTAAGTTATGGAGATCTTATGCAAGAGACTTCCAGTCTCCATCTGGCAAATCACTCTGCCTGTAAGTACATTTCTCTTAGGTGTCGCAGTGCTTTGGAAATAATCCTCTCTAGAGCAATGAGATTACAACACCCAGGAAGCATTACAGAAGAACTGAAGGACTAACATGCAGCCTCAGAGTGCTAGGCCTTGTATTAGGTCAGGGAGATACAGAGAGTGCCAAAAAGTATACACACTTTTAAGAAAGGAGAAAACTGTATTAAATTGTAATACTCAATACATACCAATAACAAACCATTAACACAAGTTTTCAAGAGGTACTCAAAGTGGTTACCATCAGTGTTCAAACAATTTCTGAATACAGTACAGCAAAATACTGCTTGAGCAGAACTTCCCTTGTGCACACCACACACATTCCCTTGCAGCTCAACCCTATCACAAATGTGTACAATTGTTAGGCGTGTTGGAAGTTCTGTTGCATATTCACACACTCCTTGTCACTGTACTTCCACAAGGTTCTCAAATTTCAAATATTACTTCAAAATGGTCTTGTGCTCCTCAAACGACAACCGTGCTTCTCCCATTTTCTTTGACTATCCTGCCGGTCGCATGGTGATGATAGCATTCATTCTTCTGAGCAAACATCATACTACACATTGCTACCGTAATTCAATTCAACTTTGAAAAGCAGGACATAGATAACATCTCTGGAGATGTTTATACAGTTTTTGCACTTTCTGTATATGTGTCTGCAAGCGTGGGTCTATGGACTGGAATTTCCAGAATTCTGCCTGGGGAAAGGTTTGAAAATACTAGGAGTTGGAACTCAAAAAACCCAAAAACACACTACTGTCTGGTGAAGGCTTGAAGGACTTCTAGCCTTCAAACAAAAGAAATGGGAAGCAGTTCTCTGATAAGCTAGATAAAAGTAAAGGTCACCCTTGCTCAAATGGCAGTCATATCTGGAAAAGGTGGAGGGAAAAAGAAGAAGGGGGTGGCCAAAAATGAGATAGCTTGATGGTATTGTAGATGCATTGAGCGCTGAGCTGGGCGGGTTGAGGAGGATGGTGGAGGATAAGGATGCCTGGCGTGCGGTGGTCCATGGGGTCTCAAAAGGTCAGAATCGACTGTGCGACCGAATCACAAAAACAAAAAAATCTGACTCTAGGGCTCAGTGCTCATCTCTATTTATAGCCAAAGAGCCAGCACTGTCTGCATCTGCAGACATTTCCATGGACACGTGGCAGGCATGACTAAACACATAGACACACTGTTTACCTTCCCACAGAAGTGGTACCTATTTATCTACTTGCAATTTATTGCTTTCCAACTGCTAGGTTGGCAGGAACTGGGAAAGAGACGAGAGCTCATTCTGTCATGTGGTACTTGGGTCTCAAATTGTTGACCTGCTGACCTTCCAGTCATCAAGTTTGGCATCTTAACCACTAAGCCACTTCAGTCCCTTTCTGACAAGCTACAATGGCCTAAAAACAGAAATGTCATCCTTACAAGTTGTGTGTCATATTGATGGATATAATTATTCCTTCAATTGCAGACGCAGACATCTTTGGCTGTTAATAAAAATGAGCACCGCACCCTAGAGTCAGATACAACTAGCTTTAAAGCAAGGCTGACCCTTATCTTTACCTTTAAGAGTGTGTGACTTTAACCATTTAACCATGCTGCCAGGGGGGGAAAGAGAATTCTGTAAGCTGTGATTGAAGGGGTGGGGAGATGTACTTATTCATTTTTACCGAATATGTATGTTTGGGAGAAAATGTGAAAAACAGAAAATATTCCATTCTAATGGTACTGGACACCAATAGGAATTGCACCACTTGTATTTTGGAAAGAATCATATCATTTGAAAGATTTTACATTCTGGTCATAGTTACTAGTGTGTCATAAAAAACAAACGAAGGAAGGAGCCTATGAGGTTAGCTGGGTCCCAGTGGTGCCAATTTGAGCATTCAGAGAAAGCAGATCCAACTAATTAATCCATGCACTATTTCTAATCTATGTTGAAGCCATTAAGTGATTAGTGGTATCAACGGTTGATTCAGCCTTTTTTCCCCCCCTTTTAAAGAATGGATTTAGAACACTATCTACCCATAAACTTACTTGATTGCTCAGGGCAAGACTTTATCGCTAAAATAATACTGGGGACTTATTTCTTAAGAGTAGTTAACAAAAACAAAGAGTTTAATAAAGTGTACATTAAAACAGAAGATCGCTTATAGAACTAACAGCTAAACTGGCTTTGTGAAACCACCTAAATTTATTTACATTAATGATAAGATTTTCAATAACCCTTTCTTCTCCTCAGTCCTCCTTTAGTTTTGGAGGGCCGATTAGCCATTTGAATATCATTCTTAAAAAGCATGAATAAAGACATGGATTTGTATATCTTTGCACTTGTTAATATAGAAGTACAAAGCAAACCAAGATCATCATGGCCCCATCACTCCCTGGCAAATAGAAGGGGAAGAAATGGAAGCAGTGACAGAGTTTACTTTCCTGGCATCACTGCAGACGATGACTGCAGCCATGAAATAAAAAGATTGCATACTCTAGGGAGGCAAGCTATGGCAAACCTAAGCAGCATAATAAAAAGAAGCAACATTGCCCTGCCAATAAAAGTCCACATAGTCAGAGTTGCCATAATTCTCCCCCACAAAACCAGGATGCCCGCCTGGCGATCCAAAAACTGCAATTTGCCCAACCAAGATGCATGGTCTTGAACCTGGTGCATTCTTCCTCATCCCATCCCCTCCCTCAAAAACAAACAAACAAAAACACCACAGGGTCAGTCCCAGCCATCCCTGGAAGAGACTTCCCAAAGTCAGTCCGGCCACCTGCAGCATGCTTCCATCCCCCCCCCCTCTTGCCAAGCCTTTTCAGTTAAAAGGGCTGCAGGGATGCTTGTTGGGTTCCCCACTGCAGTGCAAAAACCCACCAACCCGGAGGGGGGGGGGAGGGAGGGCTTCCAGTGCAATTAATCCACCCAGAGACAGGAGGAGCTGTGCCACCCCCAGCCTCAGCCACCACCACACCCACCTCTCCCTGGGGATCATGGTGCATTGCGGGGTGCCATGAGGAAAGAGCGCCAAGGCCTTCTTGCAACCAGCCCTAAGAGGGAGGCGCTTCCCACCCTCTCTCCATCCATGTGTATCATGTGTGTGGTGCATTGTGGTGCCACCTCACTGCAAATCCAGGACTTTAACATGTTTTTTATTGAACTGGCCAGGACAAATTTCCCAAACTTGAATCCAGGACAATCCCAGTTTTGCAGGACGTATGGCAACCCTAACATAGTTAAAGCAATTATCTTCCCAGTAGTCATGTATGGCTGTGAGGCTGTGAAGACTAAGAGCAAAAGAATAGATGTCTTTGAACTGTGGTGCTAGAGAAGAATTTTGAGGGTGCCCTGGACTGGAAGGAGATAAAATCAGTGAACCCTAAAGGAAATCAACCTTGACTCCTCCTTGGAAGGACAAATGCTGAAGCTGACACTCAAGTACTTTGGGCACCAAATGAGAAGAGAGGACTCACTGGAGAAGGCCCTCATGCTGGGAAAGATTGAAGGGAAAAGGAGAAGGGAGCAGGAGAGGATGAGATGGCTAGACAGCATTGTTGATGCTGAGCGTAGAAATGAGTAGACACTGGAGGATGTCTTGCATGCTGTGGTTCATGGGATCACAAAGGGTTGGATTCGACTGTGAGACTGAACAACAACAACAAAGCAAATTTAGAAATGATTTTCCTAAACGCAGTTACAAAATGTTCCTTATTGTAATTAGAAAACTAGTGTAATTGTGGCCTTTTTTTTGTCCAGGTTCTCTCTCTAGCTGGGCAATGTGGCCCCCTGATATTTCTCCTTATGTTTATCTCTAAATGTGATTTGTACTGGATATTTTTTCAAATGAAAGACCATATCAGGAGGAGACAGATGTTCATAACTGTTTAAATGGAGGACTGTCCTAAAAGAGGGCATAGAACCATCCCAATACAGTTGAACCTCGCATAAAGAATACCTCACTTAAAGAGTAACTCGCTTAAAGAGCAGAATTTTCTCTGAAGGTTCGCTTCACTTAGCAAATAAAACCAACCAAAAACTCGCTTAACAAATAAATCGGGGTTCGCAATCCCCCTCCACACAATTGCTCATTTCCAATGGTGTTTCGCTTAAAGAGCAAACTCATTTAAAGAGCAACCCTGTGGAACGCATTATGCTCTTTAAGTGAGGTACAACTATAATTTGTTTAATAGGGAAGCCAGTGCATGACAGCCCCTACTAACACGGCATGCAGAGGTTGTGTGCGTACACTTGCTCGATCTGCTAGATCAGCACTGCAACACACTTGACAGGACACTCTCTTTTAAGCAGCACAGCCTCAATACCAAGTCTAAAGTTAGTTAGAGGAACAATATCATCAGGAAAATGACAAACTATAAATGGGGAACTGAATCATCCATGCTGCGTACATCAGATTTGGCCCTGAGTGTCTCTGTAGTAAAGTATGCTGCTCCAGTATGGAGAGCATGCACACACGCAAAACAAGTTGACATCGCTGTGAATGAAGCCATGTGTATAGTAACAGGATGCCTCAAACCTACATCAGTTGAGAAAATATACCCTCTTATTGGTATTGCTCCACCTAAGATAAGGAAAGAAATAGCAGCGGACTCCAAGAAAACTAAGGAAGAGAATGACCCTCAACGCGTATAAATCTTTATTACAGTCCAAAACTAGCATAGTACAGTGAAATGAACAGAAGCTAAAAGGAGTTTATTTAGCTGACATCCTCTGAATGGATATGTGGCTCGAGTCCTCCAGCTCAGATCCAGGAAAAGCTTTATGGCAAGAACAAACATTCTTGAGGATACACAAGAGCAAAACCAAATTAGACGATGGGGAAAGGAGCTCACTGGACAAGGACAACATTAAAGGAGGATGTAGCTGAGGAACTCGACCTCCCCTAAGTCACTTGGAGTCACTGAATAGGTTGAGGGTCGGAATCTCTAAATGCAAGACCAACATGCTCAAGTGAAGGCTGCTGGTGGACAAAACCACATGATGTGAATCTGGAGAGATACAAAATCCGGCTCATTTGCTAGTCTGCATATTGCTACCAGAAACAAATACCAATGAGGATCTAATTATGGTCAACAACAAAGCCAAGAAAGTGGCTTCATTTTGGCAGTTGAAAGTTTGATCTGGACATGAAAGAAGAATTTGTAAGTTTTACAAATTTCTTAAAGTGTCTCTACACATTTTACTTTCTGTATAGTTTTGTCTGTGAGTTTTAAAAAAAAACACCTGAATTTCCAACATGTTACTTTCTTTCCTGGTGGCTATTTTTACGATTGTTTCTACTGATGTGAATTATTTTAACTGCGCTTTCTACTGTGAGCTGCTTTGGATGCTTTTAATTCAAAAGAAAGCAAAGAAATTAATAAATTATCTCCTGCCCTTTGGGGCTAGCAACGTAACCGCTGTTTTACTTATTGTGGTTTAACCACTATAATTAAAACGGACAAGAAGATTAGCAGAGAAATTTGTCTGTTCTGCAAATGTTGCTTCCTGGATTTGCATCTTGGGTATACCGTATAAATACCCTTCTGTTGACATTAAATTTGATGCCTATCTTAGCTAAACTCGGAGTTTAAGGAGGGCTGCTTTTCTCCTTCACATACTGACACAAATTCACATCTTTTGCTGCTGGCCGCTCTGGCTTCTCACAGTCATGTCCACCAATCAGAAGTGGGATTCATTCCCCGGGGATGCCTGAGGCATCTCAGTTTGGCTAAAGATTCTCATTCCCATGGAAGGAAGCACAGCTTTCACACACACACATACCCATTCAACATGAGATGGTCCACATTTTCTCATACAGTCTACTCATTTCCTGACAGAATTTCTCTCCTCATAAATATGGACAAGCCATTTCGTGCAGAGCAAAGAGCTACCCCAGAGGTTGGGAAATTTACTTTCTTGGACTACAGCACCCAAAATCCACCAGCCAACCATACCAATGGATTTTGTGATGTTCTGAAAGGTAAATAAAAAGAGATGGAAACAGAGAGCAATTACTTTATACTGTGGTGTTAAAATATGGGCAGATTGGCATGACCTTTTTTTTTTTTTGGCTAAATAACCCTGTAAATCAGGAGTTCTCAACCTTTTTAAACTAGGGGCTGGATCACGTTCCCTCAGACAGCTTTGGGGGCTGGACTGGACAGCCATTTTGCCCTTCCTCCACCACATGGCACTTCCAGGTGTGGTGGAGACGGGGGGGGGGGGGCATTCAGCCTGCAGGCCGCAGGTTGAGAATCCCTGCTGTAAACTAACTCCCCTTACCACAGTGTTTTAGGCTGTCGTGGTTTAGTGGTTAAGACACTGAGCTTGATGACTGGAAGTTTGGCAGGTTGCAGTTTGAGACCCGAGTACTGCATGATGGAGTGAGCTCTTGGTGTCTGTCCTAGTTCTTGCCAACCTAGTAGTTCAAACAAAAGAAATTGCAAGTAGATAAATTGGTATTGCTTTGGCTGGAAAGGTAACAGCATCTAGTGATGCATGTCACATGACCAGGGAAACATCTGCAGACACAGACCAGCGGTGGCTCTTTGGCTGTAAATGGAGGTGAGCACCGTCCCCGAGAGTCAGACACGACTGGCTTATGAGCAAGGGAGACCTTTACCTTTACCCCGTGGTAATTTTTAGATGGTACATTTAATACAGTGTTACTCAATCTTTTTCAATATCTTTATTGTGGCTGCTTTACCACATGACCTGCCACACAGTGTCCCTCTAAGCTCCCTCCTGCCCTTCTAAGGTTCTCTTCATCAGTGTATTGTAGCATAACCATAGTGACCCCCCTCCCAATTTTTTACATTCTTGGGGATTATGAACCCATATTTTAGTATAAATGAGATCAAATTAGATCTTATAAGCAATTTATTAGTCTCCCTTGGATTGGCAAAACTGCTTTTTGATTTGCTTTTCTCAGCCAAAGGCTGACAGATATTATGCACTAACTTATATGTATATTGTAGGATCTACACTTCCTTGTATCTTATAGGTTGTTGTTATTGATACAGTTCTGAAAGAAAACATATCTTTTCAAGATCACATCACTGTCCCATCCAGACAGGTACTGTCAACTCTAAGACTGGCACTAGTTATTCATTCTTCAGTTCCTTTGGTTTGATCTTGCAGTTGGTTTGATTGTACAACAGAATTCAGCTCATTTACTGGTCTCCCAGTTCCTGCCAGAACCATGCATCAATGAGGACTTAAGTTTGGTCAACCACAAAGCCTAGAAAGTGGCTTCATTTTAGTAGTTCAGGGTTTGATCGGGACACGTAAGAAGACTGGGGAAGTTTTATTTCTTAGCTTTTCCTGGAGACCCCAGGTGGTCTGTTATCCAAGTCATCATCAAGTCCAACCCTGGTCTTTGTCTCGTTTAATTTCTATCATTAATTTTAGTCTAGGTTGGCAACGTGTCCTGTGTTGTGGATGAAAATTCTCTAGCTGAAGGTGTGTCCTGGCCCATATCTAGTGAAGTTGTGTGTGCGTATGCGTGCATGTGTGCATGTGCACACGTGTGTGTGTGTGTGTGTGTGTGTGTGTGTGTGTGTGTGTGTGTGTGTGTGTGTGTGTGTGTGTGTGTGTGTGTGTGTGAGAGAGAGAGAGAGAGAGAGAGAGAGATTGTTTACACAGCAAATAAATTCTTCCACACCTGGTCACAGTGATAAGTTTCTGTAGACACTAGAAGTTTGCAGATCTATATTTTTGGAGTACAGCTCCTATACACACCTCTAGTACACACTGTTCATGAAACCAGCCTGCTGAGCCTCTATCAGAAGTTCACACTATCCCCACTCTGTTAACAGCTCTCAGTGCTCTTTGCTCGTGTGGGATGTAAGATTAGAACATTTGTAATTTATGGGCTTTTTATGGTTTAGCTGGATAATTCTAGACAGAAGGGCCATTGACTACTCGTTCGTGGAGTCTCAGCAAAGATGGTGACTGCTGGTTATATATGGTTACTTCTGTGCTCCTGTTCCTGACCTAGTAAATAATCTGGAGTTAATCTTTTTCCTTCTCCCATTCCTTCAACAGGTAGGGCAGAACTTCAATGAACCGCACAGATCATGTGGCTCCAGTGTAGCAGGAAAAAGAGGCCTTAAATTGGACCTAGAGTTCTGGGGCTATGATATAGAGAGGCATTCCAAGGCCCTGATTAAACCTGAGCAATCTTTGATTCCATGTGTGGTACTGCTTCTCACAGAAGGGAAATGTTTTACCTGGAGTTCAGCTCACAACGATACCCGCTCCTGGATATCCCAAACGATACCCGCTCCTGGTCACACATGCTCTGGTCACCTCCAGATTGGATTATTGTAATGCAGTCTACATGGGGCTGCCCTTGATGACCATTCGGAGGCTGCAACTGGTACAAAATGCGGCTGCCTGCGTAGTGATGGGGTGCAGGCATTATGCCCATGCCTCTCTCCTGCTGGGGGAGCTGCATTGGTTGCCAGTGTGCCTCTGGGTGCAATTCAAGGTGCTGGTGATGACCTTTAAAGCCCTAAAAGGGATAGGGCCAGGATACTTAAGAGACTGCATCACCCCAAGGATATCTGCCTATCCCACTAGAGCAGACCGAAGAAGCGCCTTGAAAGTGTCACCAGCTAGAGAGGCTCATCTCTCTGGCACAAGAAGGAGGGGCTTTTCGGTATCTGCTCCAGCCCTATGGAGCCTCTTGCCAATGGAATTATGTCTCCAGACTGAGCTGCTGCCCTTCAGGAAAGCCCTAAAAACATGGCTGGTGAGGCAGGTGTGGGGCACTGATGACACAACAGCCCCCCCTCACTGGGTTATACAATGACTGCCTCTATTTATTTTATTTTAATCATTGGGCATTTTTAACAATGGGTTTTAAATGGTTTTAAACTTTATAATCTCTGTATCTTTTAAAGTTTAGAGTTTATAATTTTGTGAGCTGCCCTGAGTCGTTCTGCTGAGTGGGGCAGCTGTACAAGTTTGAATAAATAAATAAATAAATAAATAAATAAATAAACATCTCCAACACAACTTTTTGGAACTGAATAAAATCTTTCATGGGCTTTAGATTGTTTGGATTAATGTGGAACAAACACTAAGAAACTTATCTGCCTCAAATCTATGGATCCTGTTAGTAAACATTTCACCTGCTTAATTCCATCCCTTTTTCATTATAAGACTTTAACAAATGAATAATGTGCAAATCCAATAGTTAGTGGGTGACCAAAGATTTTGACTTGCTTTGAATTCCACTGGTGGAGGTGCCTCTTAGGGGAACTGAAGATAATACAGAGTGACAAAGGGAGTATCAGAAATGACATAAAGTATATCTTTTTGTTTCTAATGCTGGGCTTTTAAAAAGCTTGTGAATATGGTTAATAAGGCATATGACTTTGAATAGCTGCCCTTTTAGCAAACATAAAGACAGGGTATTTAATTAAAATGATTTTTAAAACTTCCATATGCTTTCTCTTAAACCAGGGATGTACTCCATGAGGGTCAGTTCTATCCTGGCTCCAAATTCACCCTGACGCTTCTAAATTCGCTGCCATGTCAGAAAAAGTAAAATAAAATAAACAGTGTAACACAAGGCATGGGCAGGAAGTATGTGCCTTGTGTTCAAGGCACATTGCATTTCTGGAAGCCACCAGAATCAGTGTACAGTACGTGAAAACACGTATCGTATTCACAGTGTGCACACACTCCAGTGAGCATGGAGACATTTGGGAAGGAAGAAACCATTTGTAGAATCTCTGCACTATAGAAAAAACAGAATATGACAGCCACCAAAAGAAGTACTGTATTAACAAAAATGACTTTTTAATTCCTTCATTTCCCAAGAAGTCAAGCGGTTCTTCTTTAAGAAGTATTTTAGGGATTATATGGAGTCCCTAAAAGCAGAAGGCATGAAGTTAGCTAATGTAAACCACTTTCTCCCAGGAATGACACAAAGTACTCACGGGAAGCAGAGAAATGACCTTTTTACTCTTAACAAAGAAAAATAATCTCATTACTCTTAGTCAGTGGTGTCAGCTAAAGCTGGACCCCAAAATATATTCAAGCCTTCTTCAAGACTGAACTTGTATAAAGTTAGTTTTATAGTGAGGATAGGCATAAACCCTACCCCCCCCCCCCCAATTGTCATCATACATACAACAGTGTTACAGACATTTGATGTTCTGGTTTATTATTTAGCAGTTTGAAAGCAAGAAGTTGCAAGTAGATAAACAGGTACCGCTTCAGCAGGAAAGGTAACAGCATTCTGTGTGCCATGGTGTCTATTCATGCCTGCCACATGACCACGGAAACATCTGCAGACACTCTCTACAGACAGCGCTAACACTTTGGCTATGAATGGAGATGAGCACCGCCTCCTAGAGTCAGACATAACTGGCTTTCGAACAAAGTAGACATTTACCTTTTGTAAAACTATTTTATCCCAGATCCAAGTCACAAAGGAAACTATGGTTTGATAGAAACAGCAAATTAAAGGAATTAACCATTTATGTACAAACAAGGCAGGAAGTGAGAGGGAGTGTATAGCTTGACGCTTGCTGAAAATTGTGTATAAAATGAACATGAAATACTTCTTTTGTGTAGAACTATCCTTCCCTTGTATTTGTATATCTCAAGGACAGGCAGTATGATGTACAGTACAGGCTAGAGTGGATAGCATATCAAATGAGGACTCAGGAGGTCTGTGTTCATGGCATGAATGGAGCAGGACAGAACAATAGCTGGTTTAATGGGAAAATAGTAGGAAGAAAGCGTGGAAGCCATGAAATTACCCATCCTTGGGCAGCTCTAGAACAGCAGGTAAGATAGTGGACATAAAGGTCATAAGCACTTCCACTCTATTGAAATGCATTGGCCGAAATCCAGTTACCTAGCATCACAAATTGCACTAGAGTAGGCTCATTGAGTCAGTGGGGATTTGGTGAGTCAACTTGTCCATTGATTCCTTTTCTAACTGCGATTTACTTTACCACAGTAAATCAGTTAGGCCAGGGATTCTCAACCTGCAGCCTGGATGTGTCCTGTGGCACCATTTCATGCCCCCCCGCCTCAACCACACCGAGAAGTGCCATGTTGTGGAAGGAGGGGCAAAATGGCCATCCAGCCCCTGAAGCTGTCTGAGGAAACGTGATCCGGCCCCCAGCTAAAAATGTTTGAGAACTCCTGAGTTAGACGCAGTGTTTCCCAAATTTTGGTTTCTGGGCTTCAATTCCCAGAAGCCTAAGTCAAATCTCCAAAGCACTGATCAGCCAATGTACTGACTTCTGCTTTTGGGAATTGAAGTCCTCCAGTGTTCTGCAAAACATAGTTTGGGAAACACTGAGTTAGAGCAAGTCCATTTGAATTGATGGAACTTATAGAGGGTTGACTCATTAAATCTCAATTGATTCAATGTCCCTACTCTAGTGCAATTTACTACGTTACTCTTTAATGAGAGCCAGTGTAATACAGTACAGTGATGCGAACCTATGGCATGTGTGCCAGACATGGCATGCACACCCCTCTCTGTTGGCACGTCACCCCAGCACAGTTCACCCAGCCCTTTTGTTTGGCCACTCGGTCTCTAAAAGGTTCGTCATCACTGGCATAGTAGATGGAGTTTACTCTAGAGCTTGTTCAAATTCATGATTAACTGTACAAATTGAGAGATGGGTCCATTTGCAAACCATATCTCATATGTCCAGAAAACCCTATTAGGGTTATCATAAATTGGAAGAGACTTGACCTCACCTAACAATAAATATGTCTCAAAATGCTGTGCTTAAGCAGAAAACTCAGAGCCAAGGTTTTAGATTTCGGATATCTCAGCTGCTGATGTCTCTGTGATAATTTAAGTGATATTATTTGTATTGTGCTATTGATAATTGGTAGATATTCATCTACTGTATATACACTGCAGTTGTTTAGGGCCATTTTAAATAATAATAATGAAAACAGCAGGGGTATAGGAATGATTATTTCCTCTTTCCCTTCATTATTGCCCCTCTCCAAATTTTAAACAACACAGGAAGCCTGGTGGTAGCCCTCCCTGGTGCAGTACTTAATCGAGAATTTCTGCAATGGTTGCTGAAAGTTTGTGTGATCACCATTCTATTCCCTGGATGGTCACAATTTTATCACTGTGGTCTCCTTGCAGGGAACTTCCTAAATAGAAATTAGGAGGATATCAGAGCAGGAATGAGTGCTGCTTTTAGCAGCAGCTGGCTGTGGCTGAATAAACTGGCAGCAACTCAAACAAACTATTTCATATGCAACTTTCCCAGACTAAGAAAGGTTAGGGTTAGGCTTCCTTGTCTTCTCTTGTACTGACAGATGAAAATCATCATTGTGGCTGTCTAAAGGTGGCTTAGTGGTTGAAACGTTGAACTTGATGACTGGAAGGTTGGCAGGTCAGCATTTCAAGACCCGAGTACCGCATCATGGAGTGAGCTCCCATCTCTCTCCCATCTCCTGCCAACCTACCAGTTCGAAAGCAAGAAACTGCAAGTAGGTAAATAGGTACCACTTTGGCGGGAAGGTAACAGTGTCCCATGCTCTCCGATGTCTAGACACCCAGAGACAGACAAACACATACAGTGAGGCAGAGAATGTCTTTTGGATCTATGATGAGGGATATGCCAGAAATTTCTTCTCTAAGGGATGCCCTGTATTCCGCCCTAAATCCAATACAAAGTAACCATAATGTTTTTGAAGCATGTAACTTCAGTGTACTCCAAAGAACGCACATTTTCCTCCTTCCTAAATAACAACAAATCTTTTCATCTGGAAACTTTACATAACTTTCTTGTGAGTTAGCTGCATACAGGCTTGCGTCTCACAAACAGATAATAAATAAAACAGAATGCCACCTGCTATATGCCAATTTCTGCCAAAGACAGTGAGTCACAGATGCTTATATAATTAACTCATTAGCAGTGTTCCTTTTATAAATAAAATAAAACCCCATTATACTCTAATAATGCAATCTTTTATGGCAAGCAACGGGAATATGAAGCTTCGGCTTTAGACAATAATAATTTTGTGTCAGAAATGATCCAGAGTTGAAAGGATTTTTGTGGAAGAAACTCCACTCAGGGGACACCCGAATGAGGTTCCTTTCATGTCCCCAAGAGGTAGGACAAAGACAGGAACTCAATCCGTCATGCAGTGCCCGGGTCTCGAACTGCCAACTTGCCAGCCTTCCAGATAACAAGGCAAGCTTCTTAACCACTGAGCCACCACACTGATGGTAAGTGGTCAGGGATGCACAGGGTGTTTATCTGAATCTCTCTGGTCTTGCCTCTGACATCTACACATGTCAGAAAGTGCTGTCTCTGCTATACAGTACTACTCTGGATCCCTTATTTTCCTCTAAACTTAGCTGAAAACCTCATAGTAGCTGGGAAACAAATAATTTTCCCAGGAACAACATGTTGTTGGAACCTCACTCCCTTGCTGTGTAAAGTATTTAATGCCAGCTTGGTCTTCAGTGGACAATTAAGACTCCTTCACTTTACACAAGACCTGTTTCTCATTTATTGATAGGGACAGATCAGGCGTCCTGCATTTCAGGCCTCTCCTTGAGGAGGGAAGGGACTGCAGTGGCTCAGTAGTTAAGATGCTGTACTTGATGACCGGATGGTTGACAGGTCAACAGCTTGAGCCCTGAGTGCTGCATAACGGAGTGAGCTCCTGTCTCTGTCTCAACTCCTGCCAACCTAGCAGTTCAAAAGCAAGAAATTGCAAGTAGATAAACAGATACCATTTTGCTGGGAAAGTAAACAGCATTCTGTGTTTAGTCATGCCTGCTACATGTCCATGGAAACCTCTGCAAATGCATACAGCACTAGCTCTTTGGCTATAAACAAAGATGAGCACTGAACCCTAGAGTTGGCTACGACAGGCTTTTGAGCAAGGGAGGGGAGGGTATGGGAACTGCCTTTTTAAGCTGACCCCTAAACCAGAGAAACAAATGACACGAAGCAAGTACAAGCATCCTCTGCACTTAGGCAGCCCTCTCATTCTGCTCCCTGCAATCATGTTGAGAGGGAGGCAGGCAGCTGGATTGGGAAGTGCAGGTGGGCAGTTTTCCTGTCGGTCTACTCCTACCACTGCTCCTATCGTTATTTATTGTATTTCTATACCGCCTATTTGGGTGGTATCCCACTCTGGGCGGTGAACAAACAGATAACAAATAACAACAACACACAGCAGATCCAACAACTGACAGATACATCACAAACTGAACTAAAATAAAATAAAATAAAATAAAGTAATTGGTGTCTGAAGGCACAGGAACTCAAACCGACTAGAAAATGACTCGGGGGGCAGTTATTTCTAGGGCCACCTCCTCAGCTGAGCTTCCCCAAGGGTTGCTCTGTGTGGGGGCAGTCGGCGAAATCTTAGGGGAACTTCTACACTTCTCCAAGGCATCAGCTGAACATGGCAGAGACACAGAAAAAAATGGAACACTTTCATTGCGTGACATGATGCAAGTGCTAGGAAAAGGTAAAGACTGCCCTTGCTTGAAAGCCAGTCATGTCTGACTCTAGGGGGCGGTGCTCCTCTCCATTTACAGCCAAAGAGCCAGCATTGTCTTTGTCTGCAGATGTTTCCGTGGTCATGTGGCAGGCATGACTAGACACCGGAGCACCTGGAATTCTGTTAACATTCCCAGCGAAGCAGTACCTCATCATCTACTTGCAATCTCTTGCTTTCGAACTGCTCGGTTGGGAGAAGCTGGGCCCAATGTGGAGGGTTTCCTCTGCAGTCAGCTGGGATGAGAGAGAGCTCGTTCTGCTCAACAGGGCTTGCTTCCGCCTCTGGCAAGGAGCCAAATGGCAGTGGCTGGGGAATGCAGAGGCAGCAGGGCTATCAATGTCCACCCCAGCAAGCCCTGCGGAGGGTGGAAGGGCTCTCTTGCCCCAGCCCAGGGGTCTGCAAACTTGGCTTTCCAGATGCTCTTGGACTTCAGTTCCCAGAAGCCCTGATCAGCAGGTGTGCTGACTTGGGCTTCTGGAAATTGATGTCTAAGAAAACCGGCTGGAGGGCCAAGTTTGCTGACCCCCTCCCCTAGTCAACTGTAAAGGTAGCCCTACTTCTGCTAGCTCAGGAAAGAAGGCCAGGGATCTCTCATCCTGACCTTCAACCCAGGGGGCAGCAGTGGGGTGGGGGGTGTCCTGCTTTCACATCCACTGTTAAAATGTGAGGAATTGCAGTAAAACAGAGCAATGGCCATACCAATTACACTTGCACACTGCCCCATAACGCTTAGTGCACTCTCTGGGTGGTTCACAAGTTAATTAGCATTCGGCCCCCAACATACTGGGTACTCATTTTACCAGCCTCGGAAGGATGGAAAGCTGAGTAAACCTTGATCCCAGGTCAGGATTAAAATCGCAAGATTTGGGCTGCAGTAAAGCAGTTTAACCAATGTGCCACCTGGGCTCATGCAGAGGATATGCGTTTTAAGGAGGTTTGCCTCTGTTTGCTCTTCATCCCTAGTAAAAACCTTTGTGGCTGATTTACAGCAAATGTGTAGTTTAGGACTAGGTTTTCTGGTGAGAAGACAAAATTCAAGGTGAGCAATGCTAGGCTAGCTGAGAGAAAGTTGATTTGGCTCGTGGTTTCTATTCTATTCTATGTTCAATTTATATCCAGCCCCAATCACAAAGTGTAACACTGGGCAGCTTACAAACATATCCTTAATACAATATAAAAGCATTCAATCAATGTAATATCCATCAACACTATAAAAATACCATAAAACACACTAAAGTAGCACATGGCACATAGTTATGCTGGCTACCATCTCTGTCCCAGCTTCTGCTAGCCTAGCAGTTCGAAAGCAAGAAATTGCAAGTAGACAAATAGGGACCACTTTGGTGGGAAGGTAAACAGTGTCTAGTCATGCCTGCCAAAGCTCTGGCTCTTTGGCTTTGAAACAGAGATGAGCACTGAACCCTAGAGTCAGATACGACTGGCTTTTGAGCAAGGGTGGCCTTTACTTTTACTGATGCTGGCTATGCAATTCTGGAAACTGAAACAAACAAGCAGTTTCTCTTGGGTCCCAATTGTGTGCCACTTACAGAAACCTGGTGCAATGAACAGCAGGAGCTGCACACTCAGCCCTGGTAGCTCAGTGTACTTGGAAGCAAACAAAACATGCTTTCATAGTCAAGAATGTGCTCTCCCCATATGAGCACCCCCGGTTGTAAAACCATCCCATTGCCCAATTCTCTCCTACAGAAAACTGCCAACAGCTCTTCTGTCTCAATGAACCATATTTTGTGCTAGGAAACAACCTTACCAGTTGATGCTGTGATGGAACAGGATACTGCAGTCCTGAAACAGGCTGATTTTGCAGCATCTTCTGGATCAGGATCTTTTGTTGCAAAGCTGCTAAAGGCATGTTCGGTGGCCTTTGAAGGGTCTGGGCAGGTTGTTGCTGCTGTGTCTGTTGTTGTGTCGTCTGTTGTGGTGTCTGTTGCTGCACAGCTACTGAGTTAGGCGGCTGCTGTTGCTGCTGTGCATAGTGTAGAAGGGAAGGCTTGTTTTGGGCACTCAGAATAGAAGGCATTTGCTGAGTGGTTTGCTCTGAGTTGAAGTGAAACAAAGGCTTGACGTTGTTCTGAGATTCCTCCAGAGGCAACTGGCTGTTGCTTATATAACCTCTGCTGAGGTCTTGAGGCTTCCGTTGTTGCATGATGGTGTTGATGGAGGTTCCCTGGGACAAGGCACTGGATCGGTAGATGTAGTTATTCATCCCTTTGGACTGGCTCCCACTTAGAGGGACCCCAGACATGGTAGAACTTTGTGGGCTGAACTGCTGCTGCTGCTGCTGCTGCTGCTGGAAAGAAGAAGGGCTGGAGATTTTCTCCTGAGCAAATGATCCAGCAGAGGTTTCTGCAGAGGACAAAGCAGGCCAAGAAGAGGGGGACTGACTTTGCTGGCATTGCATCAAAGCATGCTGCTGCCGGTTGGCTGCGATTTGCTTCAACTGCTGGGCATGAGAGACCTCCTGCCAGTTGGCCAACGGTCGGGTGGTAACTGAAGATCCTTGAGACGGAGGCGTCTGAGGTGCTGAAGGAATGGGTGACAAAGTGGACATGGCAGCAGCAGATACAGTGAAAACTGGACCGGTGGAGGAAGGCCTCATTTGGGGTGACCCAATGGATGTTTGATTCAGAGCTGGCGAGTACTCCTGCTTGATCACCATCTTATCCACCTGCAAAGAAGATGACCTGGTTGGAGGTGGTCTCTGGATCTGCTGACCAAGGTCAATATTAAATGGTTCATCTTGCTTGATGGTTGCATTTATCATATTCTCTAGTTCAAGATCACTCATGGGTGGCACAGAAATATTAGTCAGCTCATTGAACAGTTCCTGAAGTTCTGGGTCCATTAACTGTTCTCCTGCATCTTCTCCATATCTGTTAGGGAAAGGCTGGCCTTGGGATACCTGATCATCCAAGTGTTGACTGCAAGAGAAGGTTTCTCCTGGCTCTTTCTTCACCTCTTTCAGAGCCATATTAAACATCCCATTGGTATTTGAGTGGGTGTTGTTTGCTGGGCTACTTACTTTCCTTTGAGGACCCTGGGCAGTTGACAAGGACCCCAACATGGACTGGTTTGGGCAGCTGTTACCACAGTGTCCACGTCCCATAGAATGGTCACGGTCACCAACTCGTAGTCTCTTAATGTCAAGAAAGGAGCTGTCTGCAATACCATTCGACCTCTTGTTATTGGCTGGCGACAGATTAACCACAAGCTTTCTCTTCAAGGAACCTTGTAGCTGAAAAAAACAAAAGTACTCTTTAGCATGTTTTTTTTAAAAAAAAATCACTACAATTAATGAAAAGCAACAACACCCAGTCTGTTCTACTTGATAGACCAGATATTATTCTCTGTGGTTTCAAGGCCAAATGTGAAAATAGAGATTGGACCTTGTGATGTCATAGAAGCATAGCAGGCATGTTTTCTACTAGGCTTTATGCTGTTGCTCCAAATACTGGTGCCCAAGAATGCTCAAGAACCATGATGGTTGTGCTCCATTTTCTGCCTTGTCCAAATGATGTGATGTTCTTCATATCAGTCCACCAAAAAGAGACAAGGGAGGCAAGTGGACTGGGAAGGGATACTGGACATAGGCAGTTGGTACAGTGGCGTAGTGCGGATTTCAGCCTTCCCAGGCAGAGAACAGCCCAGCTTGATCTCCCCGCAACCAAACTGGAGGTCTGAGCCTTGGTAGATCTCTGCCCTGAAGCCCGCAGGGCTGGTCTCTAGCCCTGTCGGCTTTGGGACAGAGATCAACGTTGGGAAATTTGAGGCAAACATTTGCATCACACAATGTTATCTTAACGTTGTGTGATGCAAATGTTTCCCTCAAATTCCCCGACGTTATCCGATTTTAGTGTTATCTGAGGCAAATGTTATCCGAGGTACCACTGTATCTAAATTTAAACTTCTATGAAATATAACCTAACATCAAAATTAAGAAAATGGAAACTGCAATGAGAGAGAAGAAGAAGTACATATATCAAAATAATTTTAAAATGAAGAGAACCCACAGCATGTCTGTTCAAAACTCTCTTTGCAGTCCTAATGACCACAGGTGATTGCTAGAAATGAATGCTGAGACTTCAAAGTTGGGTGTTTGAAGAAAGAGTGGCCCATGGGATATGTGAGCCCCTGCTAGGTTACTTCCTCAGCCTCCAAGGGATCCCCAGAGTTTCAGATTTTTTTGAAAAATAAAATCAAAGTTTTAATTTAAAATTGACCTTTTTTAATGTTGGGGGGGGGGGAGCCTCAGGGCAACAATATTCTTCTCCTCAGTCTTGAGTAGGTCTTCCCAAACTTCTCCAACCAACCAATCAACCAACCAACCACTTCTGGTTTGTTTTCTTTTAAAAGGGTCCATTGTTTGCTATTTCTGGGCCTGGTGCAATAAATGGAGGGGGTTAAAATTTGGACTGCAGAACTTTAGACTTTGTCCATCTGTGTTTTGAAGCCTCATCTTACATAAACATCAAATTATCTCCTTTCCCAGTGATGCTTCCTCTGAATATTTGTGCCCCTGCCTTAAGAGCCAGAAAAATACAGTGATTCAGCCAGGACTTCATCCTAAAACCTGGCAATCTTACTTTTAGATATACCCACAAACTAAATAAATTCAGACTTGGGGCCT
This sequence comes from Furcifer pardalis, assembly GCA_030440675.1. NCBI lineage: Eukaryota > Metazoa > Chordata > Lepidosauria > Squamata > Chamaeleonidae > Furcifer > Furcifer pardalis. Next base: position 104,875,339 of record CP126895.1, on the reverse strand, counting down.
TAGACTATAAAGGGCTTCTAAACACAAAACAAACGTACAGGTACAAAAAAACTAGAATTTAAAATAACGCACATGTTAAAGGTAATGCAATGGGGCCTCTTAAACCATGGACCTTAGGGCTTCAACATAGCTTAATCATTCCTCCATGAAGGCTATTAACATGTCCACTAAAGATAATACAAAAGATAGACAGTATCCAGCTACCTATAATGACTTTGCATTGCACTATTTCCCCAACCTGCAACCATCTGGAAATTCATGCACACCAGGATTGAATTACAGTACATTGGTACATCTGGGGGCCACTTTTTCCCTTCTGGGAACCTCCAAAGGCGACACAGAGCAAATATGCAAGAATGAACCATGACATGGATTGTTACATGTAGAAGTTTGCAAAATTAGTACTTGCAGATGTTAAGTGCTGCACTGTAATCTATTTTGAAAATGAATTACCAGTCATCAATTGAAGCTGCAATTCACTCTTTCTTGTCAAGAGAGGAAGAGCAGGGTGAAGAATGGAGGCCTTATGTAGTCATAGCACTGAACTTTGCCCATTGTGACCTACATAAAACCTCTAAACAAAGATGTAAACTGTGACTTTTTTCAAAAATTAGCAAATTATCTGTCATACATTCATACAGACATGGAAACATAGCTGGAAATTCCACACACATAGCCCAAATGCTTACAAATCATTCATTAATGCCTCCCCCAACAAACTGGACATATGCTTAGCAGGGTTTCATAAGAGGTGCTCTCTGAAGTGGCAAAATACATCTCTGTCTGATTTTTTTCTCAGCTAGGCATCTTGGATTTAGCATCCTTTGTTTATTGATTGGTCATTAGAAGTTAAACAGAGTTTTGGTTTCCAAGTCTAATTGCTCAGAGACAAGTTTCCCTTGAAACGTCATTGTAGGGGAGGAAATGTGATAAATGAACGACCTTCTTATTCTACATCAACTTTAGTATGAAACCCATAATTCCATTCACACATTTAATCTGATACCTGTTGATTGCTTCAGACAGAAGACTTCTTGGCTTCTATCTACCAGTGCTTTACAGCCCTTTCAGTTCAACAACTTTTGTGCTGACACTTCACATTTTGGTCAAGTAAAATCAGAATCTAGAAAAGATCCAAATTGGATTACATTTCTCAGAATTTCCCAGCAACAATGCACTGGCCATAATGGCTAGGAGAGAGGAGACTGTATATCTGAGACCAAAGTAACTTTTTGAAGCTCCATTAAAATTGTTCCATAAAAATCCATAAAACTGCCATTTCTCCCTAAATATCTGATCATATGTGATGCTACAGCTTTTGAGGGACTGCGGTGGCTCAAGTGGTTAAGACGCTGAACTTGCTGACTGGAAGGTCGGAATTTGCATGACAGAGTGAGCTCCTGTCTCTGTCCCAGCTTCTGCCAACCTAGCTGTTCGAAAGCAAGAAATTGCAAGTAGATAAATAGATACCATTTTGTTGGGAAAGTAAACAGCATTCTGTGTTTAGTCATGCCTGCCATATGTCCATGGAAACCTCTGCAAATGCATACAGCACTGGCTGTTTGGCTATAAACAGAGATGAGCACTGAACCCAAGAGTCAGGGTGCAATGAGTGTTAATGTTAACTTATCCCTGCCTAACCAATAGGAAAGTCTTCTATCTTCCCACCTCTAGGGTCACCTGACATATTTTGCATGTCTTAAGAAGCCCTTGCTGTTCAGGTCTCTTCTCCCTCTTGCTATTTTTGCTTTACAAGCAGAAACATATATGTTTAAACTCACCATTTCGTTCAGCCACATGGCTGGTCTTCTTGAAAAGACTTTACAAAGCAGAGCACGTTTATTTCTCTGAGTTAACAGTAAGCAAAGAACTCTTTGTTATCTTTCTACACATCATGTGAGGTTTAATTGCTGGGCTAAAACAGGGAAATAAACTTTGCAGAACTGGCATTTCGAACTGAAGCTGCTGGTAAGACTGTCCTGCTTTATTGCGGTTGCATAAAATCTAACAACAGCAGCATAACCAACTTTGTTTTCTTGTTTATTACATTTATATTGTATCTTTCTGCCCAACTTTCCTATGACACTCAACATGGTTAGCTGTACTACAGTTTAAATAGAAGCAAATACAGTTAAAACATTGTAAAAGGGATTAAATCCATCCTTTTCCAAGTACTGTAGATGGGACATGTGAGAACCCCAGAATGCTTCATATAATGAAAAATTTGTATAACTAAGCATTTTTGAGCTATTGGTGATAACCCACATAATGAGGGGGGGGGAAATCATTATGCAGGGCATACCCCATATAACAATTTTGTTTTTCATTATACGGAGTATACCCCGCATAACAAGATTTTTTTTTTCATTATGTGGGATATCACCAATAGTGATTTGCATAATGAAAGGATTTGTATAATGAAGTGCTCTGTGGAACTGAGCTTTTTCGTTATACGAGGTTCTACTGTACTGTATAACCTATTCCTTGGATACCTTAGAGTAGTTATTCAGTGAGAAGTCTGTGCATTGGTAGATGTCTCTGCAATGACATTCTGTACAAGCAAATGGACTTGAGAAATCAAGTCCTTTTGCACATGGTTTTTTAGCCAATGCGATATGATGTCACACACTGGCGAGGCAGACCGTGATAGGTGTCCTCTGCTTTCACCTTGTTCAAGGGAACTGATAGAGCAGGGGTGACCAAACTTTTTGGGTCATGGGCCGATCATATGGTTCAGGGAGCTGGTCACTAAGGCCTGGGGACTGGGTGTGGCCCCTGACGCCAATTCATCTGGCCCGCAAAGCCCTTGTCGCTCCTGGAAGCAGAAGATAAACACGCCCATACGGGCGTGTTTTACTTCCGCTTCCAGGAGAAACGAGGGCTTCACGGGCTGGATGAATTGGCGTCAGGGGCTGCACCCAGCCCCCTTGCCTTAGTTTGGGCACCACTGTGATAGAGGATGCTTTGGTGAGTTTTAGCTTAACATCATTGACAAGAGATGACCAACGCTACCTAATTAGATTGCTCAAACCCCCAATGCCCCAACATGGTTCTCACCTATTCAAAATGATAAATGAAACAGGAGAGGAGGAAGAGTAGCATTATATGCAAAGTATCTCTCTAAATGTAAGGATATCCATTATTTAAAATTAAAGAAGGGGGGGACAGGGATGGTGGGGGGAGATTTGCTACAGACTTCTAAACCAGACTGAAATGCTTGGATAATCCCTTCCTAGGTCAGATTACCAAACACTGAAGGAGGAAAAATATAATTGTAATGGGAAACTTCCAGCTTCCCTTCTATCTGTTGGATCTCCTACATCAGGGATTCTTAACCCATGACACCATCTCAAGTAGGCCCCCCCCCCTCCACCACACCAGGAAGTGCCATGCGGTGGAGGAAGGCTGTCCAGCCCCCAAAGCTGTCTAAGGGAGTGCGACCCGGCTCCTTGCTGCCATTTTTTTTCCTCCAGAAGACGGAAGACGTGACAAATGGATCAACTGTTCTGGACTGGTTTCTCACCAAAAAGAAAGAACAGGTCAATGAGGTGGAGGAATTAGGAACCTGGAGTGGCAGTGACCATATTTTCTTAGGATTCAATAAATGGAGGAAAGTGAAAGCTAAGGGCAAGACGACATGGACTGTGAACATGATAGAAACTAATTGTAGTAAGTTTAGGTAAAAATTGGGTAAGATGCCATGATCAGAAATACTCAATGAAGAGTTCACGATGGCTGCAAACAACTCCTATGTGGTGGGAAATGATAAGGAAACTGGAGTGGGATGCATTAAGGCACATTCAAATGAGCTGAGATGCCAAAGAAGAGTGTATAGGAAATGAAAAAAGGCTTCCTTTTCTCACAAAGCTTCCTTCCTTCTTCCTCTTCTTGTTCTGACATATCTGAATCCAAATATTGACAATCATCATGGCGATCATCCAAGAAGACTGTCCTGAGAATATAATGCAGTGGAATGCCGTGGCCTTTCATCTGCCTTCTGCATTGCAGCGTGACACCCATTCCCACTGATCTAGTACCACGAGTTACTTTCTGATCCTGAGCCTTTTGCCACCCAAAGTCCTCATTGGCCCCATGCCAGTATTGATGCTGCTGCTGTCCTCCATCAAGATGGATTCAAGTGGGATTTAACCCACTTGGGGACCATTACCCTTCCCTGTGGACTTCACCACTCAAGCAGTTAGTCCTCAGGGTTATCAGGTTAGTTAACCACTGCCTGACTCTCAGTGTTGAGTTGCTGGCAGTATGGTCTACTCTATTACCATAGCAGGATGACCCAACTAGACACCATTCCTTCCTTCATAAGAAGTATTTGAGAATTGGAGACTGATTTTGGTTTAGAATGAGAAGGGAAACAATGTGCAATGCAGGGATGGAAGAATCACAAGTTGGGATCAAAATTGCTGGGAGAAACATTAACAATTTGAGATATGCAGATGATGCTACCCTAATGGCAGAAAGTGAGGAAGACCTAAAGAAATTCCTGCTTAGGTTGAAAGAAGAGAGTGCAACATCAAGAAAACCAAGATAATGGCAACAGGTCCTATCAGCACCTGGAAATTAGATGGGGAAGAAGTAGAAGCAGTGACAGATTTTACTTTCTTAGGATACAAGATCACTGCAGATGGGGATTGCAGCCATGAAATAAAAAGGCAACTAATTCTTGGGAGACAATCCATGGGAAATCTGGGAAACAAAATTAAAAGTAGAGAGATCACCTTGCAAACAAAAGTCCGCATAGTTAAAGCAATGGTATTCCTGGTAGTAATGTATGGCTGTGAGAGTTGGACCATAAGAAAAGCTAAGCACAGAAGAATAGACAACTTTGAAATGTGGTATTGGAGGAGAGTTTTGAGGGTACCCTGGACAGTGTAGAGAACAAACAGGTCGATCTTATAAGAAATCAACCCTGACTGCTCTTTAGAAGGTCAAATAGTGAAGATGAAGCTACTTTGGTCATCAAATGAGAAGAGAGGATTCACTTGAGAAGGCTTTGATGCTGGGAAAGGTGGAGGGCAAAAGAAGAAGGGGCGGCAGAAAGTGAGATGGCTAGATGATATTGTTGATGCAATGGGCACAGAGTTGGACGGGGTGAGAGGGATGGTGGAGGATAGAGGTGTCTAGTGTGTGATGGTCCATGGGGTTGCAAAGGGTCGGAACTGACTGTGCAACTGAACAACAACAACAAATTTGAATCAATTGTAGTATACCAGGCAAAATCTATGCAGAATAGATTTTATGGCCACTAAATGTAACCGAAGACCATATAGTGATGATATTCATGATCAGAAATCATTAATTATCTCAAGTGTGGGTGCTGTGGGCCAGGGCCAGCCTGTGGGCCATAGGCTGAGAACCCCTAGTTTATTTCATTAATTTACCATTGAAGGGGGTTGCTGGTGGGAGGGTCAGTAGCTCTGAAAAAGAACACGAAAGAGAATTGGTTCATTCATAGATGCATTTACAATAGCCATAAATATTATAATAACTTTTTGCTTTTTTCATTTCTTCGAGCTCATGCTTTCTTTTCTTGTAAACCAGGAAAACTACATTTTATTCTGTTCCCAGACTCCCCCACCCCTTCCTTCTGCTAAACTGAAATCAGTCTCAACTCCCAGATACTTTTTGTGGAAGAGGGAAGTGTCCAGGCAACAAAAGTCATATCCTGGCAGAACTTATTGCTCTTCACAGTGTTTATTGCCGGGACCAGACCATGCCCCCTCAGATAGCTGAGCCGGCCAGACTGGTGGTTCCTCTCATTGTAAGGCCAGTAAAGGACACCCTTGCTCGAAAGCCAGTCATATCTGACTCTAGGGTTCAGTGCTTATGTCTGTTTATAGCTGAAGAGCCAGTGCTGTCTGTGTTTGGAGACGTTTCTGTGGTCATGTGGCAGGCATGACTAGACACCGGAACACACAGAACGCAGTTTACCTTCCCACCGAAGTGGTCTCTATTTATCAACTTGTGATTTCTTGCTTTCGAACTTCTAGGTTGGCAGGAGCTGGGACAAAGAAGGGGGCTCCCTTCTTCCTGCAGTATTTGGGTATCGAACTGCTGACCTGCTATCTTCCAGTCAGTGTCTTAACCACTTGACTCACTGCAGTCCCTTCACCACCATAAACGCAGCCTTAAAATGCATCCATGGCTCTTGTAAATGTATTTACAACAGTCATGGGCACCTTTACGGCTGTTGCAAACGTGTCCACTTCCGGTGGCAATGCGGGCCACAAAAATGGTGCCATGGGCAGGTCCAGCCTGGGGGCCATAGGCTGAGAACTTCTGGTTTATTTTATTAACTTTCCATTGAAGGGGGTTCTTGGTGGGAGGGTCAGTAGCTCTTCTAAATCCCAGAAGTTGTAGGGAGCAAAAGTAAATATCTTTATCTCTTGCTATTATGAAGACTGTCATCCTCAGACCTCTGTTTTCATGCCTGTGTTTCAGAAACATGCTGATCTTGTGGTATGGGAAAGTTGCATGCAGCACATCAACTTGACTCTGAGGAGGTTTGGCTAAGTTCCCAACAAGATAAATGAATATATAACACACAGAATGAATACTTGCTTCTAAAGCACAGCCTTCTTAACCAAGGAAAAATTACAGAGAGGATCCTCTTTGCCAATATAAATGTAATGTTTATCCTTTAATATCCCATGTTGGTATAATGTCCAATGCATCACTGTTTTGATGTATTTGGTTAATTTAACATGGATAAGGGTATTTAGTGGTAAATTTAAACTGCAGACACAAAAGGTTCATCTATATAATCTCTGCAAGACAGTACCACGGAACTCTTTCGTTGTCGCTTACATTCCAGTTGTTGGCATAGGATAACAATAAGACAAATGCTGCAGCTGATGGTTTATAAAATGTTGTGTGTGGTTTGCATTGTTCAAGAAGCAAAACAGAGAACACAGGCAAACAGTGCTGCTTTAAATAGGTCAAAATTGTTAATCAAGAATGGGGCCTTCATTACTCCAGTTGAAACAAATAGGCATGAAAGATCAGCCTTCCGCACCATACAAGATGTGTATTCTCCCTGCCCCCATTGAGAACAGTTTCCCCCTATTTGAGATCTCTTTCAACCATGAATAAATTAAGAATCCTTCACTGCTAAATCTACAGAAATTAATGTCAACATATATTACCCAGGGATGTGAAGCCAAGAGTAATGCAAGGCAAGCATAGGAGAAACTGTAACTGTTTAACCTATCCAATCCCAAAGAGAAAGAAATATCAAAGGCATTATAAATGTTGACGGGATAATCAGGCATGTAAAGGAGGTCATCCGACACCATCCAACAGTGGCAGCAGCACATTGTTTACCGGTTTTACAAGTCAGCTTAAAATATTAACACACACATACACACAGACAGAGAGCCACGCACAGGAAGCGCCTAATCCTCAAAAAATGTGCAGGCTGCCATTCGTTTCACCCGTTCAACATCCTCTGTGGCAGGTTTAAATTAAGCAAGATTACTCAGCCACAGTCTGGCAACTGCTTTCAACCCGTGGCCCATCCAGCCGAATGGCCATAGCTTTCCTGTTTGATTAGCAGATGCCTAGAACTTCCCCATGCTTTCACATACACATTCCATAATTAGCCATGGTTTATTAGCTGTGGCTCTCTAGGACAGGGGTTCCCAACCTTTTCAAGCCAGGGGCCGGATCAAGCTCTCTCAGTCAGCTTCAAGGGCCAGATGGCCATTTTGCCCTGCCTGCACAATGGGGATGGCCATTTTGTCCCAACAGCTTCAAAGGAGTGGACATTTTGTTTCTTGAATGTCCTTGGAGGGGGGGGGCTACATAACATGGCACCATGGGCCGGATCCAGATCATGTGCCTTAGGTTGGGAATTCCTGCTTTAGGGTATGAGACACAGAGCCTATATCACGTCCACTACTCAAGACCCTATAACCAATAAATTGATCCAATATCAATTTGTTGTCGCTTTTAGTGCAAATCAACTGAACTCCAAAATGTTCTATCCTTTCCATTTTGTTTTCATCTCTGGCTGAACAGCTTAAATTAAACCATCGGATCATCCCATCATTTTTGGGGTCTACCTAGTGGTCTCTTGGTATCTAGTCTGTTAGCCGACAGTTCTTTTTGCTAAAATAACCGATACAAATACTATCCAAATGATAACCGGAGGTGTGAAGTATTAATTCTGGAGCTTTCTACAGTCAGAACCTATAGCCCAGTAGAGTACTGAGATTGGGTAGGTCTATGGAAAGTGTCTTGGATGTAAATCAAGGAAGAATTCTAAATACATATAGGTGGGCAAGTCTTTAAGTGGGCCATGAATGAAGCTCATTTGTTCCTGCCTTTTCAATAGGTGTTGGGTCTCTTCAGGGTATTTTGACCTGCATCTCCCAGCCTTAGCCAATATAACCAATAGTGAAATGTGATGAGATTTGCTATTTAACAACATCTGGATGGCCACAATGACCCACCCTGATTTAAAAGATTTATATACTGCCTTTAAGGGAAAAGTTAATATTTCTGAAATACTGTATAACCATTCCCCCACCTCTATAACAGTCTTGAGTTGCTGATTTCAGTCTGGTTACAATTTCCTTAACCCTGTAAAGACCACCAAATCCTTTTCTTCCAGGTATTGTAGCGCATATTCTTTCTTTGTCCCAGTTGTCTTATTTCTAACACCTGTATGGTTTCAGCTTTAAAAAACCTCATTAACCTGACAAATATTTAGTTATTTTAAATAGATTTCTAGGTAAAGGTCGCCCTTGCTTGAAAGCCAGTCATCTCTGACTCTAGGATTCAGTGCTCATCTTCATTTATAGCCAAAGAGCCAGCACTGGGAGGCATGACTAAACATGGAACGTTTTTTACCTTCCCACCAAAGTGGTCTCTATTTATCTACTTGCAATATCTTGCTTTTGAAGTGCTAGTTTGGCAGCAGTTGGGACAGAGACAGGAGCTCACTCTATCGTGCAGTACTCAGGTCTTGAACTGCTGACCTGCTAACCTTCTAGTCATCAAGTTCATCATCTTAACCACTAAGCCACTGCAGCACATACTTTATCTCAGCTGTTTCTTTTTCAAGCTTCATTTCGTAGTGTTTTTCCCCACCCTCAAATAGACACTACAAAAAGTCACTTTAAAATACAGCTGTTGATCTTTAAGGTGTCACAATCTTTTCATCTCTTTTTTTTTGTTTTTGTCTGATTTACTCACAAAGATTAATTACAGCTACTTCTTTGAAAATTACTATTTCTATTCCCCTCTGAAGAAATCTTCTGCATAAGATCAGGGATTCTCAACCTGTGGCCCGTGGGCCAGATGTGGCCCATGGCACCATTTCATATGCCCCCCATTACCTCCACCACACCAGGAAATGCCATGTGGTGGAAGAAGGGCAAAATGACCATCTGGCCCCTGAATCTGTCTGAGAGATCATGACCCTGCCCCCGGCTTAAAAAGGTTGAGAACTCCTGGCATAGATCAAACCCACGTAAATAAAAATGTTCTACTAAGAAATTCAGACCTCTATATACCAACATTAGAGAGAAGATACAACTGGCTCTGCTAGAAGAGATGGAAAAACTGAATGTTTGGATGATACATAAATCCACAAAAATGTATATGTCCTAATTGTTTGACAACAATGGCAACAAAAGAATTCTTTCCTGCAGAAAAAAAATTATCTGCTGCAATAAAGAAAGCTTCTGGTAACCAGAAGTGGATTTTTGAGATGTATTTTGCTGCAACATTTGGTACAAACTCCTGGATCGAGGATTATCTAATTTTTAGTATTTTTCTTTTGCAACCAGGTGGTTTTAGAGTTGGGGGAGAGGGGAGAGCTCGTAGTAAATGCCACAAATGTGAAGTCCACTTACTTCTGCATTAAAGGAAGGATCCAATCTGGTAGGAATCTTACTGGATCAGGACTTCCAGAGAGGAGAAAACATGAGAGATACTTTTCTTTGTTTCAACCAGACTGCTTTTGTATGTGCTAGCAAAAAGCCGTACAATATCTACAGGACTGTTTGCTCTGTGGATTATGGACAGGGAGATTATTTTGGTTGAACTGGAGAATTCCAAAGAAAACTTGGAAGAGGAGAAAGGGGAAGGGTTTATTGTCAAAGTTGGCTTTTCCATTATAGGACCAGGTGGGCTAATGGACATCTGTCCATCTTCTTGCTCAGTGTAAGAATAATTTTTTGGAATAGTAGCCGAGTTAGTCTGTGTTACAATGCAACATGCCTTCATTGGCTCAGATGTTTCTGTATTGTTAAACACAGGGAGAACTCCAAAATGCCGCCTGTTTGTCTGCAGTGACATGTACATAGGTAGATATGCTACTTTAATGAAATGAACCAAAAACATGTAAATCTAAATTGCAACAGTATATAGGTAAAGGGTAAAGATCTCATTTGCTTGAAAGCCAGCCGTGGGCAGTGCTCATCTCTGATTACAGCCAAAGAGCCAGCACTGTCTATGTCTGCAGTAGCCACGTGGCAGGCATGACTAGATGCTGGAGTGCACAGAATGCTTTTACCTTTCCCACCGAAGCTATTTATCTACTTGAAATTTTTGCTTTAGAACTGCTAGGCTGGCAGGAGGTCACTCCGTTAGACAGTACTCAGGTCTTGAACTAAACTTTATCGAGAATAAGGAGGTCCTTTATTTAACACATTTCCATCCCTATCATGAGGTTTTGACAGAAACATGTCTATGAGCAATTAAACTATAAAAACTATTTTACCTTCTAATGACCAATCAAGAAGCAAAGAAGGCTAAATGCAAGATGTATGGCTGAGAAAAACTGCACACAGACATCTTTTACCACTCAGGTCTCGAACTGCTGACCTGCCAACCTTCCAGTTGTCAAGCTCAGTGTCTTAACCTCTAAGCCATCACAGCTGGAGCAGTATACCCTAGCAAGCATATACTTCCCAAACTTGTTGGTTAGTATCAGTGCAAGAATGAGGAAAGGGTAGGGACATTTGTAGGGGAAGAAAACGGAGTAGGCAGAATTTACTTTTTTGAGGAGTACAATTGCCAGAATTCCAGAGCCAGCATGACCATTAGTCATAAGGGGTTGGGAATTTGGAGAAATCTGAACAAAATTGAACAGACAGCTTAACCTTTGTCATGAATTCCCCTCTGCAAATTGTCTTTTGCTGATGAACAGGGAAGCAAGTGTTTGAAGAAAAGGACTGCACTTGCTGGATGCAGTTGTGAAAAACAAGAATTAAAAGGAAAAAAGAAGGCAAAATCTTTCACATTGGTTGAGCCTAGGATGCCTCTTCCTCTCTTGGTAAAGGTAAATGTAGCCCTTGCTAGTCATATCCTATCACAAATTGGATGCATATTTGCCAAAATTTGGAGAACATGTGTGTGTGTTTGCACGCGTGCACACTCGCATAAAGAACACTACAATCAGTCTGAAACAACAAAATATTTCAATCTCTCCTCCCATTGGACAATGCCATTACAAATAATGCTCTTTTTGTTTACTTTCCCCTTATGGATACTTCCAAGACATCTTTTAAATAAACCAACAAAATTAATATATGCAGTTCTTATTCTTTCCTCTGTCCTCATAGGTACAGTCAGCTTTTATTTATTATATTTATTTACTCTACTTCTATGCCCTTTCATGCATGCAGCAATGGTACTCAAGACAGGGCACAAATCACTGAAAGAAGCAATAATTCAACATAGAAAAAGGAATTTTAAAAATTATCAAAAATGGAAATAAGTAAAAATTTAAAAAATTAAAACCATCCTATTAAAACAAAATACATATGGAGAAACTAGAAAATAGGGGACAACTGATTGGATTTGGTTGTCTTCTGAAACGCAGGCTTGTTAGCTGGTGCTTAGGGAAGAGAGATACCGTTTATGCTGGGGTATAAGATGACTTTTTACCCCTGAAAAACATGCCTCCATCGGGGGGGGGGGGGAGTCTTGTATGCTGGGTGCACTTCAGTTGAATAAAATACAGTAATACCTCGGATAACGTTTACCTCAGATAACGTTTACCTCGCTTAACATTAAGCAATCTGGGGAGGAGAATTGCATCAAATAACGTTAAGGTCCTATGGGATGGATCGGATAACAACTTTTAATATCAGATGATGGACAGGAGTTTGAAGGCTTTTAAAGGGAAACTGTCACGCCAGCAAACTTGCTAGGGACTTGCCTGGCACTTGCTCTCTCCCTCTATTTGTTATCTTCCTTCTATCATTGACAGTTCCAGTTTGGTTAACAGATTAGAAAACAAACAGCATGGCAGCTCCCATAGGTTTATTGTTCCATTCAGGTTTAGTGAATTGCCTTTGGTGAATTACGTTTAATAAACTTGCACTGTTTTATGTTTACTGTACGTGTTTGATAACATACAGCCTTGTGACAGTTTTTCTGCATGTCATAAGCATTTGAATATAAATTAAAATGTTGAAATCAAATCTGATGTTCTTTTACGTTTTATTTGGTGTGTGGAAGGTGTGCGGAAGAGGGGGTAGTCTTATACAGCGAGTATATAACAAACTCTATATTTTGAGTGGAAATGTTGGGGGGATCGTCTTATACACCCAGTCGTCTTGTACCCTGGCATATATGGTAATTGGAAAACATAGCAGCTGTGAGAAAAAAGAAGAAGAAAGCTTCAAGGTTGTAGTTCCCTTCCAGTTACCATGCTGATTAGATGAAGATTCACCCCAGTTGAAGAACAAAGAGAGGAAAATAGCAATTTTGTTGGAGAAATTACTAGTGTATCCCCATAAAATCCCATCAAAATTAGTTAATGGGTATGAAAATGGAAATAACATTTTCTTAGTTTACCAAAGTATTTCTTAGGATAATGTTACTTTGGTGCCTGATATTCACTTTGCATATTCTCAGGAATCATGTTGAAATTCTTGTGATAGCTAATATATTTTTATTTTCTGTGGGAAATGTTCTGGAACTGCACTTTATAAGTTTTTCTGAATGTTATTTTGCTCCATTATTATTATTATTCTCTGCTATAATTTCGTGTCAAAAACTATTCTGGGTTGAAAGGATTTTTGCGGGAGAAACTCCGCTCAGGGAATGCCCAAATGAGGCTTCTTTCAACAAGAGTTGGGGCAGAGATGGGTGCTTAAAACTTTATGCAGTACCCAGGTTTTGAACTGCTGACTTGCCGGCCTTCCAGCAAACAAGGTGAGCTTCTTAACCACTGAGCTACTGCAGCCCCTATTTTTTCTGCTGTTCTCATATTTTTCAAATATGAACAGATGTTGTGGATCCTGGAGTCCCCATGAGGGAGTTCTGTTTGTGACGTACCTGTTATTCACTGGTACAACCTTAGTCTACACGTAGGTGGGACTGCACCTGAATTGACACCCCCCTCAGCTATGCAATTCAGGATTTTAGCTTGCCTTCTCATGTGTCTTGACCTAAGTCCTGGTTGTAAGTAAAGTAGCACATAGAACATTAAACCACTCCAGTCATCTTCATGTCTTTTAAAAATGTATACATATATTGTAGTAAAGCCAGTTACAGATTTCTTAGTTTCAGGAAGCAAAACAATTCTAAGCAATAAAGCAATTTTAAATCAGTAAGCACACTGAAAACCATAAAAGCCTGACTAAGTGTGGAAGCCCATATATGCTGTTCCCAGTGCTTGTGGACACTGAATGAGCCCCCTTAGCTCCTCTGGAGAGGGGTAGGGAAAGTGTAGTCATTTCCCCATCTCAGCCAATGTTTGTAGCACTGCATCAGTTAGAAGGCGGGGGGGGGGAGGAGCTTTTTTCCTTCTTTTTTCCAATTGAGAAACTGCTCACAGCTAGGATTTCAATTGGTGATACAGTATAAGGGAAAATGTAAACGAAAATTATATTTTTCTAACCGATGTAGCCCTAGAATGACCAGCTAGAAGGGAATTACACTTTCCCTGTTCCTCTACAGAAGAACAGGGCCGGTGTTTCATTTGGCAGTATGGTAAAATGGTTTGGCAGCTGCTTCCCCACATGGGCAATGGTTGCTTGCTTTATTTGGAGTTTTATTATTTAGCCCCTTCTGTGTCCTAAAGGAACCTCAAAATCAGTGATCCAGATCATTCCATAAGGCAATATATGTGCATGTTCTTGTATATCACATCTCCGTTTGAATTAGGAATTCTTCACTTCCCTCCAAATAAAAAAAATCGTCAGAGATGATAAAACAGGAGATGTAATATTTGTTTGGAATAGAAATGTATCTATGTATGTTACAGTATGTAACAAAATGAGAATATAGTATATAGATCCTAGTTTAGGTTTCAAGTTGCTATTAAGCACCAAATGTAAGGTTCTTTTTAATTATACAAACAAAATCCACACTGAAATGGAGATCTTTGGCAAATCGCTAAATATCCGTCACATCACAGACCAAAAGGCATAGGTTCAAGAAAAACTCTTTTTAAATAGCTAAATATTCAGTGTGGTCATGCTTTCAAACTGTTTTCAAAAGTGCAATTACCTTGATATTAAAGTTCATTTTTTAAATAAAACCTATTGAGCCGGAGGTCTACAGACATCTTCACTTACATGTTTTAATGTTGTGAAAGTTTATCTTGGAATGGAAAAGGCTAACACAGAAGGGAAGCCTCAGTTGTACTGAATAGAAATGAAGGGATTAAGACAGAGCGGGGGGGAAATACTGTACAACACAAACTCTGAGGTTATTTTACATGCTTTTGGGAGGCGAACCAACTATGAATAGCTGCTGGAGTGTTTCAGTTATGTGCCATAAGTTTGTTTCTAACTTACAGTGACCTTATGAATGAGTGATCTCTAAAATTTCCTGTCATTGACAGCTCTGCTGAGGTCTGGCAAACTCAGGACTATGGCTTCCTCCACTGAGTTAACTCTATCTCGAGGGTTCCCAACCTAAGACCTGTGGACCAAATCCAGCCCATGGCGCCATTTCATGTGCTCCCCCTCCAATGGCATTCGAGAAACAAAATGGCTATCCCTTTGAACCTGTTGGGACAAAATGGCCACCCCACTGTACATCCAGCCCTTGACGATGACTGAGAGAGTGTGACCTGTCCCTCGGCTTTTAAAGGTTGGGAACCCCTGCTCTATCTTATATCATGTCTCTTCCCCTACTTCCTTCTATTTCCCCACCCCACCCCCAGCATGTTTTCCACTGAGTCCTGTCTTTTTCCCATGGCGTGTCCAAATAGGATATCCTTGGTTTAGTCATTTTAATGTCTTGAGAAAGTTCAGACCTGACTTGATCTAGGACCCACATATTTGTCTTTCTGGCAGCTCATTAAGAGTCTCCTTATCTGCACAGATAGGTGACTCTGGTGGCTTAGTGGTTAAGATGCTGAACTTGACAATTGGAAGGTCAGCAGTTCGAGACCGAGTGCTGCTGAGCTCCCTTCTCTGTCCCAGCTCCTGCCAACCTAGCAGTTCAAAAGCAAGAATTTTCAAGTAGATAAATAGGTACTGCTTCAGTGGGAAGGTAACAGTGTTCTGTGCACTCCGGGCATCTCGTCATGCCTGCCACATGACCACAGAAACATCTGCAGACACAGACAGCGCTGGCTCTTTGGCTGTAAACAGAGATGAGCACCGCACCCTAGAGTCAGATATGACTGGCTTTCGAGCAAGGGCAACCTTACTTTAACCTATCTGCACAACTACCTTTCTCCCTCGCTGCCTTCCCATTACTGATTATCCCAAGGAGATTGTTTGTTTGGTTTCTGTTCATTCTGTTATATTTGTGGCCTTCTCCTTGCATGTATGTGCAGGATGGAAGCATTTATTTTACAATAAAATAATTACAAAAATGTCAAACATCATTTTGTTCAGGCTTGTTCTGGATCCCAAAAGAATCCAGTAAATTATGTGGGAGGTAAATGTATTCGTGACAAACAAACCCAAACTATTGAATGCTATAGCAACTTGTCTAGTCTACAGCTGTTGTAGCCAAGGCCAGAAAATCATCCTAACATTGCGTAGCTATGGCTGGCTTCAGCATATCATTATTCATTCTTCCTGCAGGGAACTCACCAAGCTGTGCAACTAACATAAATGGTTTCAACCTTTCTCCACCAAAAATGGATATTTTAGTTCCCCAGAGTCACATTTTGTTGAGGAAGCCGCACAGAAGCAGGATTTACAACATTTAACAACACTGGAACAATGTTCTCAAATTTCAACCACATGGAGTGTATAGTTTTTTGAATTAAAAAACAGACAAAAAAAGGTTCACCCTGGACAAATATATCAGAGAATAAACAAAACAAAACAAAAAAGACAAAAACGTTGTGCCGCCTTGAAGAATAATTGCTGTATTTTAATGTTAGCTTTTGTGGATCAAGCCCACTTTGTTAGACACAAAAGTGAGACTTCATGACATCAGTTTATACACATTAGGTACAGAAGCATGCAATGGTTGGCTAGCATAACAGATAAGTTTAGAAATCAGTGTGATTTTTTTTAACAACTGGTAATAACAGAGGATCCTTGATTGCTATTTAAATAGGTTGTGAAGTTTGCCCCTGTTGATTTGCAAATGTTTGGTAGATGAATGCAAAACAAACATTGTGAAACTACACACTTGCTAATCGGTTTACCCTTCAGACCTAATATCTGGACAAATATTGTCCCAATCACTATACTGTTCTTGGGATAAATTTTCTTCCCACAACTATAAAAGAGAGAAATGACAATGACATATTCAATGTTCTTTTTCATGAAACCATGATGCCAAGAAGTAGCATTGTTGTTATGAAAATGTATGTACTCCACATTTGTTGAGAACAGTGGGCTAGACCTGGTTCTAGACCTGGACTAGACAGACCTTCAGCATGCCTTTCTTAAGATGACTTAACCATGTGTATCATAACAGATGCATAATTAAGAAGGTGGTTTGTATTAGTGTGCCTTTGTATAAACGTGCAAGTGTTCGGGTGGGGGGGGATCACACAATGATTGCTGTTGAATTTTAACTAGCCGTGCTATTACTATATTAAAGGATGGTAATACGGCCCGATTCAAAATTTCCTTTTGGCATATTATTTTATGAGGCCTAATGGTTGGTAGCTGGAAATGGTTTTCATTTTAGGT
This sequence comes from Furcifer pardalis, assembly GCA_030440675.1. Lineage (NCBI taxonomy): Eukaryota > Metazoa > Chordata > Lepidosauria > Squamata > Chamaeleonidae > Furcifer > Furcifer pardalis. Next base: position 104,858,246 of record CP126895.1, on the reverse strand, counting down.
TTGTACAAATTGTTCAGAACATGGAAGAGGGGGTTGCTATAGTTACCCATGTAAAACTGCTTGGCAAAAGAACAGAAACCCTTCACAGGTAATTTTTTTCCTTCCAAAGAAGTTGAGCAGATGGGGTTTTTTTTATCAGCAAAATGAAAACCTTGGTTGCAAATAAACTGGATTTTGAAAGACTATAAAACCTCTTTAAGAGCAAAATGCCAGATTTCAGTGCACATTGAACATATATGCTTTCTAAGAATTTGCTTTGATGACATATTTATCTGCAGTTTTTTTATTTTTTACATATATAGTACAGTATTTTATTAAAAACTAGCTTTAGGCCTATGTATTCACAACTTTTAAAAGTTAAAATATGATGATGCAATAACAGAAACTTGCATTTGTAAGTATTTGACTCATAATAAATCTTTCAATTCCTTAATCCATTACTATCCTTTCCCATAAAACTTCCATATTCCCCCTTCAAATGTATTTTCTCTCTTGCAGGGGCCAAAGCTTTGGATGTCCAAACCACCCGCAGTTTGAAGGTACAGTACATCCTCATAATCCTTCACCTAAGATCAGGAGAGAAGTAGCAGTGGACACTGAGAGAACTAAGCAAGAGAACGACAACCTCTGAACGGATATGAGCCTCAAGTCTGCTGGCTCAAATCCTGGAAGAGCCTTATGGAAAGAACAAACATTCTTGAGGATACACAAGAGCAAAACCAAATTAGAAGATGGGAGGAAGAAGTTCACCGGACAAGGAACAACATTAAAGGAGGATTATAGTTGAAGAACTCAAACTCCCTTACTTCACTTGGAGGACCCTGAATAGGCTGAGGGTCAGAGTCCCTAAATGCAAGACCAACATGCTCAAGTGGAGCTGCTGGCGGACAACAACACTGTGTGAATGTAGAGAGATACAGAATCCAGCTCATTTGCTGGTCTGCCAACTACTGCCAGAAACAGGCACCAATGAGGACTTAAGTTTGGCCAACGACAAAGCCAAGAAAGTAGGTTCAGTCCAGGGTTTGATCGGGAAACAAAAGAAGAAGAAACATAGGCACATAGAACCAGTATCACTATCATTTAAATATAAATACTGTACATGACATTATTCCAGGCAAGTATGTGGCCAGATGGTTTGTGTGCCTGCTAAGCCTGCTGTCCAGCAAGTGGCAAGGCCATTTTAGCTATGCTTACGCATTGGGTTGCAACTCTTTCTCTTACTGTATATATGCTTGAACATGTATGGATTTTATATAAAGTGCATGAAACAAATACACTTTTAATAATGTAATTCATTTCCAAACATCTGCCCAGAGGATTAGTTTCATTTGAAATGCATTAGAAATTTTGCTGCTAAGCATAAGATAGTTACTTTTTTACTGTGTTTTTAAAATACTAAATCTACACATACGTTTGCCTTTCTGGTTTAGCTTCTCAAAATTTGAAGTCGCACAGGCAAAGGTAAGGAGATTATTTTCATTTCTCATTCCCATGATCCAGGGAGGCTACCCTACATCTGCCTGCGTGAAGCTGGACAGATGAGAGAGAGAAACGGTTCAGAATACAAACACATCTCAAATTTGGCAGAAACGTCTGCTCTCCAGGTCAGCCCTTCGTTGGCAGGTTCTGTGCATTTTTGTTCTTCCTCTAAGAGTTGTAAAAATGAAGTGACCTCTATCCTACCTAAATGTCCTGTCCTAGTTCTTCTGTACCTCCAGGATTTCAACTTTAGCTGATTTCTTGTTAGTTTGGAGGTTGGCAATGCAGAACAGTTGTACTTTACAAAGCAGACAAGGGCCAGATTGCTAAAACCAATCAGCAGATTCAAGTGGCGTTAGATTGCCCTGGCCTAGACTCTTGACACTTCAGGATGATGATGAAAGGCTGCTGTATGTAAATGTTTTCCATTAGAAACAGCACTGCTCTCTCCATGCAGAAAAGTAGTCTACTAGTTCAGCATTCATATATGGAAAAATTGACCCTACCACTCATCTATCCGCTTAATATCCAATCCAATATCCAATATCGAATTGTCATCACATTTAGTACAAATTAACTAAACTCCAAAATGTTCTATCCTTTGCCTTCTGTTTCCATCTCTGGCTCAACAGCGTTATCATTGGCTCGTCCCATCATTTTTGAGGCCTGGCTAGTGGTCTTTTGTGGTCCCTTGGTATGCAGTCTGTTAGCCTACAGGTCCATCTTCTTTTTGCCACATATAGTTCATTGACCACATCATTCAGTCTTTGGCATAATTCCTTGTTGCTCACCTTATCCCTAATTGTTACTCCACACACCTGTCTTTCCATTGCTCTTTGGGTTACTGCTTGTTTTCTTCCTCAGACTCTGTTATTGCCCACATTTCTGATGTATACAACATTGCTGGTAATACTGTCATATTGAATACATTTGCCCTGATATTCATCAGCAGACTGTCATCTGTTAGCACTGTTCGTTTTATATGAAAAGCAATCCAAGCTGCTTTGTGTCTTCTTAGCCACTCACCACGTGTTGTGTTATGTTATCTGGTTGGATATGCTGACTAAGGTAGACATAATCAGCTACTTCTTCAATCTCAGTTCCATTTATAGTAATGGAACCCTGAGCACATTGGTTCGACATTGTGGAACTATTCTCTTAAATCACATAGAAAGTAACTTTCCTTTGCAGTTTTTTTACTTCATCTGAGTACTAACATGAGGCTGTGATGGTTTAGTGGTTAAGACACTGAGCTGGAAGTTTGGCAGGTCAGCAGTTTGAGACCTGTGTGGTGTGTGATGGAGTGAACCCATCATCTGCCCCAGCTCCTGCCAGCCTAGCAGTTAGAAAGTAAGAAATTGCCAATAGATAAATAGGAATCGCTTTGGCAGGAAAGGTAACAGTGTTCAGTGCGTTTCGGCATCTAGTCATGTTTGCTACATGACCATGGAAATGACTGCATTCCCTTCTTCTTGAGGCCCTCTGGGATTGTGCAGCTTTCATAAGACCACGCTGTCTGGCTCTTTTAGTACGAAGCATTGTGGGGAATTGAACTCCCAACCTCTGGAAACTCAGCCAGTTCTTCATCTCTTTGAGCTATCAAGTGCCACTGAATCCATTGACCTGTAATACATTACTCTGACCACTAACTGGAAAGTAAGTTTTAGTCACATATATATTTATTTAGTATTTAATTATGTATTTATTAGTTACAATTATACCCCACTCTTCTTCCAGTAAAGATAAGACAGCATATAGCTTTTATTCTCCACTAAATCTGAGGTAAGTGAAGCTGAGACTAACTGACCAGTCTAAGGTCACCCAAGAGGTTTTATGGTTCAGCAGGGATACAAACTTAGATCTTTTCAGATCTGGCCCAACAGTGCAACTACCACACCACAGCACCAAAAAGGGTACAACTTTTCCCAAACATTGAAAATCCCACATGACTCGATTTTATAATGTGCAGTCAGCATGACTAATTGAACAGATGAAATAATTTTGCATGGAAATGCCTGCCTTAGTCACACAAATAAAATGCAACATGTTAGCCTAGTTTTCTTCATGCTGCCTTTATAAACCGGTTTGATGCCTATAAATTAAATTAGTAAAGTGAAATTCAAAATGAGTGGAACAAAAATGTAACTTGGTTCGGCTGGTAGGAACTGACCAAAAGGAACAGGTTATTTACGCAGCTGGGCAAAACAGGCAGCTGTTATTTTTTGCACGTCTTTTCATACGTTTATAGGCCAGAAAATATCTACAAACTTCTAATAGAGCTGCTAAATCTCCAGTAGAAATCTCTTTTAAAGTGTGTTCCCCTTTCTAATGAAGTTGTTCATACTCCATTAATGTCATTCTCACTAAGAGATTCTGAACATTTCTGTCAATGTGGATAAGCTTTGGAAGAAGAAACCCATACAAACCAAAGGATTAAAGCAAATGCCGGTCATTACTGTTGAAATTAATGGCTGCTGTTCTTTTAAAACGTAGTTTGCTAAGAGGTGTGGAGGCATTCAGCCACCAAAATAAACATGGCAATTCTTTCTGGGCTATAATATTTTAAACACTCTCCAGTGTGACTTTGTGTAAAAGTTTATCCTCCTGCCGGAAGAAAGATCCTGCACCAAAGAGAAAGGATTTTATTTATTGTTTGTTTATTTTATACCCTGCCCCAATTGGTGCAAGCACCAACCTGAATGGTTTATAATAATAAAATAGACAACCCAGGAAACTATAATATCAAACAGATCAATTCAAACAAAACAGAATCAATGATAAACATTAAAATACATACATGGATAGCATTGACAAATTTATAGTCTTACACTAATTAATAACCTACATTTTCTATTCACAGCCAAAATATAACTCAGTCAGCAGAAACAAATCAGAATTCAATTAAAAATCAACTGAAAAGTATTGAGGCTCTAACAAGGCCAGTGGTTTCTATGCAGAGGAACATACTGATCATTGTTTTAACAATGCAAAAACATTCAGTGCTGGAACTTCAAATATTCCCAGCATTTAGCAAGGGGCTGCAACAGAGCTTTTAAGTAACAGATGAACTCCTATTGCCACATGTTACATCAGACATGATGATTTTTCACAAATAAAAAGTTTTGGTCCCCTACCCACAAAGATCTAGAGCAGGGGTTGCCAACCTTGGTGTTCCAGGTGTTCTTGGACTTCAATTCCCAGAAGCCCTGATCAGGTGTGCTGACTTGGGCTTCTGGTAATTGAAGTCTCAAGAACAGATGAAGCACCAAGGTTGGCCACTCCAATCTAGAGGCTCTCATGAGATCCCTTTATTTGTAGGGAAGCCATGGTGGGCATGAAATTGGAGAAAATCTTTAATTTTTGAAAACTGCTGTTGCATGGATGATTTTACCAATGGCACCTGTTTTTGGAAATTGAAAACTCATTTGACCATTCTGCAGTTCTCAACAGCTTCTTCATAATGCAGGGATCCCATTGGAGACTCGGGGTCTCTAGAGTGGGGAAAGGATTGGAAATTTTCCATTTTCAAAAGAAATACAACAGCTGATGACATCATCAGTCTTACACAACATAAGTAAATGGAACAGAATTTCGGCCAATACATTACAAATATAATACTACCTACTGCACATTAAATGTTACAAATCAATGTTACTACCTCTCGGTTTCTAAAGAAAATTTGATAATTAACATTTACTTGCTCTTCTAAAACGCTGCAGTCTATTCTGTGTTAATTGGAGGCAAATTTTATAGCTGATCTCTATTTTTATACTGTATAATGTAGTAGCAGAAGTAATAACATGCTATTAAAATAATAAGTTATTTAAACTTTTGCAAGCATGATTCAAGCCTGGGCACAGAGTTGTTTCTACTATTATTTTAGCTGGGAGCATAAATACCTTTGATATTTTAATGTGTGTAACAATTATCAGGGATTCTCAACCTGCAGGCTGTGGGCCAGATGTGGCCCTCAGCACCATTTCATATGCTCTCCCACTGCCTCCACCACACCCGGAAGTGCCATGTGGTACAAGAAGGGCAAAGTGACTGCCTGAGGGAGTGTGACCTGGGCCCCGGCTTAAAAAGGACGAGAGCTCCTGTTGTAGACAATGAAGACAATAAGATAGTGAAAGTTTTAGTATGCCTAGGCTCAATCATCAACCCAGTTGGGGACTGCAGCCAAGAAATCAGCAGAAGACTTGAGAGTTGGGAGGGTATCAGTGAAGGAATTGGAAGAGATCATCTAGGGCAGGGGTCTGCAAACCTGGCTCTCCGGGTATTCTTGGACTTCAATTCACAGAAGCCCAAGTCAGTACAACCGCTGATCAGGGCTTTTGGGAATTGAAGTCCGTGAACATGTGGAGAGCCAAATTTTCTGACTCCTGATCTAATGGGATGATGTGGCACTGGAGTCCAAGTAAAGATCATCCACTCGAGTCTATTGTGTTCCTGATTGTTATGTATGGGTGTAAAAGCAGGGCAGAAAAGAAATTGATTCATTTGAAATGGGGTACTGGAGGAGTTTGTGGATGCCCTAGATTCCCTGGAGATGGGACAGGGAGAGGCACTCACTCCATTGTGCAGTACTCTGATCTCAAAATGCTGATCTGCCGACCTTCCAAATAACAAGTTCAGCATCTTGACCACTAAGCCACCGCAGTCCCATAGATGCAGCTCCCCTGGTAGCTTAGTGGTTAAGACGTTAAGCTTGGAGATTGGAAGGTCGGGTTTCGAAACCCGAGGGCTGCACTTGGGGACATGAAAGGAGCCTCATTCAGACGCGCCCTGAGCGGAGTTTCTCCAGCAAAACTCCTTTCAATCCAGAGTAATCTCTGTTATGAAATTATTAGTCCCATAGATACAATACAACTAATGTAAATGAGGCACCTTTTACTGCCCTTCCATGAAAGCAAAAAATGGCTGCCTAAAGCTGTTTCCACATGGTGCCCAACGTTGGCCCCTGTTTTTTTTTCTCTCTGAAACCTCCATCCCAAAGAAACAAAAGCTGAGGAGGGAAGCAAACAATATTTGTGCTCCATTTCAGTTTCTCTGACATATGGCAAAATGTGTCAACTTCCCACCCTTTCCCTCTTTGAGAAGAATAAACAGTGAGGTGATAATCCCTCTTGGTGGGCCAAGACATTTGTAAGCTGCATCTGTTAAAACACAAGTAACCAAGAGATCACACCATGTGATGCCCAAATCAGAGGACTATCTATTCCTTTCAAGTTTGTGATTGCTCACACAAATAAATAAGTAAAAAAAATTGAATCCACAAAGATTAATGAGCATAACAGACAAGACTGTAGATGACAGAAGCTCAGGAACTATCCATTTATCACATTAGTACCCTGGCCTTTCTCCAGGGAACGAGTTCTTTCTACTTTTTCATCAAGCGTGAGGTAAAGAATAGCAGCCAGATCCAGATATAATTCCAAATATCTCAACATGTAGTGGGGACTCTCAGTGTTACAGACTTCATCTCCCATGTTCTTCTGTCTCTTAAAGAATTTCTACAGTCTCTTTAACTGTGGTGTGTTTGTAAAGTGCTAGAAAGCTGTGCTGTGTAAGGGGTGCAGAAGAGGGAGGAAGCAAGGAGCATGCCAGTCCGTTGCCCATTCATGTGATGTCAAGCTATGGTACAGTGGGACTTAGGTTAATGAACGGCTTGGTTAATGTAATAATCGCATAATGAAAGGAAAGCCATAGAAAATAGTGGCTTTACAGATTTCCCCCTCCGGAACATTTTAAATTGGTTTTCAATACATTCCTATGGGAAACCATATTTCGGTTAATGTACAGTATTTTGGTTTTCAATGAATTCCAATGCAAAATTTGGTTTAAGTAATTTTCATTCTACGAAACATCCTAGAGAATGCATTAATTCCGTTAACCGAGGTTCCACTGTTGTTGTTTTACATTTTATCAAAGCCAGTGGCACCTGTTTGTGTACTTGTACAACAAAAAGCTTAAAGTGCCAGAATTTGTGTAAGAAAAGAAAAAAGGAATCATTTCAAAAAGTTCAAGAGAGACAATGTTGTTACCCTATGCCTTGCTCTAAATCAGGGGTGCCCAAACTTTTTGGGCCATGGACCAATCATGTGGTTCAGGAAGCCGGTCACTAAGGCCCCGGGGGCCGGGTGCGGCCCCCGATGCCAATTCACCTGGCCCGTGAAGCCCTCATTGCTCCTGGAAGCAGAAGTAAAATGTGCCTGTACATTTTACTTCCGTTTCCAGGGGCGACAAGGGCTTTGCGGGCCGGATGAATTGGTGATGGGGGCTGCACCCGGCCCCTGGGCCTTAGTTTGGGCACCAGTGCTCTAAATGGTGTGACAAGCAGAAGTGAGCTCTTTCTTACACACTGCCTGCTTGTCGGCACACCTACCGTGCATGCAGTGATGGGCTCAAAAATTTTTTTACTTCCACACTGTGGGCGTGGTATGGTGGGTGTGGCCAGGGGAAAGCCCTACCTTGCACCTGAATTAGGATTACTTTATTTCAAAACTTTGATGGGCGCAGCCAGTCAGAATTTCTGCTACCAGTTCTGGAGAACTGGTGTGAACCTGCTGATGCCCATCACTGATTACATGACCATGACACACTTAAAAATACCTCTGTGCAGGACCTGCTAGCCCTGGTAGTATCAAGAAATGAGGAGATTAGGACACTAGGCTTTCAAACTACCTAACACACAAAAATCAAACTCTTTCCTCCCCAAGAAATGCTTGTCTTGAAATTATCCTCTCTTCCTAGAGACTTGGAAATGCACAGCGGTTTCACACCTGACAACCTGTTTGCTCTTTAATGTGCCATAACAATTTTCTCTTGTAGTCCGAATAATTTTCATTGCTCAAGAAGCAGTGTTTCCCAAATGCTGGTTTTTGGACTTCAATTCCCAGAAGCCTAAGTCATTTCCCCAAAGCACTGATCAGCCAATGTACTGACTTAGGCTTCTGGGAATTGAAGTCCCCCTGTGGGCTGTGTACCCCTTGTTGGGAACCACTGCTCAAGAGAGATCTGAAACCAGTTTTCCTAATCAATGTGCCACAGTGTATCTATTACATTGCATTGGCTTTCAAAATTCTCCCTCAAGAGTTGCCTACAATTCACCAAATTAGAACTCTGGTGATAATGAGGCTGCAAGTCTTAATAAAGAATTTATCTGTACGTGATTTGAGCATAGACACCTTTGATTTTTTTTTTTAAATAGGAGCTTTCAAGGAAAATGCCCCGAGGCAGAGCAAATCTTAGCATCACACAGATTCTCATCTGCTCCCTACCACAAATGAAAAAAACAGAATTGGCTGGATGACATGTATTACATTATCTAGAAGCAGTGGAATTAAAATGAAAGCCTTCTTTTCCTACATAAGGTTGAGTTGTTCTTGTGTCTCATAGCTGAGACCAGGAGTTCTCAACCTTTAAAAGCTGGGGGACTGGTCACGCTCCCTCAGACAGCTTTGGGGGCTGGATGGCCATTTTTGCCCTTCCTCCACCACATGGCACTTCCTGGTGTGGTGGAGGTGGTGGAGGGCATATGAAATGGTGCCATGGGTCGCATCTGGCAAACAGGCTACAGGTTGAGAATCCCTGGCTGAGATGAACTAGTTTCTTGCTGGGTACATGAGTCACACTCAGTTCCCAAAACTTTCTTTATTGCCATACTTATTTGGTATATCACATTTTCAGATGAATCTCACTGCCTGTTAGATACTTCTGTAATGCAATGACAACCAAAGAGACAATAGCAGGGATAGAAGAAGAAGGGGGGAATCACTTAAAGAGATTTCAATTTCTTGCTCCGAACAACTGTTTAACTTTGACTGATCATAAGAATATTCTGGCATACATGGAATTTATTTTTCACACAGAGATCACGAAAAAGGGTATCTAGTCAGAATGACACATGTTGCCAGCAAAGTAAAATCTCACATTGCTTGCCCAGTTCAAAGACAAGACAAAAATCAAGGAACCTGTCTAAATAAGAAGCATAGGAGGAAATCTGAACTATCCTTTTTTCAAACATTAATTTGGGTGTTTTAGTAATATATAAAGCATTTCAACATACTGTATCTGAAAGCATGCATTGTCTTTTGCTTTTATGCAAACTAAGACTTTTGCACAACACAGCAGGGCGTGTTAGCTCCTTCCTTCTCAAGTTGGGTCATTATCAAAGAGTTCAATGGAGTTTGCCAGCAAGCCTTTATTTAGCTATGCTGAAAAACTGCTGACAAATGACAGTCTTCCTGTAGCAGTAAAACAAGACAAAACTAAAAACACCTAATTACAAAAATACACAAAAGACCCTCTGTGACATGCCTGGAATAATGAAGCAAGTAAATTGTAATGGGAAAACCAAGGAAAATGACCAGTGTGAACAACAGCAGCAGCAGTTTCACCCAAGGAAGTGTCAAAACAAAGTAAAGCAAGTGACAAATGACAATTGGATTACAGTACAGTATTTAGCTTTGAGAAGTCCATGAGTAACCTCTATAACAGATTATAGTTCAGTCTATAACCGTTTTCTGGATCTGGGTTGGATCCAGAAAACTAGGAGTTGAAATTTTCTGCCCCTTTCTCTAGTCCGGACTCCCTACAAAGTCAATTATGAAGGAATGAAGGATGTTTGTGAAAATCATCTATTATGTAATGACATTCTGTCAATGGAAGGGGAGATTGGTGAAAATCATATTCTGCTTTAGCTCTGTTTATAGGAGGAACCTCAAAATTCCCATTAATTAAAGACACATTTAATCTACCAACACCTAAGTGTGTAAGTCTTCTCATTTGTGGTGAGAGGAAGCCAAAATATGAACTCCCCAACCTGTGAAAAGTTGAGGCATGTTGTAGTAATCTTGACAAGAGAAGACAACAAGAAGAGTTAGCTAGGGGAAAATGTGCCAATATTGCTTTAGTTAATCAAGTAAGAAAAATTGTAAAAAATGAAATAAGAAAAACTGTGAAAAATAACTGCTGCATAAACTTTCAAGGAACAGAAGGCTTAAAGAGATTTCTTTTTTGCATCTTTTAAAATGATCGTCCACTTATTCTGTGTTGTGTTTTCAAAGGGAACGGATATTTATTTTTACCTAGAAACAGGGTGTGCAAATTATAGAGACCTTGATGTGGAAAAAAAACCCACTGAACTTCTTTTGTTCTGACCTGGAAGGAAGCAGTCTCACAGTGCTTGAAAATTCCTTGTTGAGACTGTCTGAACAGATGAAAATTGAAAGTTTAATTAGCATTTTTTCATTCCTAAAATACATACCAGTTCTGTACCAACTTGGCTATCATTGGGTCAGTTTCTCAGAAGAGTTTACTAAGAATTTTTGAGAACTGTAGTTTAGAGAGGTGTAGTGTAGTGTAGTGTACAATGTGTTGGATTATGATTTAGCAAACCTGGGTTCAAATCCCTGTTCAGCCGTGGAAAGTCACTGAGAGAATCAGTAATGGTGGTACTAAATCCTAACACTTCTTGAACACTGCATGTATATCAAAAATGTTTAGATTTGTTGTAAATTCAGAATGACTTGACAACACGTTAGGCAGTTTAGAACAGTGATGGCGAACCTTTTAGAGACTGAGTGCCCAAACTGCAACCAAAAACCCACTTATTTATCGCAAGCTACCAACGCAACAACAGGGGAGGAAGGAAACACTCCCATTGGGATGCACTCTGTGCTGGGGGGAGGGAGGGAGTGCTCCCATTGGGTTGCTGGGCAGAGGGGCAGGGTGAACTCTGTGCTTTGGGAGGAAGTGCTCCTATTGGGCTGCTGGGCAGAGAGACGGGGTGAACTCTTTGCTGAGGTGACTGCATGGGTGCCCACAGAGAGGGCTCTGAGTGCCACCTCTGGCACACGTGCCATAGGTTCGCCACCACTGGTTTAGAATATGTCTGAAAGCTGTGCAATCTCTCACAAAAGTATAGTACCAAGAGTTCCCAGAACGACATGAAATTGCTTTGAACCAACAATAACAGAGTAGGCCTGGGAAAAGCTTCTGTCTGAGCTCCTAGAGATGACTCCTCTGTTTGAAGGTTTATCAGAAGATGTTGTTGTTCCTAAATGCAATGAAATTTCTTCTGACCCCAAACAGACCCTTGAAGTAGGTGAGGTATATAAGAAGTGGTTACTACTGTCACACATACACCAATGAATTAGTAGGGATGGGCAAGCATTTGAACCCAGAGCTCTTAAATCCTAGTCTGACCCTTGACAACAGCTCTCTATTAGAGGATGGTTTGTCTATTTTAAGGAGTCTTGGCCCAAGATTATCACTGGATACACAGAAAAAGCCTCCTTGAATATTGTGGTATTCTGAACCACAATTGGGCATACCCTGGTGATGGTAACTTTGTGCTGCCGCCGGCTAATCTTTCTCAGACTAGGTCAGGTGAAAAAACTGTAGAATGAACTCATCAAAAGGTGCTTTCATTTTGGCAGTTTCACATCTGGCCTAGACATAGAAGAAGAATCAGGGCTCATTAAAAGATGGAAAGAGAACAAAGCACCATTTTCGTAGGAGAGAGTTCTATATAGTTTCTCTAACACAACTGCCCAAGATGGCCAGCTGCTATCCAGGTCAACACTAAATCAGCTGAAGATCTGATAAATGCAAACTCCTTCCAGTTTAAGGTTGTCAGAATTTACTAAAATGCATTCTTGCTCTGGCCTGACTCTGCCAGTATTGTTAATGTATCTCTTGGCTCCTACAATATTTGGATCTGGTATAAAGTGGTTCCTCTGAGTCCCACCCCTTTCTACTTTCTTCTGAAGCTAGCTAGAAGATCAGCCGTGACAGTCACGTGCTCAGCTAAGAAATTACTGTTAGTTAGCAGAAGAAAGCAGATTGTTTTTGCCAGCATTTAGACCTTCTTATTGACCAAAGAAATTTATACTTCACCTGAATATCCTATAGCTGGCATTCTAGAAGTCAGGACTGTGATACTAGATGTTTTAAATGTGGAAGACTGAAGCCTCTAGGGCTGTGATGGCGAACCTTTTAAAGACTGGGTGCCCAAGCAGAGAGGTGGGGTGAACTTTGTGCGGGGGGGGGGGGAAGCGTTCCCATTGGGCAGAGCAAATTCTGTGCTGGGGCAATGGCACGTGTGCCATAGGTTAACAACCACTGCTCTAGGGCTTCAACTGTATGCTGAAGATGACTAACATGAACAAATGGAAGGTTCTGGAGACAACTTTAGAAGTATCAAATACAAACAGTGATCAAATGCTCTTCAAGAAGCTCTTACGATAGAAATAAGCTCATTAGTAGAGCAGAAGAAGGGTGGGGAAAGTACACCTTCTTATCTGTACCTTGTAAAGGTTTCTTCTGTATTTTAGTTTGTAGATATTGGCTTGTAACTCATAATTTTTTTAAAAAAGAATAGATTGTGTGACAAGAGGCTGTATTACATGGGAAAACCAACTCTTTGGAAGCGAGCCATTTCTATAACCAAGAGCAAGAGAGAACAGACAATTGAGTATCCTTCAGTTTTCAAACTTGCAGTGTTTCAAAGAATACTATCTGAACAGAGATTATGTCACATTATAAATCTCAAGATAAAAAGAAATCTCATCCTCATTTTATAATCAATTTCATGCATCTGATTCCAGAAGGTATGAAACTTTGTGTTCCTCCCATTTCCTGTTTTTCAACCAGAAGTTGAAAAACTCTGAAAGGCTCTGAGTAAAATTGTTCTCACAGAATGTCCAGCTGTGGTATGGAGTGCCAGAATTTGTGTAAGAAAAGAAAAAAGGAATCATCTCAGGAACTTTAGAACCTGAATCTATTTATTTATGACAAGTCACAGAAACATCAGAGCCGTTCTAAGTACACCGATGAATTAAAAACGATAGGTTCTCCTTCTCTTCTAAGTTTTTCTTCTCCACATCCCATATTCTTACCCTTTTTGAAAAAGACTGCCTGTAAAGAACAGCCCTTGATAGTTTATTCTAGTCTAATAGTATTTGGCTATGTTATGCAAAGAATTCTCACTAAGGCTGGTGGAACAATTTCTTTGCTGCCCTAAAATACAGCACCCAATCCAGCACTGCCCCAGTCAAGATGAAAGGTAAAGGTCACCCTTGCTCAAAAGCCAGTCGTATCTGATTCTAGGGTAGGGTGCTCATCTCCGTTTATAGCCAAAGATGTCTGCATCTGCAGATGTTTCCGTGAACATGTGGCAGGCATGACTAGACACCGGATTGTGCAGAAGGCTCTTACCTTCCCACCAAAGTGTCACCTATTTATCTACTTGCAATTTCTTGCCTTTGAACTGCTACGTTGGCAGGATCTGGGACAGAGATGGGAGCTCACTGTCGTGCAGTACTCGGGTCTCGAACTGCCGACCTTCCAGTCATCAAGTTCAGTGTCTTAACCACTAAGCCACCACAGTACAAAATGCAAACAGGACCCCAAACGAGCAGTTATTTTGGTAAAAGCTCAGAGACATGTCTTCCCACATCTGATCAGAAAAGTAAAAGAAGGCAAAAGTGAATTACTGACAAACGGCTGTCCACCAGTGACTGATGATGCCCTTTGCTTCTCTTTCATCCTGCCATTGCATTTTGTTCCCTCTTTGCAAGTAAGAGAGGCCAGCTCTTGTCTCTTTCATGCCATGTGGCCTGGGTTCAAAATGAGAATGCAAGTAGAGGAATGGGGGTTGGCACTAGTAACAGGGGGGAAGAGGTGGGTTGGTTCTGAGAGACCATGCCTTTGAAGGCATCTTGTTCAACAGACCACCCTTAGAGATGACACAGGCTCAGATCCCTGAAGCTCTCTGAATAACCTTGGATACAGGGTATTCTCTTAACCCAGGGATTCTCAACCTGCAACCCAGTGGGCCAGATGCAGCCCATGGCACCATTTCATGCGGCCCACCACCACCTCCACACACCAGGAAGTGCCATGTGGAGGAGGAAGGGGGAAATGGCTATCCAGCCCCCAAAGCTGCCTGAGGGAGTGAAACCCGGCCCCCAACTTAAAAAGGTTGAGAACTCCTGTCTTAACCACTGAACAAGTGTTGTGAGCATAGGACAGGAGTAACCTATGCATGAAACCTCAGACCTAAAGTAAGGATTGTAGTAGTAATAGCAATCACACATATATGGGGCAGTGCTCCATAGCACTCAGTGCACTCTCTGGGTGGCTCACAAGCTAATTAGCGTTTTGCCCCCAACACCCTGGGTACTCATTTTACCAACCTCAGAAGGATGGAAGGCTGAGTCAACCTTGTTTCCTGATCACGATCGAACTCACAACCTTTTGGCTGTAGTGACTGATGGACCTATAAGCTAGCGAGACAAACAGCTGGATAGGTTTCTTTTCTTTCCAAACAAAATACCGTCTTTATGCCTTTGGAAGAGAGGTGTAAATATCTGCTTGTCACAGTGGTGTCAGAGAGAATGAAAGAGTGCAATATTTTCTGTTTGTGTGAAAAGGTAAAATATTTTCTGTTAGTTTTAGTCAGTTTCTCTACTTTTCTGGGAATTATGTTTATGCAAATTGTGTAGAATTATAACACTTTGTTTTGTTGCAAGGACACTTAGGAATGAGACGAGACCAGTGAGGGGTAGCCTAAATTTTTACTACCACACTATGGGCAGAGCCAATGTCATGGGCAGAGCCAGTCATAAAAAACACATAAAATAAACATAAAAATACAAATTAAATACATATCAAAACACATAAAAATACAAATTAAATACACATTCCACCCATCCATCCACCCCACACCAAAAGGCGAGTCACCCTGGGGAGCAGGTGGCAGGGCACTCGCTCACAGCGCCACCGCATGGCCTGGCACGGCCTGGCGGTGCAGCTCGGCAGTCCGGCGCAGCAATGCAGCCCAGCAGCCTGGTGGCGTGTCCTGGCGGTGCAGTGCAACTCAAGTGAGGGCCTCAACCGCTGACGCCGCACCTCTGAGGAGGCCCCTGCGGGCCTCAATAGCTGCCCAACAGTGCAGCACAAAATGGCTGCCTGGTCAGCACGCATGCATTTTAAGATATCAATTGATGTAACAACCCCAGGTGGTATCCCGGAAAAGTTACTACTTCCCCAGGAGACCACCTGGAATTGTTACTACCGGTTTGGGTAAACTGGTGCGAACTGGCCCATGCCCACCACTGGACGAGACACATTGGTCAGAGCTACCATCAGCATGGCTTTTTCTATCTTTCTTTGTGACAGCCAGTTCTGTTTGCTCTGTACATTAGCATCTGTGTGTCACTGTGCACATTTTGCTTCTCAGAGGGAAAGGATGGTTGTTTTGTGTACAGATGTTTTACACAGACCTGGATAGAGACTTTGATTGGTGTGGGGGGTGGGGATATTTTTACCTTGTTCTTGCAGTGGACATGAAGAATTTCACAAAGCTTAAACGTTCCCCAAGACGTCTTGTGTCAAGACAAGTCTAAACTAATGATAGTTAAGAATTTAACAAGCATTCTTAAAATCCCTGATTTGGAATCATATGTGCATATTTTAAGATGATACTAGCCCTCCTTAGGGTTCATCATGTCTCAAGATGTGGGTTAGACAACCTTTCTACCAGATGCCTTCAAAAGAAAATTATCCTCTGTCATCGACTGCAACTTGTATCCAATAATGCATTTTTCTCCCTGAAGCAGGAAAAATGTCACTGGTGTAAATTTGTTTAAGGTGGATCCCAGCTTGCCATGAAGTGACCCACACACCATGATCTCGGAGCCATCACCCACGACACACATGAAGCGCAACATGCAGGATTTAACACCGGGACTGCAATGGACCGCCACACCCTTGAGTATATGGACAAGTTGCACCTTCCCAGCCAGTCCATCTGGCATGGCCTCTTCCACCTCCATGACTGTTGGGAATCAGAGTTCCTCCTCCGCTCATTTTGCCATTGGGCCTAATATGATGGTTTCCAGTGACATTTCCTTGACTGAGGGGGACCATCACCCCACCTAAGGGGGCTCATCCGCTCATAGCTGTTGGCCCCTTTAGGGAGTCAGGTTAGTTAACTGCTGACTGACAATTCGCGTTGAAACACTGGCTGTACAGCTACTCCATTATCATAGCAGGATGTCCAGCCAAACAGGCTATTCTCTATAAATGAGGACAAAAGGCCACCATATATGAGCATCTGATCATTAAAACAATTTTTTAAACAAGTGATCAATTACAGTTATATTTCCAAGGGCTAAAATATTTACTTTTATCATTTCAAAAATTAATTCTTCACTTCTCTAGTATACCAAGTTCTGAGGTTTATTGCCTCTGAATATGAACACTGCATTTAACAATATAAGATGAACCCACTTGTTTATTTAATGGCTGAACAAGCTTATCATCTCTTATTTGAAACAGTTTTTCCAAGGTAAATTAATCCCATAAATTCCCCGGTGCTTCAGGAGTCAATGCAGTGGTTGTGTTTATATGTGTTGGAATGGAACTGTTAACAAGAATTTATGAAGACATCGGCTCTTCCCCATACAGTAAATGGACCAAATGGGGTTTAAAATCTCCATAAAAGTCTTCTTTTAGCTTGAAATCTTACAGCTAAATCTCTCTCTCAAACCGGAATGCTGAAATACAGTTGAGGTGCCTTGAGAATCAGTACACCCAACTGAGTCTTTCACTCAGTGAAGAGAGAAGACTTTGAGGAAGAGATAATAAGTGTGTGCACACAGCAGGGCTATTAAGACACTATTTAGTCTAAAGAAAAAAATGTACAAAAGGATAGTCATTCAAAACATTTTCTACAGAGTTAAATGTTAGTCACATGCTATTTAGAACAAAACTTGCTGTCATCTGTACCATGGGAACTCTTCTGTATTTATGAATAAAGGATCTAATGCATGGCCAGTGTGAAACTTCTGTTCATTCAGTGGAACAAGATCCGTGATTTATGGCTTGGCCTCAGTGATATCTGAAAATGTTGGAAGGGTGTAGAAAAGGCAGGATGCTGGTGTGCCAGACAGTTTGACACTCTAATGTTCAATCCTCAACTAAAATAATTAAGTAGCACAGTCTCTCTGGCCACGATTTTTGTTTGCCATCTCGCTGCTAAAAAGTTTTCCCTTGGGTGAAGCTTGACAGCAAAACTCCGCAGCACAGCAAATGATTCTTATACTGAAAACTGTAGGGGCAGAATAAGGTTGGGTATCAAATAACATTAAATCATCTTCTGATCTTGGACTGTGCCTCTGTCGCTTAGAATAACAGTCTTCTATAGTGTTGAAAGTCTTGTGAAGTGGTCAGCAGGATCCTGGCAAAAGAAAGGCCAAGAGGTCTAGAGGGAAGAATGCCTCTCTCTTCAGTTTCCCAAGCTCAACCTCCCCCATCTCTTAGGGTTTATGGAATTTAAGCATAAGATTATCACCGAGCACAAAATCAAACTTCAAGGTTTTTTGCTTGTCTTCCCCCCTCCAACCTCCTCCCCCCTCCCTGACCTTGTTGCTGAACAAGTAATGGAATTGACAAAATAGTTGTAGCAAAAATCCAGGCTGCTTTCATATGGAATAGAGGATGTCACGTGCAGCAATGCTAAAAAGGATCTGGCACTTGTCACCTCTGTTTCAGAAGAAGGTTGCCCAGAAGGTGATCTCTCTCTCTCTCACACACACACACCAAGAAGTGGAAGGCAAAAAATAATAATTCTAGGGAGCATGCAGTCTCAAAGTGATAACAGTTACATGCATAAGGTATCTCATTGCCAGAGTTTATACTTTTTCTGTAGCTATGCCAGGTTCAATGGTATGTCATTTAGGAAGCCACTTATTTATAGTAAACAAAAACAACAACATAAAAGACAAAAAATGTTGTGGCACCTCAAAGACTAACTCCTGTATTTAAATGTGAGCTTTTGTGGATCAAGTCCATTTTGTCAGACTTAATCAACAAAAGCTCAGAATGGGCTTTTCAGCACCTTTGAGATTGAAAGGGAGACATTTAAGGCTAATCGATATCTATTGTTGCTGATGGCTGTGGGAAGCTGTATTGTTGTGCTTGCTTCTTGTCTGTCATTTTGCTTGAGCACACCCTTCTCCCTTTGACCCCAGAATTTGGTGTATAAAAACCATGCCTGTAAGTTTCACTCCTTGTCTGAAGAAGTGGACTTGATCCACGAAAGCTAACAATAAAAATATAGCAGTTAGTCTTTAAAGTGCTACAGTGTTCTTTATTTTGTTTTGTTTTCTGATATGCCTTAAATACAGGAGTTAGTCTTTAGTTTAAGGTGTCATAATTTTTGTCTTTTTGTTTTGTTTACTCTCTGATATGCTTGCAAAGACTAAAAATTTCAATTTATTTATAGGATTAACAGAGGTAACTTGCCAGGATAGAATAAAGACAGTATGCAGTTCTGTGTATTTATCACAAACCCTAATAGAATATTAGGAGCGTACCAAGTGTTTTGTTACTGGTAACATTTGTGTTGTTTTGGCACTTCAGCTATCAGAATTCTCCAAAAATCCACCAGGCAGAATTTGGGGACTTCCCTCGCATAGTCTCATACCTGTGCAAGGCTGAGGACTGCAGGGCTAGAAAGGATGTGAAGCTTCATTTCTTGCTAAAATTCTTCCTAAGTATGCCAGTTATTGGGAGGAACCCTCAGTTTAAAGGACAGCAGGAAGATTAGGATGCTTTCAGACCCCACAGGAATCCATTTTGTTCAGGTGAGTGAAATGAAGATATCTGTATTTATGGGATTATGAGCTGGATGTCACAGAATTCTACCTAAGGAATTCTTGGAGAATTTTGGTTGCTGAAGTCCAGAAAAAAGTGGCAGGTAGAGTCTAAGGACAGGGATTTAGTGCATGAATTCGATATCTTGAATTATGCTCATTAGTTCATTTATTTCTTTTATTTCATTCATTAGTTAAGGGTCATGTGTCAAATGGGGAAAAATAAAGACATTATGTTAATAAAATTAAGGTTTTTCATAAAATTTTCATAAAATCTAAGGTTTTCTGAGCTAAGGCAAAGGTTACCCTTGATCGAAAGCCAGTCATATCCGACTCTAGGTTTCAGTGCTCATCTCTGTTTATAGCCAAAGAGCCAGCGCTGCCTGTGTCTGCAGACATTTCTGTGGACATGGGACAGGAATGGAACACTGTTTACCTTCCCACCAAAGTGGTCCCTATTTATCTTCTTGCAATTTTTTGCTCTTGAACTGCTACATTTTGTTAACCCAAAACCAGAAATCCCAATTTCATTTGTGTTTATTTTTTTTTATATTTTATTTTTCAATAAAGATGCTTTCAACCATTATTTTCCATTCTCCCCGACTCTACCCACTATCCACAAGCATCCATGAGCAGCCCACTGTACACACAATAATTCACCACAGGTGAATAACTGCAAAGGATCTATTTTTAATAAATATTTCAATAGTCAAACAACAAAGAAAAAGAGTTTTTCCTTCATGATTCCTTGAAAGCAGTTCTTCAACAAGAGGGAAAGACAAAAGGAAAAGTGGTTATGACTTCAAAGGAGAAACTTGCTACAGTGTATCCATTCTCACACCAATGTATCTATTCTGACATGGAGAGATTCTTTTTTTTTTTTGAAGAAAATAAGGTTAGAAAGAGAGTTTTTTGTTTTTGTTTTAAACCTTCATAGAAAATGTTTTTGAAGTTTGATCCAAATTGTATACATGTCAAAAGAAAGCTTATTCTGTCTGTCCTCTTTCAAGCACACTTTGGATCACTTCATTTGGGTTTTTTTTTTTTGCTGGATCATCGCCAAGCACCCTCCCCCTGCAGAAATGTCATTTTAACAAGTCACTTTTTCCCTTAATATCTTTTTTGTTGATTCCTGCTTCAACATCATTCTTCTCCACATGTTGTATTTGAACTGTATCCACCTCGGGAAGTTGTCACATTCAGTTTCTAAATTGGTTTTCCCTCCTTTTATTGGGTTTTTGTGACTTCGTTTCAGTGGTTATTTGTAAAATGCTTCATAGATATATTTTTTTGAAGTCCAATTCCAAATCTGAAAGTGTCCCCCAAAGGTTAATCTATCCTCTTTCAAACGCACTTTGGATCATCTGAATTGGTTGGGTAGTTTTTTCGCTGGCCCCCCAACAACTGACCCCTAGTAGCAAAACTGTCACTTTTCCGATGCTACTTCCGAAAGAGATGGCATCATCACTTTGCATTTTGGGCTTTTGGGTTCTACCAATTTTTAAAGTTGCCGAGACGATCTTTCAAATGACATAACCCTTATTTTTGTGGGTGTCTTAGCTTTGGTGTTGCAGCTTCTCAAAAGTACATGATTTTCATTACATTGAAAAAGCTGCCAGACGACCCAACCGAAACATAAGATGTTCATAGAATTCATGTCAAAACAACCAAAACAAACAAGCAGCAACAAAACCCACAAACAAAATCTGACACACCCTAACAATTATTTTCAACCTCTCAACTAAAGGTCACACTGCTTATCAGGTTAAACAGTAGTGGCTTTCCAATTTGGCATTACAGGTGTGTTACTGGTTACTATGCTGTTGTTTAGGTTTGAGACATGACCTTTTTGGGGGGTGGTTGTTGTTAAATGACTTGTATTGCCAGTGCCGAACATGGACACTTACAGCAAAATATAAACAAAAGTTAGTCACCACGGAAATGAGATGTCTGAGGAAGGCTGCTGGAAGGACTAGAAGGGATAAATCAGGAATGAGATTGTAAGGGAAAGAATTGGAATAGAACCAATCTTAAACTATGTACAACGACAACAAATAAAGTGGTTTGCCCATTTGGAGAGAATGTCTTGGAATTCCATACCATACAAACCATATGAGGAAAGAGGAGAAGGACAAAGACCACGAGGCAGACCCAGAGGAAGGTGGAGAGATAACACCAAAGAAATATTACAAGAACACCAAATAACTCCGCCAGAGGCTGCTAGAAGTACCAGAACAAGTACCTTGCATCTCCCTCAACACCTGAAGTGGTAAAAGAAGTAAATGAGAAGGAAAAGTTACATGACGATGGTCAGGATAACCCCTGCCCCACTCACAGCATTTTGCCAAGATTCTCCCTTCCTGCTTTATAAAGTTGTGTCCTCAAGTGTTCTCATGGGGCACTTTGTCAAAGGCTTTGCTGAAATCAAGATACAGTACTGTATATTATATCAACAGCATTCCCACTGTCCACCATGTAAATTGCAGGATTGAAAATTGAAATCAGAATTTAGCAGGATTTGTTTTTGACAAATCCACGTTGGCTTCTAGTTATTACTGCATTGTTTTCAAGCAGCTTGCAGAGTGATCACTTTATAATCTGCTCCAGAATTTTCTCTGGGATTGACGTCAAATTGTCTGGTCTGTAGTCCCCCAGTTCTTCAGGTATAAGGATGTCTCACTAGAGATTAAGACCAAGATCATTCATGCTATTGTGCTCCTAATCCCATGTATGAATGCGAAAGCTGGACAGTAAAGAAAACTGACAGGAAAACCCCCGATTCATTCAAAACATTGTGCTAGAGCTTTCTTTTGAGAGCTATACCTGACTTCCTTCAGTTTCAGCCTGTTCTTACCTGTCCTGGACTCTGGGATGACTTTTTTATGATTACCTTTCAGGTATTTATTCCCTCTCAGTCACCTTTTCTCAAGGCTTAAATTCCTCTAATCATCCTTGTTGCCCTTCTCTGTACCTGCTCTAGTTCATTTGCATCTTTTGGTGCCCAGAATTGGACACAGTACTCTAGATGTGGTCTAACTAGTGCTGAATAGAGGGGGACTAAGAGCTCAAGGGTTTTGGAGACTATACTTCTGTTAATGCACCCTAAAACAGCATTGGCCTTTTTTGTAGCCGCATCACACTAGCCATATGGCCTGGATAGGCAAAGTTTTGTTTGTCTGCCTCCACCCACCTTTAAAGGTCTTAGCAGTATATACTAGAGCTGTATTTCAATGTCAAACCTCACATTCCAGAATTGTTTATTGCTGCTCACTTGCCAGTAACCTTGAGCAGAGCTGTTGATGTCTCAGTTATGGCTCAATTTGTGTTTGTGTGTGTGGGAGTAATGTTTCTGTATCATTCTCTAGCTTTACCCTGTCAGGCTGCTATCCTCTCCTTATATATTTTACATTCTGTTTATTCCGCATTTCCATGTCGCCGGGTTTTCAGTAGGTGGCCAATTCTGCATTATGGTCAAACTAAATGTATCAAAAATCACAACAAAGATACCATGAAACAATCACTCACTCACACTCACACTCTCTCTCACACACACACCAGGCAGTCTTGACCCTGTAGGACAGGGGTTCCCAACCTTTTCAGGCCATGGGAAGGTCACGGGAAGCCCGAGTAATTTACGGCAGCATTTTGTGCATGTGGGGGCATGTTCCGCTGTAGGGAGCAGTGTAGGTGGTGCAGGCTGGATGAACTGGCATCATCAGGGGCTGGATTTGGCCTGCGGGGTATAGATTGGGAACCCCTGCTGTAAGAATTACAATCACCCTCCTCACTACAGAGCCTCACAAAAAGAAAAGCAGATAAATAAGCTCATATACAGCTCACTAAAGGAAAGTATGAGAAGATTTCAGACTGGGAAGCTGGGACCCCAACATTACATTGCAGGGAGATCTCTACCATTAGGCGAAGCGAGTCAACTAACAGCAGCAATTTTGGAGTAATAAAAGGAGGTCACATTTTAACTGGTTCATTTATTTATTTATTTAGTGTTCTTAAAGCTAACACTAGCCAGGAATTCTGGAAGTTATAATCTCAAAAAGAAATCTCTCCAGGCCCTGAGAAAGGAATGGGAATGTGCCCCCCCGCCCCCCCGCAAGAGAGGGTTAGCCTAGCCATTTTATTTTATTTCCCTTGGGCCCCAGGGAAAGTGGGAGTTAGGGACACAGAATTAAGCAAAAATGACAGATTTTGCTCAGGGGAGTCCATGTGGAGACTCCAAGGCGGCAACTTTGAAGGTTTGCACTGTTGACATGCAGTACAATTTCTTCATATCTTCTCACGAATTAAAAGGAAACACTAGAACATCAAATGCAGTTTTGCCCCCAATCTTCTTGTTCCTTTGTTTTGTTTTGCTACAATGATTATGATAATGTAACATATTTACCAGGCTACAACTCCAAAATTTGTTGCTTGTATCTTTCCTGTGTTTCAAAATATTGAACCTCCGTTCTATTCACATTGAATTGGGAGTTAATATTCTGCTTTTGGGAATGTAATGTGGGGACAATATACTAGCTCTAAAACAGCCATGGGGAACTGTGACTCTTCAGAAATATGTGCTAAAGCATGGGTTCCCAACCTTTTTATGCTGTGGGCCTGACCACGCCCCCCAGACAGCTGAATGGGCCAGACCACGCCCCTGGAAACAGAAGAGGGCGCATTTAAGACAGCCGCAGGCACATTTACGGCTGATGTAACTGCATTTACAACAGCCATGGCTGACATAAGTGCATCCACTTCCACTTCAGGGTGTGGTGGCAGGCCACATGAAATGGTGCCGTGGGCCGGGTCCAGCCCACAGGCCATAAATTGGGAACCCCTGTGTGCTAAAACAAAGCAAGCTGCCCCATAGACACTTAGTGCACTCTCTGGGCAGTTCACAAGTAAATTATCATTCCCCCAATATGCTGGGTACTCATTTTACCAACCTTGGAAGAATGGAAGGCTGAGTCAACCTTGAGTCCTGATCAGGATCAAACTCACAATCTTTTTGGTTACAGTACAGCAGTTTAACCACTGTGCCACCAAGGTCCCTCCCTGAAAACTAGCAAGAAGCCTTGGACTGATGGAGCTTGGAGCAAAACAATACACTATTTAGAGGGCCACAGACTCCAAAAGAGTTAAGCCTTGTTGAATTGAAATGGGTCTTATTCCAAGGTTAGTATCCACAGAACTGTGGCTAAACCCTCTGTGGTTTAAGATACAGTGTGTCCTCCTCGGTATTATTCCCAATCTGACCCAAAGACATGAGAATGCAGCTTTTTAAAAATCTGCTATCAAGTCATTTCCAATTATTGTGATCCTTAAATGTTTTTTTAAGGAATGTGAGATGTTCAAAAAATGATTTACCATTGCCATTCCTAATCAATTTCTATGGTTGAACAAATTTAGAACCCAAATCTCTTGAGTCCTGGTGTCTATCCATTACATCACACTGGCTCTCTTGTAGCCCATAATATGCACATCATAAAGATCACGTCACTATAATGGTCCCCTAGGACAGAGGTTCTCAACCTTTTCAAGCTGAGGGTCGGGTCACACTCCCACAGACAGCTTCTGGGCCGGATGGCCATTTTGCCCTGCTTGCCACACATGGCACTTCCGGATGTGGTGAAGGCAGTTGGGGGGGGATATGAAATGGTATTGCAGGCCACATCTGGCCCCCACGCCATAGGTTGAGAACCCCTCCCCTGGGTAAAACAAATGCCACATAGTATGAATGAAGAGCCTATTAGAAATGTCTCTTCATTAACAGTAGCACAATAGACCATCTGCTTGAAATACTTTTGTTTACACACATAACCTGTTCAGCAGTACACAAAGAAAGGGCTGCCTACAGTATGTACTCAAGCATATGAGGGGAACAGCTTCCCAAGGGTTATTAAAATGAACAGAACTAAAGGTGTAGAGTTCTTGGTTGCATTTTGGAGTGCAGACAGCAAGGTCTGGTTTGCTTTACTTGCTGGCAACCAGATGGTGTCGTGCAGGTCATGAATCAGCTATATCCATAATCTGGACCTCTTTAGATCAGGGGTTCCCAACCTAAGGCTTGTGGGCCATATCTGGTCCTTGGTGCCTTTTCATGTCCCCTCACACCTCCAAGGGCATTCAAGAAACAAAATGGCCATCCCTTTGAAACTGTTGGGACAAAATGGCCACCTCCATTGTGCAGGCAGGGCAAACTGACCATCCGGCCCTCAAAGCTGATTGAGAGAGCATGACCTGGCCCCCAGGCCTTATTTGAAAAGTTTGGGAACCCTTGTCTTAGATCATTCTGGCTGGGATGCTTTTCTTCTTCTTAGCAGGCTGGTGTGATCAGAACTGGATAGAAGAGTCATTTTTAAGGCTCCTTTTGAGGTGGCATCCTAGAAGCAACCCTTTCTGGCATGACCCTGTGGGATTTTGATGTACTCCTCTGATAGTACCCTAAACTAAGGACATAAAATGGCCACACAGGGTTTCTCTACCTTGGGTCCCCATGTGTTCTTGGACTTCAGTTCCCAGAAGCCTAAGTCAGTACACCTGCATAATGAAGCTTCTGGGCATTGAAGTCCAAGAACATCTTGGGACCCAAGGTTGAGAAATCCTAACAAATACATATGACTGTAAGATGAAGCTGTGTTGAGTACCCAGAAGTTGGGGGCAAAATGCTAACTAGCTTATGAACCCCCCAGAGAGTGCACTAAACACTATGGGTGGTATATAAGTGTGAGTGCTCCAGAGCATGGAGGACTAAGATTTTTTGCCCTCCAGCCTCTCTGCCTGTATGCCTTCTTTGGGCCACCAGCACTTGCCATGTTCACAAACAAAAACAGGAGTGGCTGGCTCACTTCTACGATGACAGCTAGACTAAAGGGGAAGAATTCTTTAAAAACAATGAAGCTCAATCAGGGAGCCGTGGCTGGAATGGAGAATTACCTCCTCTGCATATTTACAGAGCAAACTTCTTTTGTATATTCAGTGGTAAACAGCTAGAGCAGTGGTGGCGAACCTATGGCACAGAGTTTGCTCTGCTCCTTTGTCCAGCAGCCGAATGGGAGTGCTTCATTCCCCAGCACAGACTTCACCCCACCCCTCTGCCCAGCGGCCCAATGGGAGCACTTCCTCCCTCCCCCAGCACAGAGTTTGCCCTCTCCTCTGCCCAGCAACCCAATGGGAGTGTTTCCTTCCTCCCCTGTTGCTGTGTTGGCACTTTGCGATAAATAAGTGGGTTTTTGGAATGCAATTTGGGCACTTGGTCTCTAAAAAGTTCGTCATTACTGTACTAGAGGTTGTAAACCCACCCCACCCCCACCCCAATTCATGGGAGAGTTATGCTTATTAAGAGAATATTTCCTGCCTGAGCCATAGAAAAATTAAAACAAAACTAGACATGAATGCATTCATGTACTGCCACATTTTATGTAAAGTTGTTTTTCCATAAGAGGAAATGTCTTATATTTGACTTCATGACTAGTTACATCTTTTAAGATCACTTGATAACTGATGTGGAAGAGACTTAAGGTATCTGACAACAGTTGAAAACTGACATGCAGTGATATGTACTCTAGTTGACAGATGATAAATGACTGCAACACCTATTTGATGATCCTTTGTTAACTGGCATGCCTTGGTTTTCCTCTTGTTGCTACCAACCCTTGGTGGTACTTAGTATTTGTCCACATGCAACTGTATTTCTTAAATGTGGAGTATTGTTACTAAGATTACTCATTTCTTTCACCAGAAAGTATGCATTTAAAGTTAGCAAAACAAAACACTGACTTAAAAAAGTTCTGGTCGAATTTCAAAGTCAAAATTCAAGTGTGAAATGTTAATTCGTTTTGTGCAAACTCAAACTGTTTTTCAGTTCTAGTAGAAATCCTCAAACCACAGACACTAATGTAGTTTTATTGAGCTCTCCCAGTTACTAAGGGGAAAATTGCACAAGGTACAGGATCTTAATTCTTTTCTTCCATCTGTGCCCATCTGTGCAGTTGGTATTTGAAGAATTAGTACCTTGGGAATATATACATGGAGAACAGCTCCCACAGAAACAGCTTTTTAAAAAATTAGAACCAGCTGAACAAATCTGTAGGAAGTTGTAACGGGACAAGTGAAATGTATATCCTTGCTCCAAAGGAAACACAAATGCATTGAAAGTATGTTGTTTCACATGAAAAATGTTTTTAGAAATGCACTTAAATCGCAATGTTTTCATCACTGACATTTTCCAAATTAGTCTTTTAAACAAAGAAACAAAACAAGCAGGAAAGATGAATGTCTGAGCTTTGGAATGACAAGGGAGGAACTTTCCCCCAGTTCTTTCATGTGCAAAAGAAACCTTGTTGCTATTATTAATTCAGTTTATCTCAAACTAAAAGCAGCTAACAAATCATAATCTATACCAGAGCTGACCCATCTATTTGGCTGCCTGTGGCACAGCAAAAAATGGCACTCACTCACCCAGATCTAGGAACTGCCAAATCTGTTATGAGAAATAATATAGAATAAGAGTAATAAGGGTGATGAATTAGGCTTCAGATGCTCCTGTCATTCAGAAACTGAAGATGCTTAGGTACTTAATTATGAACTGACCTATGAAACGTCTGCTTTGTTTTGAGTGGTGCTGTGAATAGTTTTGTGTCAACTGAAGGATTTGAGACTTCCTAGGCTGCATCTTGAAGATGAGGTGCCCAGTGTGATGTGGTGAATAACTAGGATGGATTGGGTTCCAGAAGACCATAGTCTAAATTTTTGCTTGGTCATGGAAGCTCACAGTGTGTGTTTATGTGGAACTGGTAAAACTATCCTTTAAATATCTCACTTACCTTGAAAACCCTGTTAGGTTCACTGTAGGTCATAGGCAAGTTGACACCACACAACATAGCATCTTGAAGATGGCTTTTCTCCAAAGAGTCCTGAGAACTGCATTTTGGTCAAATTCTGAGAAATTTTCTAGTCAGAGTTACTCTATCCTATTTTGGAACTGTAGTTCCCAGGGTTCCATGAAGAGACACATAATTTCCTCTCCTCAGGGAAGTGTTGTTCTTAAATGGTTATCTGGGAAAGAATAGTCTTGCCATCTGAAAAGCTAGTACGGTATTCCAAGGAGTCTTTGGAAGAGGCTACTGTAGGAAAACAGACTAGAACCACCTATGTCCGTGATGGCGAACCATGGCACTCCAGCTGTTCTTGAACTTCAATTCCCAGAAGCCCTGATCAGCAGGAGTGCTAACTTCTGGTAACTGAAATCCAAGAACACCTGGAGTGCCAAGGTTCGCCATCACGGACTAGGTCAATAGAGGAGATTTACCTTCTATTTGGACCCAGGAATAAGCAAACCTTCATTTTTGTTTTGCTGTGTACAATTTTAGAAGCCCACAATGTTTCATCAGGCATATTTTCTGAGTAGTCGTTTGCACAACAGAAAATGCATCATTTTTTACAGGTGGTGTATCGATTCCTGCTGCTGTTATTGCTTTATGGAATCTATTTGTATCTGTCAGAGAAATCTGTTGGATTTTTTTTGTGTGTGATATAATTAGTATATCCCTACCATTTCTTGATTCTTTTAAATGTGCTTTTCATTAGAGCTGTGAAATGGAGTCATCCAAAACTGGAATTACAATGGCCAGATTCAGTTCTGGGGTGAAGAGAAATTCTGAAACTAACCTGGATTTAGAGTGCAAAGTAAATTTTAAAAAACGCCTCAAGTCATCATTTGCACCTCCACATTTTATGCACATCAGTGGAGAAACAAACAAAAACAAATAATCCAGAGCAAATCTAAAGTAATATTCTTTGTCATTTGAGCTGCTTGTGCGCCCCAGCCACTGTACCTCATTGCAATAAAAAACAAATGTCCCATGCTGTTTTTCAACAAAGTGTGCATGCTGTCTATTTTGGTGCAGATCTAAAGGTTTGTGACCTGATATAAGAGTATATGGTGCTTGAATTGGGGTGTGCATCCACAGATAATTTTTAAAAATATTTGAAATGGCATTGTACAATGGCACTTTGACTCTTCCTCTTTTTTACTTCCTCCTTTACCCCTTTGGGTGTTGAGAGAGACATAAAGTTCTTGGTCTGGCACTTCTAGCAACCTCCACAAGTGTTATTTGGTGTTACTGTAATATTTCTTTGATGTTGTCTCTCCACCTTCCTCTGGGTCTGCCTCATAGTCTTTGTCCTTCTCCTCTTTACACATAACCCTTGTAACGTATGGAATTCTAAGACATTCTCTCCAAATATGCAAACCACTTTTTGTCGATGTATGTAGTTTAAGTTTGGTTCTATTCCAATTCTTTCCCTTACAATCTCATTCCTGATTTTATCCCTTCTAGTCCCTCCAGCAGCCTTCCTCAGACACCTCATTTCCATGGTGACCAATGTTCATTTATGTTTTCCTTGTAAGTGTCCATGTTTGGCACTGGCAACAAGGTGGGAATGGATATGCTTTTTTTTGAGGTGTTTCTTTGTGTTGGTCGGTATTGCCTTGTGTTGTATTGTATTGTTTGAATAGTGGTTTGTTTGTTTGTTTGTAAAAAAAAATGATTGGTGGTGACAGCAGTGGAGAGGCCCCA
The DNA here is from genome assembly GCA_030440675.1 of Furcifer pardalis. Taxonomy (NCBI): domain Eukaryota; kingdom Metazoa; phylum Chordata; class Lepidosauria; order Squamata; family Chamaeleonidae; genus Furcifer; species Furcifer pardalis. Next base: position 104,828,521 of record CP126895.1, on the reverse strand, counting down.
AAGGTCCAGCTGATTGGTAGAGCCCTCCTTCACCAATTAGCTGTATCTCCTTTATGCCACCATTACAACTTGCCAAAGAACAGCGGAGAAGATCTCCAGGTGATCAGTGGAAAGACAGGCTCATGACAACCAACTGGACCTCTTTCTTCTCTGCTGAGGCTACAGATCTCTGTGGTCATCAGCAGGGAAGAACTCCAACTGATTAGCTTAGACAACCCAGCTGATTGGCAGCTCACACACACACAAAACCTGACATAGAGGGGACACACAGCCCCAGTTGGTAGATTTTATCCCAAAAACGATTAGGGAAAATAAATGACCTCAGGAGGGTCATTTGAAAAAAGCCCACTGGTAGCCAAAACAATTTGTTACGCTGTGTAGTTGCCCTCTACTTAAACCAATGCAAGCTAATGCCAAACTAGAATCTTTAAATACATCAATGACTACATTCTTTAAATCAATTTAGAACAGAAACAAGTCAGAAAAGAGATTATGTTAAATGCAAATTCCACTCCTGACTCTCAATGCGTCGGAATTCCTATGAATTTAGAAAGTACCCCACCACTCACTCTCTGCAAATGGTAAGGGTTAAAAAACACCCTTGCACAACTCATGGCCTATCACTACGCTGAAACATTAAAAGTCAGTAGCATGTTGCTCTGGCTGGATAGCTCAGTGGTTTAGTTATCTGGTTGCAGAGCCTGAGGCTTAGGAGTCCACTTCCTAGGAGATATAGCCAGCCTGTATAGTCCAGGGTAAACTACACAGTGCCAGGGTGACCCCAGAGGAAGGGAATGATAAACTACTTCTGTGTATTTTTTACCTAGACAATGGTGGAAAGGGTCGTCTTAACTCAGAGCTGACCTCATGGCAAACAGTTACTATTATTGCTGTGCTACAGATAATGCCCCCGCCCACCCAGAAGATCCCCATTCACATATTACTGATACCACTTTGGTATAAAATTTCCCCACAGCTGTTTTCTGTTGTTTCCCTTTTCCAAGAGGAACTAAGAGAAAAGCCCCCCTAAAGCCCCTTTGCCTGCTGCTTCCTCCTTGGGAAGCGGTCTGTACGGAGACAGAAAGGAAGTTGCTTTCCTGTTTTCACCACAACAGCAGCAACAGCAACTTGGGCAGGCTTTTTACAAAGTTTCCCATCTCTGGGCACCCTCCTCCACATGGAAAATATTCCTCCTAAAACATCTGGCTCCCTTTTATAGCAGTGATAAAATATATGTATTTTCTAAACTGCACAGGAATGGCTAGTTGCTTGGTAAATTAATAACCCTGTTAGTGTATTTACCAATTAAGTTGTGGAGGAGAAGGAAAATCATGTACAGTAGAACCCCACATAATGAAAAAACTTCCTTCCACAGAGCTCTTCGCTATGCTGTTCTTTTCATTATGCGGTTTCCTATGGGAGATACCCTGCATAAGGGGGGGGGGGGAGTTCATTAACTGGTGTTCCCATTAACCGGGTATACCCCGGTTACCAAACCCCCCGCATAACGAAAAAAGTTTTCATTGTGCGGGATATCGCCATTGCATAACGAATGTTTTGTTGTGCACATTTTTCACTATATGATGCGTTCATTATGCGAGGTACCACTGTATTGTGAGATTTCTTCTTTCATGTTCTGATCAAACTCTGGACTGCCAAAATGAAGCCACATTCTTGGCTTTGTCGTTGGCCAAACCCAAGTTCTCATCGGTGCATGTTTCTGGCAGTAATCGGCAAACCAGTAAATGAGCTGGATTCTGTATCTCTCCACATTCACACAGCATGTTGTTGTCCACCCACCTCCACTTGAGCATGTTGGTCTTGCATTTAGTGACTCCAACCATCAGTCTATTCTGAGTTCTCCAAGTATTGTAGGGGAGGTTGAGTTCCTCAGCTATGTCCTTCTTTAATGTTGTTCCTTGCCCTGTGAGGTCCTTCCTCCATCTTTTAATTTGGTTTTGCTCTTGCGTACCCTCAAGAATGTTTGTTCTTGCCTGGATGTGAGCTGGAGGACTTGAGGCTCATATCCATTTGGAGGATGTTGAGGGTCATTCTTTTGCTTAGTTTTCTTGGTGTCCACTGTTACTTCTCTCTTTATTTTAGGTGGAGTGATACCAACAAGAAGGTATATTTTCTCAACTGGTGTTGGTTTGATACATTCTGTCACTATACACATGGCTTCATTCACAGATATATCAACTTGTTTTGCATGTGTGGATGCACTCCATACTGGAGCAGCATCAGTGGTGGGCATCAACAGGCTCTAACTGGTAGCAGAAATTATTAGCTATTTGGTTTGTTAGTCTGTTTTATTGCCAGAAACAGAAGAGAGTATTTGTGGGGATTTCTGCCTCATATGTCTAATAACTTGGCTGATTTGGGACATCATACTGTTTGCCTAGTGTGTGAGAGAGGAATCTCCTATTGTTCCTCAGACAACCATGGAATGTAAAATATGTACATTTATCAGCATGTGTGTTAGAGAGTTTTTGTATGCACATACACTAGACCAGGGGTTCTCAACCTTTTTTAAGCTGGAGGCTGGATCAAGCTCCCTCAGACTGTTGGTGGGGTGGACTGGTGTCCCCCCCCACACACACACTGTGCAGAACACCAGTCCGGCCCACCAACACTCCCCCACAATGCCACCGCTGCTGCCAATACTTCCAGACACACCATCAATCTGGCCCACCAACACTCCCCCACAGATCACCAGTCTGGCCCACCAACACTCCCCCACATCACCACTGCCAACGCTCCCCCATACACCACCAATATCCCCCCACACCACCAGTCCGGCCCACCAACACTCCCTCCACGCTGCCGCTGCTTACCAGCCTGCCATGGGTGGAGGAGGGGTCCTTCCTGTCCTAGCCCACGCTCAGCCAGACTGGCACCTGGGAAGGATGTGGGTGTCTTCCACTTCTGCTTTTGCCATCCTTCCCCCCCTCCACCTGGCTTGGCATGTCCCTAATGCAATCTGTAGCAGGGCAGATGTTGTAAGTCTTCTTACAACATATGCCCTGCTATGGAGTGGCGTTAGGGACATGCCAAGCCAGGTGGAGGGGAAAAGGATGGTAGTGATGGTGGCAGCAGCAGCAGCAGGAGCGAAGGCGCGGGCTGGATGGAATGGTGCCATGGGTCGGATCCGGCCTGTGGGCCATACATTGAGAACCAATGCACTAAACACTGGATTTGCAAACAAGCAGGATCCTTATTCTTTTCCCCCTCCTCTACTTTATTAGTTTATCTTCCTGTGGAAAGAGCTGATATTTACTTGTCCCTTGAGATAACCAAGTTGACAGGAAGCCAGAAAATGTTAAGGGGGTGGGGTGGGGAAGGCTTCAGATTGACTGCTACTAGTCACCCGATGGAAGCAAACTCTGAAGCTTCCCTTGTTTTTTGTAAGATTATTTGCACTGCTGGATTTAAACATGATAAACAAATACACACATCCAAAAAGAGTCAACAAGCACTCAGACACCACCTGACCCCCAATCCTTCATTAACTCAACAAATCAGCTGAAAAGCAAAGCAAGAAATTTCCCCCCCATCCAATTAGAAGATTTCTAATTGTTGCTGAGGGACTTCAGAGGCTTAAGATCTGCAAGAAGCATGTATCTTTCTTAAAAGCAAGACTGACCTTTTTACTGCCACTATAGTGACAAATCTGGCAGTAGCATTAGGACTATATGGGTGATTGTGAACCACAAATTGTAGGGATGACTGTGGTTAAAACACTGGACTTGACAACTGGACAGTCGACAGGTCAGCAGTTCGAGACCCGAGTGCTACACAATGGAGTGAGCTCCCATCTCTGTCCTTGCTCCTGCCAACCTAGGAGTTTGAAAGCAAGAAACTGCAAGTAGATAAATAGGTATCACTTTGGTGGGAAGATAAAGAGTGTTTCATGCACCACCCCCACACCCTGTTTAGGCATGCCTGCCACATGTCCATGGAAACATCTGCAAATGTACACAGCGCTGGCTCTTTGGCTATAAACAGAGATGAGCACTGAACCGTAGAGTTGGATATGACTGGCTTTCGAGCAAGGGCAACCTTTACCTTTACTATTTTTTTGCTGCTTCCATCACTACCTGATTTAAAAGGACTTACCCAGGCCTATTTGCTCACTTCCTCTCATTTCTTTTCTCTTTCCTTGTTTGAGAATAATGGCAACAGAGGCTGGGCCTGACCCGCTACCTCAAGTAAGTAAGGGTAGGAGAAGTCACAGTGGACCGCAATCCCCATCTCTCCAACTGCCCTATAGTCCTATTCATGGGTTCAATAAAACAATTAATGGACATTTGCAAGCAGAGATTATCCCATTAGCTGCACTTCTCTAGCTTTCTCCTGTAGAAAGCTAAGCCTAAGTTTTGTTAACTTGATTCAGATACATGATGGCTCTTCCTTTCAGAGTCTCCCAAGTATAAAGAACCTTCTATCTCCATTGACACCCTAAGGCAGTGGTGGTGAACCTATGAAACATGTGCCAGAGGAAGCACTCAGAGCCCTCTCTGTGGGCACATGTGCCAGCACCCAGCACAGAGTTTGTCCCACCCCTCTGCCCAGCAGCCTAAAATGGGAGTGCTTCTTCCTGCCCCCAGCACAGTGTTAACCCCACCCTTCTGCCCAACAGCCCAATGGGAGCATTTTCTCCTTCCCTGTCTGAGGTAAGGTGGGTGGCTGACATGCAATATAAGGATGTGGTGTGGAAGGCAGCCTATTGAGTCTGTGGTGAAGGTGAGTTTGGGCACTTGGTCTCTAAAAGGTTCACCATCTCTGCCCTAAGGTGTAGGGAGGAGGAGGATGAGAAGAAACTCAAGAGTGATTTACTAGCTCTTCCCTCTGGGGGTCCTCTGAGACCATGGAGCTTGCCCCTCAGCTGCACTGGGGGCAAGGCAAATAACTTCATTACATGGGGTCAAGGTTGACCTATATCCTGGGATTCAAACTCTTGACCTCTGGCTCTGCAGTCAAGTACTGTACAGTACTCTAGTCAACTGAGCTGAAATTGCACCTTTAATGGGTGGAATTTTGAGCAGGTGAAGCTTCCCTAGAAAGCTGCACTTGCTGGAATGTCCTCTTCTAAGCATCAATTAAGATACAGGGACCTGGTCCTCTTTTTGTCTGACCAGCCTGGAATACTTGTAAACAAGATCTGCAAGGAGGATGTACCTTTCTTAAAAGCAAGACTTGCCTTTTTACTGCCACTATAGTAACGAATTTGGCAGTAGCATTAGGACTATATGAGTGATTGTGAACCACAAATTGTAGGGATGACTGTGGTTAAGATGCTGGACTTGATGACTGGAAGGTCGGCAGGTGAGCAGTTTGAGACCTGAGTACTGCATGATGGAGTGAGCTCCTGTCTCTGTCCCATCTCCTGCCAACCTAGCAGTTTGAAAGCAAGAAATTGCAAGTAGATAAATAGGTACCAGTTCAGTGGGAAGGTAAACAGTGCTCCATACACTCCGGTGTCTTGTCATGCCTGCCACATGTCCACAGAAACATCTGCAGATGCAAACAGTGTTGGCTCTTTCGGTATAAGCAGAGATGAGCATTTAACCTTAGAGTCGGATACAACTGGCTTTCGAGCAAGGGCGACCTTTACCTTTAGAAGTATTGGTCCCCTGTTTGCAAACACAGTTTGTGTTGGGCTACATTTTCATCAGACCACAGTGAAACTCCCCTTATTTGCAAATAACCTAGGACCTCCTTGTTTTATGACTGTTATGTGCCAAAGATGTATTTCTGTGGCTCTGTAGTTGATTGAGTAACTTAAGCATCTAAAGGAAGCAAACAAAAGCCAGATGTGTGGATGTGTTTGGGAAGGTAGTGAAGGGAAAGAACAGTTTCTTAGTGGGGGGAAAACCCAACTCAATATTTTGCTGGTGTCAGCTCAGGAAGCTGCACTCTGATTCAAATGCGAGAACTCATATGGCACAAAACAAATTTTGAGACAGGAAGGTTTATTCCATCTGTCAGATCATATTTCTAAAGGCTGCTACCTGCGGGTGTATAACTTACTGGCATCAGGAAGGCTTTAACATCTTAAGGCCAGTATAAAGGAGTCTGAAATTTGATCTAATTTCCCTCCCTTTAAAATGTTTTTTTTAATGATTAAAAAAACCCTCTAAAACTATTTTGAACAGGAGAAGCATGGAGTGGCAGAAGAGGAGAAACATGTTCTGCAATTAAAGAGCTTCCAAGTTTGGGAAGAGTTACTTTTTTATACAGAGGTTCAAAACAGTTTCATTTTGAAAATAATACAATGAGTTACTTTTAAGAGCCAGAATACTGTTGCCAATACACAGCATAAACAAGCAAGTGATTCTACCAGTGCATCTGGCTATCCATCAGGAAGAAGAACTATTCATACAATTACCCTTTTGTGCACAGTTTTGTTACTTTTTCTCTCACTTTGCTAAGTTACACTTTTCAAACACTGAGCAACTAAACAAACTACATCTAAAATGTAAGTTTCCAGGTTTTGCATGTAACCAGTAATTTATTTTCTTCCTGTCAGTCCTTGTTGCTTGGGGAGTTATGCTTGGCAAACTTACTTAGACATAACTTTATGTTAAGACAAACAGGATTTCAGCCTACGAGTGTTATAACAAGTTGATACCACTTTAACAGCCATGATTCTAACCTACACAATCATGGGAATTCAAGATACTTTCTTGAACTACAGCAGAGAACCCCAAAGATCTCACCAAACTGCAGATCTTGGTAAGACAGAATCTGATACAGTATTCTCATTATATGTTAATATCCCGTCTTCTTCTGAAAGTAAAGTGCTCAGAACTGGAAGGTGTACATGGAAGGTGTACTGGAAGGTGAGGTATGACTTGTGTGGAATACAGTAAAGTGAAATCTAACTCTTCTTGACTTGGAAACTGTGGTACCGTGAGTTACAAAATTAATGCGTTCCCCAGGATATTTTGTATTACGAAAAATTTGTAACTCAAAACACTATGCAGAACACTATGCAGTACCAGAGGTGGCAACTAGAGGCCACTGCATACCATGTAGTTTATAGGGGAACTTTTTCATACGTATCTCAAAAAAATGTAACTTGAGGCATTATTTTCAGTGGCTTTTCATTCGTATTGCGAAAATTTTGTAACATGAGGCATTCATAACACGAGATGTCACTGTACTTTTGTTTCATGTCAGTTTAAAGCCTGTCAATAATACATGCAAAAACACACTAGGTATCCTTGATCCCACACTCATACATATAATTGATCTTTGCTTAAAAGTAAGTTTATTTATTTATTCTACTTTTCTTTCTGCCTAGTAGAGCTTAAGAAAGTTTGCAACATTTAAAGACAAGCATATAAGACACAAGAAATAAATATCAATTTCACTTATATACCGCCCCCTAGCACTTAGTGCACTCTCTGGGTGATTCACAATACAGGTAGAGTACATGTATTTTCTAAACAGCACATGAATGAATTAGAAGATGGAGGAAGGTGCAAACTGGACAAGGAAAAACATTAAAAGAGGATATAGCTGAGAAACTCAACCTTTCGTATGCCACTTGGAGGACTCTGAATAGGCAGAGGGTCAGAGTCTCTAAATGTAAGACCAGCATGCTCGAGTAGGGGCTACTGGTAGATAACAACACACTGTGTGAATGTGGAGAGCCACAGAATCTGGTTCATTTGCTGGTCCGCTAGTTACCACTGGAAACATGTACCAATGAGGTGGCTTCATTTTGACAGTTTAAAGTCTGGCCCAGACAGGAGGAGGAGGAGGAGAAGCTGCTGCCACCGCCTACTGATGGTCCCAAACCACAGACACAGGGATACAATTTACTCTAAAGGGCCCACATAGCAGAACTAGAGCCTCTGAACACTACCTTCTGAGTTCTTTCTCCAGCCAGGAACCAGGATCCTGCCTCCCAAGTCCTAAGATGGTATTGGAAGCTGCCAAGAGGTCCAGTAGAACCAACAGGGACTCATAAATCCCCATCCAGTTCCCAGCACATAAACAGATCATCCACCAATGCAAACAATGGCACCCGTGCTTTATTTCTTTATTGACAATATTCTTGGATCAGAAATAAAAATAATGGAGGTCATTACTATGACAAGCCTCAGATGGTGAGAAATGACCTGGTCCAGTTGTAAATATTCAATGCCGAACAACATAATGAGATAAATGAACATTTTAAAGTTTCCTCCCCTTGCTTTATAGCTCTTACAAGCATTAATCTATGCACTTAAGGAACCTCCTTACATGTCACAATCCTCCTTTTTACCAACAGTTATTGCCATTTAATACTTTCGGGGGGGGGGGACTTCCCTAGGGGAATTAGAACAATCTTTATGATTATCAGGTATCACAGATGCAAGTAATCTATGGGAAGTGAGAATTCAGAAAAGATCATGTCAAAAATATGTTGTTTTTTCAAAATCTACTCTTCAAATCTCCAGCTTTTTGATCAGTTTTCCATACCCTTCCCAGTTGTGGCACATAAAATAGGTAATAGGTTAGGTTAGAAAATTAAGCTATGCTGTTTTTTTATAAAGGACACCCCCACCCCTGTTTCTTCATGGGATTATCCGCAGTAGTGCAGACATCCGCACCAGATAAAGGCTGCCTGTTCAGGATCTGTTTGCAACCATATCGATGATGGAGGTCAGCTGGGAAAAAAATCTCTGTTTATTTTGCTCAGAGGCCAGCAGAGAACTCCCACTCAAGTTGGAATGTTAAACCATGCCACAAATCAACCCCAAACAGCACAATTCGCTGTTTCCACCATCTGTTTTGCAAGCTAGTTTTTTCCTGAACAGTAAATCCAACTTAAAAAAAAAAAAAAACAAGGCCAGATTTTCCAAAAGGGAGAAAGAACCTGCTGACCTGCCAGGGTCACTTTAAAGACTGCAAAAGACAACTTTCACAAGCCTGGAAGGTCAGAAGACAAAATGCTCTACCTTTTACCCAATTCTCATCCAAAACTTCAGATGCTTCTTTCCGGAGTAGGGTTGCAATAGCCTCTGTGAGTTCCCAACATAGATGCAGGCCAGAGCTCAGATAGTTACCTTTAAGAAGTAATTACTGTACTGTAGTTCCAATAATCATGGCAAGGCCCCAATCTGCCTACTGAGGTCATGCGCCATGTACTTCATGAAGCCCCAAATTAGTGAAAAATCTTCTGGCACTTTAAACAGCTATCGAAATACTGTAGCTGCAATTTCAGAAATGTTTTTCAGTATAATAATTTTCGTGTCAGAAATTATTCTGGGTTGAGAGGATTTTTGCTGAAGAAACTGCCCAGGGGATGCCCAAATGAGGCTCCTTTCAAGTCCCCAAGATCTTTTCCAACCAAAGTGGTCCCTATTTATCTTCCTGCAATGTCTTGCTTTTGAAATGCTAGGTTGGCAGGAGCTGGGACAGAGATGGGCACTCAATCTGTCATGCAGTACCTGGGTCTTGAACTGCTGACTTGCCAGCCTTCCAGCTAACAAGGTGAGCTTCTTAGTCACTGAGCCACCACAGCACCCATGTTTTTCAGTTAAAAGTATTTACTTTTGTGTATAACCCTTATTATGGATTCAGTTGTACCATTTACACCACAAAATAAACAAATATTAACAGTGGTACATGGCTGTGTTTGTTCTTAAATCAACATTGTTTGCCTTTCCTTACCTCCATAGGCTTGGGTCTTTTCTTTAATCCTGCTGTTTCCCAAATATTCCACTTCTTTTCCCTCCAGTATTCCGTAATTCATCTTGTCACTGGATGACTTTGGAGACCAAAAAACCCTCTTGTTTTCTCATGGCAAATTTGGTATCTTTATTCACTGCAGATTGTTTCACTCAAGGGGACCATTTACATGTAAATCTCTGCAGAGGTCAAGATAACCTTTGGCTCTACTCTATATTCAGCCCCTCTGCTGTCAGGTTTGGCTCAACTTGCTTTTTTCAAAACACTATTATCGTTCTGGCAGGAGAGTGTGGTCAGCATGAGGTCGGATTTGGCCTGAGGAGTCCTGTGTTCAAAAATCCTTCTCGCCAGCCCCCCATGGAAGTCAGTGGTGCAGGAACTATGCATGTTCAGATTGCCCACTGTAGGGGTTTTTGTTTTTTTTTGCTGCAGATTATCTGCAAACCAGAGTGAAACTGCTTAAAACACACATCTGTTTTAATGCATGTGTTTCATGCCACTCGATGATGGTAGCCAAGGAACATGGTGGAAGGAGCAAGAGCAGAAGGGGGCTCTCTGGCCATTGAAGCCATCCAACTGAGAGATTGTCTCACCTGGCTGACCACAGTGAACATGTTGCTAGCAGCAAACATAGTCCTGGGAGCAGCAGTCATCATCCTGCCAACTGCCAAACAAGGAAGATGAAGGCTCTCTTGTCCCAGTTGACTGCGCAGGAAGTCTTACTGCAGTTTAAAATTGTATGCTCTGGGCACCATTTTCAACTACAGTAAGGCTTGCATTAATAGGGTTGCCGTGACTTAATGGTTAAGATGCTCAGCTTGAGGACTGGAAGGTTGGCAGATCAGCAGTTCAAGACCTGAGTGCTGCGCAACAAGACAAGCTCTTGTCATCTGTCCTACCTCCTGCCAATCTAGCAGTTTGAAGGCAAGAAATTGCAAGTACTGTAGATAAATAGGTAGCATTTCAGCAGGAAAGGTAACAGCTTTCCATGGGCTTTGGCATCTGGCCATACCAATCAGATACCAAAGTGTACCTGAAAGGAACAGAGTCAGGTTGTTTGTCTCTTATTAATATAATTAATAATTACATGCTGTCAAGTCAATTCTAGTTTATGGCAACCCTTTCCAGGGTCTAGGTTGAAAATAAAAGGAAATGGTTTACCATTCCCTTCCTCTCAGCCAGGGGTGGCTAACCTTTTCACACTGTGGGCCTGGCCATGCCCCAGACCACGCCCCCAGAAGTGAAAGCAGGCACATTTATGGTTGTCGTAAATGCACCCACTTCAGCATTTATGACAGCCGCAGGTGTGTTTGGTGGTGTAAATGTGCCTGCTTCCACTTCTGGGTGCGGTGGAGGCGGCAATGGGCTGGATGGAATGGTGTTGTGAGCTGCGCCTGCCCCTTGGGCTGTATGTTGGAAACACCTGCTCTAAGGGGCATTCTGTGACTTGCCCAAGGTTACATAGGTTGTCTCTTCTCCCTCGATGTACTGTGGGGAACTGAACTCCTGACCTCGGCATTTGCAGCCAGATACTTAAACCACTAGGCTATCCAGCCAGCTCTCTTATAAAATAACAACACAAAATAAATTCCTGGTTAGGTGTTTGGCCAAGCATGCATACATGGAATAAACGCATTATGATTTTATGGTTAAAACAAGTGATTCATCTACTAACGGACAATAACCAGGTTGAACAACAATATGTTGCTGTCACTAAATTCAAGGAATCAGTGACGGGCAGGATGGACCAAAGAGGTGGATCTTTTACCCAGAGGGCAGTTACCCATGTGAAAAACTGCTGCAGGACAGACCTCTTTTCTTTTTCTATTATACAATCAAAAACAAACAAAAAATGCTTGCACAACATATAAGCCAAATAAAGTATACAACAAATCAGAACAATAGGTCTATGTGCACTCCCTCACCCATGGGATCTTAGATGGAATTTATTTAAGTAATTTTATTATTTTTTGCCATATTTCACAACCCACTGGTCATTTTGAAAAATAGATTAATTCCGCCGCTGGCTTTATAACTTTCCCTTTCAATAGTAAAGGTAAAGGTTTCTCTTGCTCAAAAGCCAGTCGTATCCAGCTCTAGGATTCAGTGCTCATCTCTGTTTCAAAGCCGAAGAGCCAACACTGTTTGCTTCTGCAGATGTTTCCATGGTTATGTGGCAGGCATGACTACACTGGAGCGCATGGAATGCTGTTTACCTTCCCACCGAAGTGATCCCTATTTATTTACTGTACAGTACTTGCAATTTCTTGTTTTCTAACTGCTAGGTTGGCAGGAGCTGGGACAGAGACGGGAGCTCATTCCATCCTGCAGTACTCATGAATTGAACTGCTGACCTCCCGCCATCCAGTCAGCGTCTTAGCCTCTTAAGTCACTGCAGTCAATAGTACATAATCTAAAAACACTCCTCAAAATATCTTTAAATCTATTTTCTTTTATCAAACTTCCTTTCACTTGTCTATTGCTCGTTCATCACAATAAATCTAGATCATTCCTCGAGTTGAAAACCAGATACAGTATCTAAACTAAATCAAAATGAAAAGAGGCAGTCTTATATCCTCTGCAGGGAATTACAGAGAGGAAGCACGGGATCTGGGGAAACTGGTTGCCCACTCTTAGCAACACTTGGACAGCATCCTCAATAGGTATCAAATAATTAGTGTAGCCCAATTAGCAGTGGTGATGTAACAATTGTTATATAAGGACTTAATTTATTTGGTGAAGGTACCAAGATTGCTGGTGAGCAACTGGTAGCAGGGAGGGTAGGTAGGAATTAAGCTTCCAACGAGGGACAAACTTTCACACTTCATTAGAGCAAATGTGAGAGCTTTAATTTTCCACTCTGTGGAAAATCTTTTTAATGGCCCAGCCTCAGAGCTGGCAAATTCTTAATTCTCATTAAGATGCTAGCGAGCCCCTTCCGTGTTCCCTGACTGAGTCGCTCCTGGCCTCTTAAGTACTAATTTGGAGGTGTCTGAATGTGCTTAGAGGAAGGCAATTGACAACAGAGGCCCACGCTGTGCATCGTACCTGGCCCCTAACGGAGCATAAGACATGTTAATTCCCATTTATGGAGTGGCCTGAACTGCTGGATTGAAATGTTTCCTCTCCACTGTAGTGCCCCACACAAGGATGGACAACTTGGAATCACATCACAAATAAGTGTGTTTTTTCTGTAACTGATTTGCAGCTTTAGTCTTAGACCATTAGGAAAGAGTCTTTTGCATTAATGTTCTCTTGAGCACAACAGACTGCACACTGTAGTCGGCAACATGTTCTAAAATATTCTGATTTGACTGCTTCAGATTTCAAAAACCTGGCACACACACAGCACGAAATGACAATGAAGTATTAAAGAGTAAAGGTCTCACTTGCTGGAAAGCCAGTCATATCCGACTCTATGGGATGGTGCTCATCTCCATTTACAGCCAAAAAGTCATGCTGTCTGTGTCTGCAGATGTTCTATGATCACATGGCAGGCATGACTAGATGTCGGAGTGCTCAGAACACTGTTACCTTTCCCACTGAAGTGGTACCTATTTATCTACTTGCAATTTATTACCTTCAAAATCATCTGTCCTAACATATCCTGGTCATGTGTCAAGAAAGGAAAAGGACATTTCCAGCATTCCCACCTGGGTTAAGGCGTCCCAGTGTCCTACCATTGGCACCCCAAGACATTTTGCTGTCTGAGGCCAATGGCAAGTTGTCTTCTTACCCTCGGTTCTAACTGGACCATCTGTTGAATAGTATTTGAACAGTAAAGACAGTATGATACTGTCCACCATGGCAGGACTGGCTTTCAACTATGTACATTATAGCTCAGAAAATGATTCTGATTAACTTTCATGCCTATTCATTGAATCTTAGTCCCTTCAACGTGCCCCCCCCCCCAAAAAAAATTCTTTTTATAGGAATGGGTGCTTTATGCCTATATGATACTGTGGAGAGGAAATATAAATAATTTTCTTTGTTACTACTATTTATGGTTTCTTCTGTTTTTTTAAAAAAATTGTGTTGTTTTCCACCTCTCCTCATAAATTAGCAAAACCAAAGAGGCACCATCTGTACAGTTCAAGAGTTTGTGGCTCCATTTATTACAATTCTAAATAAAAAAATTTTTAAAGTAAATTCTGTTTGTAATAATTGTTTGAATACACTCTATTTTTAATACACTAATTGTGATCATTTTATGCCAAACAAATTGTACGTAGTTATATTTTATGTTCCTAAAGTAACAGAGTGACTTTCAAACTGGTTTAAAAAGTGCTAATGTTGCATTTTTTTCAATTTCCCCAAAACTTTCTATGTATTTTTTCAAGAAAACAACAAGGAAGCCCATCCTGCCCACCCCATGGCTTCAAAATTTCCAGAAATTTTACATCTCTAGTTAGCACCATTTCTTTTATCAACTAGCTTCCAAAATAAGACTCCGTCCTATACAGTATATGCTTACCTAGAAGTAAGTACCATTTAAACAGTAAGGCTTAGTTCTGAGTAGACATGTGCATTACTGTAAAATATCTATTTCCACTATTTGTTTAGTGTAGGGGTGGCCAATGTGTAGGGGTAGGCAACATTTTTGCGCTGCAGGCCTGGCCATGCCCCTGGAACAGCTGAGCAGGCCGGTCCATGCTCTTGGAAGTGGGCACATTTACGACTAACGTAAATGTGCCCACTTCTGCGTTTACATCAGCATGTTTGTGCATGCATGGGCACATTTTACAGCTGATGTAAATGTGCTCGCTTCTACTTCCGGGTGCAGAGGAGACAGCGATGGGCCAGTTAGAAAGGCACTGCAGGCCGGGTCTGGCCCACAGGCCGTAGGTTGGGAACCCTTGTTTAGTCGATGATTGGTTGCTGCAGCTTTTATTGCATGATTTTGAAATCTGATGCAAATTTACTGGAGAAAAGATCTATAGAAACTGTAGGACCTACTTCTGAGTAAAGATTCATAAGATTATCTGAAACTGACTTTTTCATAGTTCTCTCTTTCAAAGTACAGTAGTTGTAGTGGATCTCACTGTATTATCTTTTCCCTGCAAAATCTTTAACCTGGAACCATAAATACTAAAAAGGAACCTAGGGCAAAGATTCATGCACATCTGTTGTACAGAGGGCTACAAAAACACAGATTTTACATTGAATTAGTTGTAAAATGCTTCACATGTTTTATTAGGGGGAAAAAACCCAGAATAGGCCTTACATAAATAAATAGAACTCGCCCTTTAAAACAAGAGGTAAAGAATGGGTGGCCTTCCAGATGTTCTTGGACTTCAAATCAAGTCCGCCAATAGCAAGGAAGGGACAGAACTTGTAATCCCTCAACATCTGGAGGGCCACATCTCTGCAGGAAACAGGATTGCTGTCCTGAGATTACAAATTATAAATTGTAAGAGATTAGAGTAAAATAAATGGTAGCCGTGTTAGTCTGTGGAAGCATATCAGAGAGTAAATAAAACAAGACAACAAAAATAAAGAGTAAAATAACTTCCTTACCCATCTCTTTGTACAGATGAGCCAGAATAATAATAATTCAGCAGCAAAAGTTCCCCCACATTAGTCTCACTCCTGAACAAGCTGCCCATCCAGTTTTGCACAATTTCACCCGCCTAATTGCTAAAACAACAAGCTGCCCAGGCTGTCTAAAGCCTTTGAATGCAATTTCATCCTGCCTTTAAAAAAGCTGTCTTAATATACACACAGAGAAAAACAGGGAATGTTAAAGACAATAACCTCATTTTTTGCCCTCACAGAGCTCCATGGCAATTTTTTTTAAAACCCCCCCAATATATTTTAAAATCTGTAATAGCTTAGGTTACTAAACTAAGGTCAGAGTAAAAATGTTTGGTGTTTCTCACACGTCTAGCTAAGCAAACAGCTTGATTTGAAGGAAGGGATTCAAGCAGGCCAGCCCCAGGATAAACAGCATCTGAGGTAAAGAGTGCCTTTAACATTCTTATTTATTATTTATTTATTGTATTTCTACACCACCCATTTGGGTGGTATCCCACTTTGGGTGGTGAACAAATAGATAACAAATAACAACAAAAACCCACAGCAGATCAAAACAAACAACCGACAAATACATCACAAACTAAACTAAAGTAAAATAAAGTAATTCTTTACTTTACCTTCTCTATGGAAAGATTTGCAGGGCCATACAGCAGGTTTAAGCTTAGGACACATATGATGCTGAAGGCCGCTCTGTTACATCCCCTACAAAGATCAGTGCATACATACATACATACATGCACAAAACTGCATGTTTGACTGAGGAGAGAGAGGTTGGAAAGAACCAGCCTGTGTATCCAAGGGCAGGCTGCACAATGTCAGAGTGATCCAGAAGATGGCAATGCTAAACCAAGTTTGAATACTCTTTACCTAGAAAATTTTGGAAAGGATCACCATAAATCAGAATCAACTTGTCAGTGTGGAATTATTAATATTAGACCACATGTAAGTGAAGATTACCTGTGAGAATGTTTACCTTTTGATCAAGGAGAATGACTGATGTGCTTCTCTATTGAATGGAAAACTTGCTTCATCAAACTCATGTATATATTATTTAATGAGGGATTTTTATTACAGTAATAGCTTAATAGGAGCTGAGCATAGAAATTTTGTAACCAGGATTCATAAACTTATTGTTGGCTGAAATCCAGCAGTAAGTTGCAATTAAAGTAGACTCACTGAATCAATGCTACTTACAGATGAGTTGACTCATCAGATTCCCACTGATTCAATGACCCTTTCATAGTTGTGACTTACAACTGGATTTCTGCCATAGTTTTCAGAGTAGCTTATCTTGTTGTTATGGCCTGTCAAGAGGATTCTGAGTTGCAACAATCCTGAAGATCAAGAAGATGGAAATGATGACTACAGAACAACTATGCAACCTTAACGTTGGCAGTGAAGAAACTGAATTTGAATACTGTACCTTGGTTCACACATCAATGGTGAATACATAGGATTGGGCTGCTGTTCCCTTCTTCTGGGGGCTTCTGGGACTGTACAGCTTGGCCATGGCTACAGAGGATGGCTCTTTTATTAGGAGGTGCAGAGAAGAATCAAATTTCCAACTTATAGCCCCACAGCCATCTACCTAAACCATTGAGCTATCCAATTTGCTATGGCTGACAATTCTGTATACTATTTCATAGTGGGCCGTTAGATGATATCTGCCCAATATCTGGCCACATCAACAGCATTTCCTCTTGCCAACATAAGGTCCTCTTCAGTGCACATTGAGGGGTATGGGAGATAGTTTGTACTTCTCTGCATTCACGCAGGCTGTCATCTACAGGGAAACCCCACTTTCTTAGATTAGCCCATGATCTTCCTACCTCGACACACAGTATTTAAAGCTTTCCACACAGGCCATGGTTGTTCTCGGCCAAGTGGCAGAGAGTCATGTGGTTCTGCCCAGTTATCTGGTAGCTCCTTGCTTGGCTTCCATAGTTTTAAGGCAGTAACTACAAGATTGCACACTGTAGTTCGCAACGTGTTCTATAATATTCTGATTTCACTGCTTCAGATTTCAAAAACCGGGCACACGCACAGCACGAAATAAGAATGGAGTATTAAACAGTAAAGGTTTCCCTCGCTGGAAAGCCAGTTATATCCAGCTGTACAGGACAGTACTCAACTCCATTTTCAGCCAAAGAGCCAGCGCTGTCTGCATCTGCAGATGTTTCAGTGGACATGTGGCACCCATGACTAGACACTGGAGTGCACAGAAAACTGTTTACCTTCCCACTGAAGTGGTACCTATTTATCTACTTGCAGTTTCTTGCTTTTGAACTGCTAGGTTGGCAGGAGCTGGGACAGACGGGGGAGCTCACCCTGTCGTGCAGCACTCGGGTCTCGAACTGCTGACCTGCTGACCTTCCAGTCGTCAAGTTCAGCGTCTTAACCACTAAGCAGTCCCCAAGAAAACCCTATTAGGGTAACTATTAATCGAAAACAACTTGATGGGAAAGAACCCAAGTTTAAATAAATATATAATGCTAAGAAGATAAAGTGGTGGCTTTAAACTGAACCATCAGCCATTAGGCTTTTGAAAACCAAGTTAGGTGGCAGAACCACAGTTTACCAAGTCATAGGCTTTTCTACGCTAGTGAAATATGTTGTGCTGTTATTTAAATTACAGCAATGAATTACAAATTGGTACGTATGTATATATAAGTTAATGTAGGTAAATTTTATGCACATAGGTTGCCACTTTCAGCCTTGCTTTGATGGCTATAATTTCCTTTCTGGTGATCTGGGACCTGAGGCCATCTTAGATGCAGAGTACTGGATGGCAGATCACGTGCAAATTTGGGTGTTCATGGTATACATGAGTACAGGAAACATAAGTAGGTCACACTCTGTACCAGGCATGTTATTAACATCCAAATGAGAGACTCGTACTATCTAGTCCTTTTTGGGCGATATAGAAGCTTCTGCTGAAAATACAGGACATATATTTCCTTACAGAGCTAAGGCAGAAGGACTCAGCTACGGAAATGATTCATAAGCACCTGCTTCAGATATTAATAGCATGCCCGGATCATAATAAGACTCATTCATCCTTCCTATATTTTTTCTTATGTGTATCATTAACCCTGAAAGATCTGCTGGGGGACTGAAACCTGAATTAAATAAGCCTGTTTGCACAAAGACATCTGATGTAAGAGCAAGATACCTGTACTTTATTCTGACGCACATTTTGTGTTTTTGCTAAACACTATAGATTCTGTCCCTTCCTCTTTTGTTATATCTTTTTGGCTTCTGGGCTGATCTGTTTCTTTCCAAGGCTGGCGGTGGAACTCATGAATGTGTGCTTAATATTATATGGCAGCTGACTTCCATGAAACATCGCACTGATAATGTGCTTCTTAGCTGGAATTAGGTTTTCCTCTCCTCCCCCTTTCATCCCACCCCCAACAAAGAGACGTTATCTGTTGAATTTTAATGACCCTGTCTGGTTATAATTACAAAGTCTCAATATTTATCGAAATGTACTTTTCCTGACTGTATAGTAGATGCTGGGAAATCTTCAATTCCTACCTCGTACAAATTCAGAACAAGCCCCTTAGAGTCCAAGAGCAGATTTTTTGGGTCAAGATGGCAATCCTAAGCAGTAATTCTTTTATCTGAAATTAATAATAAGATTCATCTAGCTAACTAAATCTGTCTGGCCAGGTTATTCTGCTATGGCAATAGAGAGACAATACTGCCAGTGGCTCAATGCCGAGTGTCAGGCGGCAGTTAACTAACCTGACTGCCCTGAGGACTAACAGCCTTGGATGCTGAAGTCCACAGGGAAGGGTAATGGTCCCCAAGTGGATTAAATTCCACTTGGATCCATCTTGTTGGAGGGCAGCAGCTTCATCAATACTTGCCTGGGGCTGAGAAGGACTTTGCTTGCCAAAAGGGCTCAGGACCAGAAAGTGACTATCTGAACTACCTCAGTGGTATGGGTGTCATGCTGTGACACAAAAGGCAGATGAAAGGCCATTGCATTATATTCTCAGGGCAGTCTTCATGGCTGATTGCCATGAGGATCACTAAGATTTGGATTCAGATATGGCAGAAGAAGACGCTTACTAAAGAGGACCTAAGCAAAGGATCTATCTATCTGGCCCACAACTAACTTTCTTCAGAGGACTATTCATGAGAATACACAATTGCTTGAATCATAGTAGAATTGGAGGTGACCCCAAAGGTCATTATGCCTAGCTTCCTGACAATGCAGGAAACGGACAGCTAAAGTGTCCCAGACAGGTAGCTATCCAGGCTCTGCTTAAAACTCTCCTATGAAGAAGGAAGAGTCCAGAAAGAAAAGCTAATATAGACCGTGTAGTATACAGTACCTGGGTTAGGCAGAACACATCTACTGCACTATGGGAGAAATGCTTTCTGGCCATTCCTCTGTCTCTCAGAGGAAATACATAGGGCAGGGGTGCCCAAACTTTTCAGGCCATGGGCCAGTCACATGGTTCAGCGGGCCGGTCACGTGAGTCCTCCCACCGAAAGCAGAAATAAAACATGCCTTGCAATCTGTTTTGCAACAGGATGAGATAGATTTTAAGCTTCTACTTTCTCTGCTTAAACCAGGGGTGCCCAAACTATGGCCTCTGGGCCAGATCTGGCTCATGACACCAATTCATCTGGCTCACGCCGCTCCTGGAAGCTGCTGAAGCTACCGAAGTGGTTCGGATTTTCTCCCACAGAGCCAGAGCAGAGCTTGGTGAGAGGAATAGAAGCGGAAACTGCCAGAGGTGGCATTTCCCTTTAAGGTATGGGTTTTGAACAGGGGCACATGGCCATAAGTCTCGGTAAAATAACTCCCCAGCAAGGGGCTGCAGGAGACAGAGACTTCCTCAAGCCCATCTCCCCATCTCTTGCAATGTTAACTATAATTTAAGAAGTAAATAAATTAGCTCAATGGCTCCCTTTTGATTTGCTGTAAAAATCTCTTTTCCAAAAAAGAAATGCATTTCCCCATCTTCTCACATAATCTTTCTAATTGGGTTAGTGTTACGGTCACATAGAGATAAAAGACTGAGTGTAAAAGTTAAGGTCTCCCTTGCTTGAAAGCAAGTCACATCCGACTCTAGCAGGTGGTGCTCACCTCTGTCTGCAGTCAAAGAACCAGCGCTGTATGCATCTGCAGACCTTTCCGTGGTCATGTGGCAGGCATGACTAGACACCAGAGCCCAAGGAATGATGTTACCTTTCATGCCAAAGAGGTATCTATTTATTCACTTCAATTCTTGCTTTCAAAATGCTAGGTTGGCAACAGCTGGGACAGATGATGGGCATTCACTCCATCTCACAGGACTCAGTTCTTCAACTGCTGACCTGATGTCTTAACCACTAAGCCACCGTGATGCATAAAATACTGAGTCTAGCAGAGCCCTATTCAGGTGTTCTAACTTCCATGAGGTTATCATGTGGGAGAACAGAGATGAGCATTTTGACTCTGCACCCACTCTGTTGCTGTTTTTGCATCCTCAACCTGCAGATAGTGACTTCCTTTGGCAGACAGTTTTCTGTGTCTCTGAATAAAACAAAACAAAAGCACTGTGACACTTTAAAGAATAACTGTGTCTCTGAAGGCTTTTACAACCCTGACTGCCCAGGATGAGACTAATAGACTGACATGATCCAACTTAAAAATTTTTGTTTAACCTGGAAACTCACTAGATGACCTTGGGCCAGTGGCCACATCATCAGCTATACTAGCCCATAGAGAGTTATTGTGACAGCAACCATGGTGGTGAACCACAGGGGTCACCATGAATTCTTTGAAAAAAAGCAGAGATTTTAAAAAAATGGTTCCTCAACACCAGATTTCCAGATCTGGCAGTTTGCATCTATTGCTAGCTGGATAGCTCAATGAGTTGGAACACATGTTTGCACAGCCATGAGTTAGGAATTCAACTCCCCACTGAGACTTATGGTAAAAAAGCCAACCTGTGTGGCCTTGAGCCTACAATGCGAGTTGCCCAGTCCTCCTAGAAAAAGGGAACGTTAAGCCTCTTTTGAGTACTCTCCTCCTAGAAGTGTCAACCAAAACTCAGAATCAGTTTGACAGCACACATAATGTTTGTGTGCTCTGTTAAGATGTTGTCCATTCAGCTGTCATATACATTTTAATGACAGATGTTCTGAGAGTTGAACTGTGTTACAAACAAGAGTTCTCTGGATGGTGTCAGCAATGGGACCTGAAGCCACACCTCTCTGCTTGTAATGAGGCCAATGTATTGAAGTCTTAACAGAAGAACAACTTTTATTCCAGTTACAAGACAGCTGAGAAAATGACAGACTCAAAGACAACCAGACACACAGAGCAGCTGACAACTCCGTAACATACGTTGTGATTTACCTCACTTATAAAATCAGTTAATTAAGTTTATTTGCTTTTTTTTTTTTTGGCAAAGGCTGGATTGAATTTATCTGTTTTCTGTGCTGCTGGAGGATTTCTCCTTTTTTGCATGTCACTATGATTCAAATGGGTTTTTTATTATTATTATTATTATATATCGACTTATATGCCGCCCCACTCGCAGAGCGACTCTGGGCTGCTTACAGAGGAAAAAGTTTACAATTACACAGCAATTACAGTCAGATATCACATAGTAAATCACAGTATCGGATATACAATATATATATCTCCACTTAACAGTTACAATTACACACATTAGATTCTCTAATAACAGTTACAATTTACACAACATTAGATTAAAACATTCTAAGAAATAATCAAATACACTGTAATATAAGTCATCACAGCATCAAAATTCACTAACAATACCAAACAACAATCAAATTTATAACACCAGTTCAGTTTACACATACAAAAGCAGAAACTTAATAAAAAGCAACTACTAAATCCTGCAATAAGTACCAAGCCAGTCCGCCCCGCCGCAGGTGTTTCTGATGATGGTGGCGGATACTCGAGCCGCCGCACTTTTAACCTCCCCGGGCAGAGATGTCGGGACCCGGGGGGAGGGCGGGGGCGCCGTCTCACCGTCCACAGCTGCAGGTCCTTTCCCCCGGCGTGGTGGCAAGTCCGGAGGGGGAGACGGGAGTGCTATGGGGATGCGTTATGGAGGAGAGAGAGGTGTGTCTGGATGTGGCGCTTGGGTGACATTAGGTCAGGGGAGGCCAGGTTTTTGTTTTTTTTTTTTTGCTGTGGCCCTGACCATGCCTCTGGACAGCTGAGTGGAATGGCAAATGTAGATTGCACAAATAAATAAAAAAAGAGAGAGGGTAAAAACAGAAGCAGGACCAAAGGAAGGAAGTTTGGGCGGCGGCTGTGGGTTGGATTGGAATGCCAGTTGCATTGAATCTCATCATTCATAGAGACACTGAAATGCTGATCAAACCTTCAAGCCCAATATGAATAATAATCCCAATAATCATTAGTATCCCAAATGATTTCAACTACAAGTTGTACCTTGCTTAAAGAGCATGATGTGTTCCACAGGATTGCTCTTTAAGCGAGTTTGCTCTTTAAGTGAAACACCATTGTAAGTGACCAATTGTGATTTCTGGTGGGGGGGATTGTGAACCACGATTTATTTGTTAAGTGAGTTTTTGGTTGGTTTTATTTGTAAAGCGAAGTGAACTTTCAGAGAAAATTCTGCTCTTTAAGGGAGGATTGACTGTATTATTAATTTTTTGGGGGAATAGTAGTTGTGTTAGTCTGTGTTTCAAATATATGAGAGAGTAAACAAAACAAAACAAAAATGTTGTGGCACCTTAAATACTAATTACTGTATTTCAATGTTAGTTTTCATGGATCAGGTCAACTTCATCAGACATTAATTATTATTAAAGTTGCAAGACAAACGGCAGTAGAAATGAATCACTGCAAATCAGCTTTTTAGTGTTGTCACATCCATAAAAAGGCAGATTAAAAGAGAAGGAGTTCTAGACTTTAAGAGTGGCAAGAAAGAAGCAAGCTTTTCCAAGCGACACTTACTTATACTTTGCAAAGGTTAGGCTGAATGGGAATTGGCATGGAGACATGGAACGCTGCCTTCCTTGCACATTCATTCTACACAGAAATAACACAGATACACGCAAAAGGTGAATGTGTGAATTGGCTTCACTGAAAAGCCCAGCGTGTTTCCAGAACGACTAAAGAAATAGGAAACTTCTGTCTGGACTTACATGCACCCACACAGACACCCACATGTCGACACAGGTTGGCTGACCTCATTTCAACAACCCCTCTCTCCTCAAAGAATGGTAGAAATCAACCTCAACTCCTCTCTCAGTTGATCTTTTCTCAGTGCTGGTTTTTTCAGTCATCCAGGACTCAGACTTCCAAATGTTCACCAGTCCTTAATATTCATGCAGATAAAGATCACATTTTTCTCTCTGACACATTTGGTAACTATTTACTTAACCAAACTGTGAGGGCGGGAAGAACACGGCAGGTCCCCCTAGACCTCCCCCCCCCCTCTGTCAGCAGGCTTATTTATTCCTACTGCAATGGTTCTGAGGTTGTGAAATCCTCATGCTGGGGGAAAAACACCCAAAAGGAAATGTTTAGTGACAAGCATTCCTTGAGGCCACAAGCAAACAGAATTAAATCAAAGACCATGATGGAGAAGCTGAAATTATCCCAGTGAAATCTCAGAGGATAATCTAGAGAGGATAGAAAAAGGACAGCTGTTGGTGAAAAGAGATTGTTGCCTATTCAGATTTCTCCCTTCTCTCTTCAAATCTCTTACTGAGACTTAACTTGGGGGAGGTTGATGCACGCCCTTCCCAAAGCTGAAACTGGAGCCTGGAAAAATTACACTTGGAAGCATTTCTCCAAGGATCCCTTGGAGAAAGGATCCCTTGGAAAGCATCACTGTTATCTTGGGGATTCTGGGAACTGTAGTTAAAAAACTAAACTCTGGGAAGGTCTTGTTGCAGCTGTATGCAGCTTTCAGGGAAATATGTTATTCAGGCATACAGTTAATTGGAAATCTTTCAGATTAGTTTTCTCTAGTGCTTGAATTTGTTAAGCCTCAAGTTCTTATACAGTAATACACCGGATAACGATTGGACCGGATAGCGCCAGAATCAGATAACGATGCAAGATTTTTGGAAAAATCTTGCATCGGATAACGATTGTTTTAGCGTTATCCGAGCCAATCATGTGTGTGTGTGGGGGGGTTTGGATTGGGTAGAATATCTACCCAATCCACACACACCCCAGTGATGGATCGCTGCTACTGAACTAGGGTCGGGTGAAAGGCAGGCGGGTGCCTGCCTTTCCCCCCAACCCTAGTTCAGTAGCAGCGATTGCTGGACGAAGCCTAGAGGCACACGGGCTAGCTAGCCTGAGCACTGCTAGGCTTTGTCAACAGCCTTGTCTCGTCACCCGACACGAGCCTTAGCAAGCGCTAAGGCTCTTGTCGGGTGGTGAGAAGTGTTGCCCGCTCGCGCGCCACAAAGGACAACCTGCGGAATTTGTCCCTTGTGGCGTGTGATTGTGTGATTGGGAACCTTGTCTCGCCACCCGACACGAGCCTTAGCGCTTGCTAAGGCTCGTGTCGGGTGGCGAGACAAGGCACCTGCTCGTGCGCTTTTGTTGCATGCCAGTGGGTGCGTTTCCCGCACCGCACTGGCCCCTTGCTGCTTGCTAAGATTTCTAATTAACTTGCTGCTTGCTAAGGGGCCAGCGCGGTGCGGGAAACAGGCACCCACTGGCACACAACAAAAGCGCACGAGCGGGTGCCTTGTCTCGCCACCCGACACGAACCTTAGCACTTGCTAAGACTCGAGTCGGGTGGCAAGAAGAGGTTTGCCCCCCGAAGTCAAGCTGACCCTAGGCTAGCAATCGCTATCCTAGGGTCAGTTTGACTTCAGGTACAAGCCGCGCAGTTTGTCCCTGACGTCAGGGCTTTTTTTTTAGTGTTGTTCGATGCATGTGTCGGACAACGCTAAAAATCAGATAACGTCATAACGTTATCCGGTGTATTACTGTATAAGGTAAAGGTAAAGGTTTCCCTTGCTCGAAGGCCAGTCATATCCAACTCTAGAGTTCAGCGCTCATCTCTGTTTCAAAGCTGAAGAGCCAGTTCTTATATACAGAGTACATAATGCGCAATGCAGGGCTGGATGAATCACAAGCTGGAATTAAAATTGCTGGGAGAAACATCAACAACCTGAGATATGCAGATGACACTACCCCAATGGCAGTAAGTGAGGAAGACCTAAAGAACCTATTGATTAAGGTGGAAGAAGAGAGTGCAAAAGCTGGCCTTAGACTCAACATCAAACAACAACAACAACAAAATCCCACAAGATAATGGCAACCGGCCCTGGCAAATAGAAGGGGAAGAAATGGAAACAATGACTTACTTTACCTTCTTAGGATCCAAGATCACTGCACATGGTGACTGCAGCCATGAAATAAAAAGATTAATTCCTGGGGGTCAAGCTATGAGAAACCTTGGGAGCATAATAAAAAGTAGAAACATCACTCTGCCAATAAAAGTCCGCATAGTCAAAGCAATTCTGAAGAAAATCAACCCTGACTGCTTCTTGGAAGGACAAATATTGAAGATGAAGCTAAAGTACTTTGGCCACCAAATGAGAAGAGAGGACTCACTTGAGATGGCCTTGATGTTGGGAAAGATTGAGGGCAAAAGGAGAAGAGGGCGGCAGAGGATAAGATGGCTAGATGGCGTTGTTGATGCAATGGGTGTAGAGTTGAGCAGGCTGTGGAGGATGGTGGAGGATGGGGTGCCTGGAGTGCGGTGAAATCTCCATTCTAGAAATCTCCATTCAGCACCAAATTGACTCAAACCCGAACTTTTAGGAGTTGTACCTGCAAAGTTCTGAGACTGGATGGGTGAACCTGTCAGTCACACCTTCGCCCACACTGAAGTTCTCAAGACCTCAGGGATTTTCCATCTTTTGAAAGATACAGTACTGTATTTGCAAAGGTTGGTGTATTCTTATCAAAAGTTAACTGAAATTTCTCACCCATCTCTAACGCTGCTGCATGCGGGAAGGATCCTGCACAGAGGATCTGGTTGGTTCAAAGTTCCTGTTGGCATCAGTACCTCTTATGTACCTTGAAGCCCCAATTATGGATACTATAAGTCAGAGGAGACTTGACAGCATGTAACTGGAACAACCAGAGGAACAGCTTGAAACCCTATACTGTACTGGGGAAGCCTATTTTATCCTGAAGCTATTCTGAGGATAGTAGTTAAGGTCAGAGGAATTGCAGTAGGGAAGTTGATGGGAGGCGGAGGTGTTAATCAGAAAATCTGGGGCTTTGATCCTTTGTTCTTGATTTCACTATACCACTCTTGTTCAGACCAGGTCCGTGGTTGTAGTATTTGTAGCGCTGGACTGAGAGTTTGAAGAATCAAATTCAAATCCCCACACAAATCACAGATCTTCTTTCATGGTGTTGGGCCAAAGTAGTCTGTGCCTTGCTTAGTTCACAACTTGGCTATGAGAAGGCAATGGGGAGGAGGAGAGTTTTGTCTGCTGGGTAAAAGCAGAGACAGATTTTAGTGTGAAAAGACCTGCCACTTTGAATCTGGTGCTGGTCACAAAACCCCTGGGGCGAGTGTCAGAGGTATGCTGTTCTCTCATTCTTAGTGTATGATCATATGCCTGCAACACTCTTTTGGTGGACTGCAGCATTATAATAAGAAAACAAAGGAGATGCTACAAACAAGATGTTTGCCCATGACAAAACTGAAAATTATGGAAGGTTGTTGACTATTTATCTCTGCAAAGGGAGAGACATCTGTTTCAAGAGCTACCAGAGGTCTGTTATACAAAGGCATCTGCTATGTGAAAGGGTGTCCACTTTGAGATAGCAAGAACAGTAGAGAATGGTGTATCAGCACCCATTTGATGCTACTTTTAATTGTTAAGGTTACTGGATTAGTGGTTAGGTAAAGGAAAAGGTCACCCTTGCTCAAAAGGTTCAGTGCTCATCTCTGTTTATAGCTGAACAGCCACACTGTCCGCATCTGCAGACGTTTCCATGGACATGTGGCAGGCATGCCTAGACACCGGAGTGCACGGAATGCTGTTTACCTTCCCACTGAAGTGGTCCCTATTTATCTACTTGCAATTTCTTGCTTTTGAACTGCTAGGTTGACAGGAGCTGGGACAGAGACAGGAGCTCATTTCGTCGTGCAGTACTTAGGTATCAAACTGCTGACCTGCCACCTTCCAGTCAGTGCCTTAACCACTTGAGCCACTGCAGACCCTGGATTAGTGGTTACTTGGCTCTTAAATTATGGCTGGTTCCTACTTCCAAAACTCTCCTGTCTTTCTCCTAGTTCTGAAGATCTCTTGCCTTCCTGGTCCATTCACTGTAGACTGCCCCCATCTTGTTCTTATGGATTGGAGCCCCGCTCCTTGAACCCCATCCTTGCCCTGCTTCAGCCATAAAGGTACTCTGTCTCTTGGTTATCTGACTTCCATCTTGCTTGGACTAGCCCCTGTTGTCTGGACCAACCCTGTCCCTGTCTTCCTTGGGTTTGATTTTGGACTTGGATTTTAGACCATGATAGGGTTACTGTTTGCCCTGTTGCCCTGGGTCCTGTTGCTTGTGTTACTTGCCAGCACTGGACTCTGGCAAGATCTATCTTCCATTCTCTTCAGCTTGAGAATCCTAAATATCTGGATCCATGGCAGTGAAATTGCTATCAAACATGTGTAATTGTATAGCGCAGGTGCATCTAACAAAAGTTGGACAGGGACTGTTAGTGGCTGAATATTGGATTGAACAGCAGAAACAGGTCATCTGGCCAAAGTCCTTCCCATTAGGGTGTGATGGTATTTCTATTTATGCTACAATAAAATTAGTAATAATTGTCTGTATCAAGTCAATCGGACTTATGGTTACCCTCTCCAGGTTTTTGTAGGTGGTCAATACACAGAAGTTGTTTACCATTCCCTTCTTCTTTGTGTGCCCTGGGACTGTGTAGCTTTCACAAGGTTTCACAGGCTGGCTCTTCCTTCCAGGGGGCACAGTGAGGAATCAAACTCCCAACTTTTGACACTGCAGTCGGATACCTAAACCGCTAACCTACCTAGCCAGGTATACTAAAATTATTTCTTTTAACATGTTAAATGTATTTGTGAATTAGCAAATGCATGTTTTATGGAAACATCTGTCCCATTTTTGATGATGCATTCCCACTTTCTTGGTGATAGGTAACGCAATCGTCCTGACTGATGATTCCTTGCTCCCTTTAGGTAAAAGTAAAGGTCTCCCTTGCTCAAAAGCCAGTTGTGTCTGACTCTAGAGTGTGGTGCTCATCTCCATTTACAGCCAGAGAGTCAGCGGTGCCAGTGTCTGCAGACATTTCCATGACTAGACACCGGAGCGCACACAATGCTGTTTACCTTCCCACTGAAGTGGTACCTATTTATCTATCTGCAATTTATTTCTTTCAAACCGCTAGGTTGGCAGGATCAGAGACAGTGATGGGAGCTCACTCCATTGTGCAGCATTTGGGTCTCGACCTGCCAACCTGCATTTAATCACTAAGCCACTGCAGTCCCAAGCAGGTTGAGAAGAATACATCAAAAGAAATGTTTTTTTTTTTTTAAAAATGCATCTGCATTTCTGTAGTTAAGGTGAAACATTTCTGCATTTAAATATACAGTACTGTACATTTAAATGCCTTGGTAATGAAAAAAATCACTGAATGGCATCATTGTTTTACTATTACAATAAGTCAACAGTTCTATAAAAAAAGAGCAACAGTGAATTTACATGTTCTGAACTCTACCATTAATGATTTTTGTCACTCTAACTATATAAACGTAGATGTAGAACAGGTTGGTGATTAAGTTGTAATCGTATGCATCCTGCTTCCCCCCTCTCCTTCTGTCCTTCTAAAGGTGGCCTAAAGTTGAAGAAATTACTGGCAGGAAGTTTGGCTCATGAATTCAATCAAAAAAACCTTTCATTTGTCACAGCCGTTTCCTGTCCGTTTTTTAAACATCTGCTTCTCCTGTTCGCCACAGAAAAACCTTTGTTGAAATAATAAGCATTCATCAATACTTCCCTTGAAAATAGTGAGCAGTTTTCTCAATGAAATGAAGTCCTCATGTCCATTTCCCCATCCCTAAGCCCCCCTTCCTCAACCTGTGCTTTTCCAAGTTTATTTTACATATCTCTAATAGCTTCCTCATAGCCCTCTCCTTCTTTCCGCTGCTAAATTCTGGAAAGTCTCAAAACTGACAAAGTTGAAAATGCTAACCCACTCAGCCGCTGGAGCTGGCTCTGCTCTTTCAGCCAATGGGGGAGCCCGTGCATTCATCGGTGGTTCACCCCCAGGTTTTTCTTTGCCACAGTCCTCTTGCTTTCCCTTAAATGGCAAGGACTTCCGGTATGGAAGAGGCCCACATTGGCTAGGCATAAATCCAGTATCTGAAGGAGGCAACAGGAAACAAGAGATGTTTCTCACAGTTTGTAGAATCTGTCACTGGGCTGAACAAATATTTGTCTGAGAAGCAACTGAGGGCTTTGCTTTTTTCTCACAGCATGTGCATAATATTAAGAAGTCCTAGCCATGAAGGGAGACTACAGAATGCATTCTAAAAACCCAATTTCAAGTAAATAAATAAGGACCACTTCAGTGGGAAGGTAAACAGTATTCCATGTGTCTAGTCATGCCTGCCACATGACCATGGAAATGTCTGCAGAAGCAGGCAGCACTGGCTTTGAAACAGAGATGAGCACTGAACCCTAGAGTCAGATACGACTGGCTTTCGAGTAAGGAAAACATTTATCCCAGTTAAATATTCCATTTCTATGTTTTGTTTTATTACTGTACATCTGTAGCACTTCGATACCATTGAATCTTGGGGTTTGTAGTTTGGAGTGCTACTGAGCTATAGTTCCAAGGAATGCATCTCACCATATGACAAATCCTAGTTTTCCATAGGATGCAACCATGATGTTTTAAAGTGATATCAAACTACTATAACTGTACAGAACCTGGAAGGGGAAGCAGAGAGTTCAAGATGGACTGAAAAGAAAATTCAAGAACAAGTCAGGCCACCTCGAAATCAGCTCGGATAAGGTCTGCCCCACTCCAACCCCACTCCACAAAGTGGGTTGGGTCATATTCATGCATCCCTTATTATATCTTCTGTTGGTGATAAACAGGTGTCAGAACAAGTCAGAAAAGGACCAGGAGTTGTGAAAGGAAATCATAGCTAAGGAAGAAAGTCAAAAGCCATAGCTGTTGCTTCTTCCGTGTCCAGGTCAACCTTTAAATCCTCGTCAATACGTGTTGCCTATAGTAATCGGCAGATGAACAAATGAGACAGATTCTGTATCTCTTCACATTCACACAGCATGTAGTTGTCTGCCAGCAGCTCCCTCTAGAGCATGTTGGTCTTACATTTAGGAACTTTGACCCTCAGCCTATTTGGGAAGTCAAAGACCCTCAATCATCCTTGCCTTCAATGTTGTTCCTTCTCCACTGAGCTCCTTCCTCCATGTTCTGATTTGGTTTTGCTCTTGCATGCTCTCAAGAATGTTTGTTCTTTCCATATTTTCTTTCAGAAAGAGCCTCCTCGAAAATTGTGGGTACATATTACATTTTTGAACCACAGTTGGGCATACCCAATGGCAACCTTGTTTTGCCAGCTAATCTTTCTCACACTAGGTCAAGTCAAAGCAATAGTTGAACAACGCAGCAAATAAAACGGGAACCAGGGAGGATATTATTATTCAATCAACCTAAAGAGGAAGCCACGTAGAGCTTTTCCTGTGACAGCTTCATGGTTTGTCCTTACCGTGGCTTTGCAGCTCAGCCATCAGTGTCATTTGAAAGCCAGGAGTGCTAGAAGGTGAAGGAAAGAGAGTTGTGTGTGTACATTGCAAAAGCATGTGTATGGAAGGATGGTGGATGAGGCTGGAATCTGAGAGAATCACAGGAATTAGTCTACCTGTGGCACATGAGAGGAAGGAATTAAAAGCTGGAAGTCAGGATCTGTTGCACTTCTGAAGTGGAACTGTGTTAAAGTTCAGGATAAGTGCGTGCCTTGATACAGACGTAACCAGACAGGAAGCTATAACTGACTGTTCAACTCCATATGGTTTATATTCTCATTTACAGCCATCTAAATAACCTGGCATGCCTTCAAGTTAACAACTGCCTATGTGAGAATGAATTTAGGAACTGAGGATTTCTGCTATGCTACCATATAAAGCCCTTGGACACAAAACTCATATCTCTGGCACTGATCCTGCACTCCCTTTATGTTATCCTTGTAATGAATTCTACAGAAAGAAATTGAGACATAAGAAACCAGAGGAATAAGGAAGTGATCACACCAGTGGAGTAGGTTGTGCTGTTCTCTCTAGCTCAGAAGGTACAAGCGGCCCAATACAGGAGAACAACCAGCGTCTCACTGCATGTTTTGCTCCAACAAATGTTATGCAGAGACATCAAGGTAAAGGGAGAAAGACAATTGTGCTCATCTTCATTTACAGCCAAAGAGCCAGTGCTGGCTGCATCTGCAGACATTTCCATGGTCATGTGGCAGGCATGACTAGACACCGGAGCACAAGGAACATTGTTACCTTCCTACCAAAGTGGTCCCTATTTATCTACTTGCAATTTCTTGCTTTTGAACTGCTAGGTTGGCAGGAGCTGGGACAAAGGCTCATTCCGTCCTGAAGTACTTGGGAATCGAACTGCTGACCTACCGCCTCCCAGTCTGCGTCTTAGCCTCTTAAGCCACTGTAGATATACTAGAGAATTGTATAAAACATTCGATTAGAGAACCATGAACAATTTTGTCTAGCTTCACTTTTTAAAATTTTTATTTTACTTGTGGTTAAACTTCTCACTGGAGGAGGCCCTGATGCTGGGAAAGATTGAAGGCAAAAGGAGAAGAGGCAGCAGAGGATGAGGTGGCCAGATGGTATCATTGATGCAATGGGTGTAGATCAGGCGAGCTACAGAGGATGGCAGGTGCCAGAGGAGCCTGGTGCTGGTGGTCCATGGAGTCGCAAAGGGTTGGACTCGACTATGCAATTGAACAACAACAAACTTCTTGTTTCTTTGTTATTAGAATACTAGACAATACCTGGAGCCTACAGAAGTAAGTTTTTGGGAAATGTCAACTCAGTGGCTGGAATTCTGCTACTTAATATAGTAAGTGGCATTAGAATAGGAGAAGATAAACTGTTTGAGCTGGCTTTAATCTAGTGCAATGGTTCCCAATGTGAGGCCCATGCCCCACTGGGGGAATTCAATTCCCAGAAACCTAAGTCAGTACATTGGCTGATCAGTGTTTCTGGGAATTGACTTAGGCTTCTGGGAATTGAATTCCAAAAACCAAAGGTTGGGAAACATTGTTCTAATATACCGGTAAGCAACATGTGAATTTCTGTGACACAGATTTTGTGGGTTATGTACAATGAATGTACTCCGAGTATCAGTCCAGATTTTACAGGTGCTGAATGTTATCTTCAAATGGCATTGCCACCTCTAAAGGCTCCTTCAGAGATGGGACGGAAATCTGGAGAGGATTCAATCCCTTCTCCTTGTGAAGCTGGTGTTACCAGCCTCTGGCTGCTTTCCCAAGCGAGGAAGATTCAAAGAGGTATGGTCTGCAAAAAATAATGTCGCTGAACTCTCATAAGACCATAACTGATTTAGCCAACTACTCTCTACTCTGAGCAGTAGTTGCTCTCTTGGATTTCCAAGAGAACCTTCCTTCCACTGTTACCTGAAAAAAAAAGGGGTAAACCTGGAACGCATCATATGCAAAGTGTGTTCTTCCAGAGTTCCAGTGCTTGCACTTCATTTTTTTGCTCAGAAGTTGCATCTTACTTGTGAACTGTGCCCTACCTCTTTCCCTCTGAGCACACAGGACTTATATTTCCTTTTCTGATGGGACCCATTATCTATTCCTGTAGTCCCCTTCATTAAGCCAGCCGCTGAGTCGGATCTGTATCTCCAGGGTGACTGCGCATAGAATCCGTGGGGAGATCTTAGAGGCTGTTATCACCTCTTGCTAATTTCTCATATTCTTCTCCACATGCCGCTTTTGATGAGGGAGGTTGCTTCTATTAATACAGCACAGGTGGAGGTGGATATTAAGTTCCACTGGAAAAGCTTGAAAGCTTTACGGCTTTAATAAAAAATGCATGATATCAATAAAGTTAGCTCCTAGCATTTAACGATCAGTAGAGAATGGAACAAAGGCCAGAGGACAAAACAGCTCTGAAGACTTGACACTAGAATAGCTGAATATAATAAAACTGGGTATTTGTGTAAACTTTGGCCATTGCAGATTAGCCACCAACACAGGCCTAGTTTGGTCTTCTAAAGGCTAGCTGCACCAACTGCAGTGGCTTATTGGTTAAGAAACTGAACTTGATGACTGGAAGGTCAGCAGGTCAGCATTTTGAGACCTGAGTGCTGCACAACGGGGGGAGCTCCTGACGGTGTCCCAGCTTCTGCCAACCTAGCAAAAAATTGCAAGTAAATAAGTAGGTACCACTTTGGTGGGAAGGTAAATAATGTTCCATGTACTCCAGTGTCTAGTCATGCCCACCACATGTCTACAGAAACATCTGCAGATGCAGACACCACTGGTTCTTTGGCTATAAATGGAAATGAGAACCAAACCCTAGAGTGAGATACGACTGGCTTTCAAGCAAGGGAGACCTTTACCTTACCATACATAGAGTTCGATTTTCTCCATCTCCTCTTTTGTGGAGGCTCTCTACATGATCCCGAACGCTGAGAACACTGCATTGCTCACTTTACAAATATTTGCAGAGGCCTATGTGTTAACTGGTAACATACGTCAAGTAGGAGGGGATTAATTCATATAGTCCAGGAAACTATTGTCCAGATTTAGTCATGGGAAGGAACAAGAAAGAAAATAAAATCATCTCAGCCAGACTTCCCTAAGTCAGAATGGATGAACTGCAGTTCTCATTGTCCTTGGGCAGGGGACAATGGTAACCGTAGTCCCTCGAAAGCGAATATCCCATTAAATAATTCCATCTCCTTTGTTAACTGAGAAACCAACTGATGTGCTTATCATGTTTATCAGGGACTACCAGTGATGGCCAACCTTGGCAGTTGAGGTGTTCTTGGACTTCAATTCACAGAAGGCCAAGTCAACATACCTATTGATCAGGGCTTCTGGGAACTGAAGTTTAAGAAAAACTGGAGTGCCAAGGTTGGCCATCACTGGACTAGACCGTACAATTATTACCTTTTTTAAGCATAGGTTCTACCTAGAGCAAATCGTGAGTGTACGTATCATTGTCATCATCGTCTTCTGTAACTCGATCCAAGTATACTTTTTTTTCCTGCCCCAGGGTGCCGGGAGGCCAGGTCTTGTAGGTAGGCTAGGCAGGCTGGTTCTGGGACACCTTCACCCTCCGAGGCAATCAGGAAAAATGACACTGGCGTGAATTTGTTTAAGGTGGATCCCAGTTTGCCATGAAGTGACCCACACACTATGATCTTGGAGCCATCTCCTGTGGCACATATGAAATGAGATATGCAGGATTTAATACCAGGACTGCAATGGACCGCCGAAGCCTTGAGGAGATTATCAAGGTGCGCCTTCACAGCCAGTCCATCTGGCATGGCCTCTTCCACCTCCATGACCATTGGGAATCAGAGTTCTTCACTCATTTTGCAATTCGGTCCAATCTGATGGTTTCAGTGGCATTTCCTCCATTGAGGGGACAATAACCCCATCCAAAGGGGCTCATCTGTTGGCCCCTTTGGGGAGTCAGATTATTTACTGTTGGCCAACACTCAGTGTTGAGTCGCTGGCTGTATGGTCTATTCCATTACTCTAGTGGGATGTCCGGCCAGACACAAGCTTCTCATTGTACCCAGGCTTAAAAACAAATCATAATGCATATCAATTATAATTACCCACTACTTTTACATTGATTTTACTTGCTGTTTCAAAAGAAAAATGGCTTTTTCCTTACATAGGTCTCTCTTTATGAATCAGTGGCTTTGTTTTGATTCACAAATATGATATTCAGCATTCTGCCTTTCTAAGCAGCATGAATGAAAACGAAGCAGCTGATTCATAAAAACAGGCTCTTGCAGGGAAAAGCTAGTATAAACTGTTCAAAAAGCTTCCAAAGCAAAACAAACTAAAAGCCCAGTGCATTCTGATCTTTCTTGATGTTCTCCTACGCAAACCAGAACTACACTTTCAATTGTGATACTTGTGGCTTATGTTACAAAACAACAGCAGAACTCCTCACAAACACATACATACACACCACCACCACACAAGACATCCTTTTATTGCTGGACATGAGTTAAACACACAATTCTATAAAAAGGCACAGGAAGGAAGTGGATGAAACCGGGAGGCGAGTGGGAGTGTAAAAGGAATGTTGCTGCATTTTTAAAAACACACTTCCCCTTTTTCATTTTACTCTGGTTGATGACTACAAAACTAGAGTACTGGCAGCAGCAGGAGTACTAATCAGTGAAAATTATTTTAAGTTTAATTATATTTGTTGCTATAATAATAATAATAATAACAATAATGATAATATTGTATCAGAAATTATTTTGGGTTGAAAGGATTTTTTGATGGAGAAACTTTGCTCAGGGGACGTCTGAATGAGGCTCCTTTCATGTCCCTAAGACCTTTTCCCACTGAAGTGGTTCCTATTTATCTACTTGCAATTTCTTGCTTTCGATCTCCTAGGTTGGCAGCAGCTGTGACAGAGATGGTCAAACAGCAAGGTTTGCGGTCATCAGCTTCTTAGTTTTCCAGTCTAAAGTATCCAACTCAAGCACCATCCAATTTACAATACTGTACAGTCAAACCTCACATAAGTACCAACACTATAGTTTATCACCAGGTTTTTATTGCTTTTATGATATTTCTTCAACTCAATCTCAATTTCAGGATTTTTATTACTCTCCTGAAATACTTTGCAGTAGTTTTCCTTTTCATTATTGCAGGTTGTACATAATTTGCTTGTTAAATTCCTAGTATTCATCATATTCAAGATTCTGCATGGTTGTTCCTCTGATAGCTGTATTCCTCCTGACTCAACAAAATGTGGTCTTTCTGCTCATTTTTATCTGGCCAGGCTATCCTGCTATCATAATAGACCATACTGCCAGTAACTCAACACTGAGTCTCAGACGGCGGTTAAGTAACCTGACAATCCCCTACCGAAGTCCACAGGGAAGGGTGATGGTTCCCAAGTGGATTAAATCCCACTTCAATCCATTTTGATGGAGGACAGCAGCTCCATCAATACTGGAGCTGATGAGGACTTTGTGTGCCAAAAGGGCTTAGGAGCAGAAAGTGATTCATGGAACTGGATAAGTGGTACAGGTGTAATGCCGCAATGTGGAAAACAAATGGAAGGCCACTGCATTATATTCTCAGGACAGTCTTCATGGCTGATCGCCATGAGGATCGCCAATATTCGGATTCAGATACTGCAGAAGAAAAAGATACTCATTTCTAAACTCAAGTGATCCAGAAACAGTCTTGACCCTCTTTCCTTGATCTTGTCTGGCCTACCTCTGTGACTAACATGAGGCCCCCATCCCTGAACTGAGCTTTTAGACCCAAATCTCAGGGGTTGGGATGCTGCTGATCTAAACATCCTATTAAAAACTGTGTACCATCCATTTCTATGTACTATACAGAGAACTTGGATATGGTTTACCATTTCTTCTTCTTCTGAGGTGCTCTGGGATGGTGAAGCTATGGCTACAGAGGCTGTCTCTTCTCCTTGGAGGCACACTGATGAATTGAACTCCCAACCTCTGAGTTTGCAAACAGATACCTCTATCCCTCCTTTAATTGACCATTTTATTGTGTATTTCAAAATGCAAAAATGTAATGATGGGAGATCAAAATGTGTACATTAAAATATTTAGACTGAGTACAGCCAGAGATAGAGACTGTGGTGGCTTAGTGGTTAAGATGCTGAATGTGACCAATAGAAGGACATACTGTATTTCCAACAGAAGGGACTGCACTGGCTTAGTGGTCAAGATGCTGAACTTGACGACAGGAGAGATGGCAGGTCAGCAGTTCGAGACCAGAGTGCTGCATGACAGAGTGAGCTCCTGTCTCTGTCCCAGGTCCTGCCAACTAGCAGTTTGAAAACAAGAAATTGTAAGTAGATAAATAGGTACTGCTTTAATGGGAAAGTGTTCAGTGTGCTCTGGTGTCTAGTCATGCCTGCCACATGACCATGGAAAGGTCTGCAAATGCAGACAGTGATGGTTCTTTGGCTGTAAACAGATTAGCACCACCCTCTAGATCAGGGGTTCCTAACCTTTTCAAGCTGGGGACCGGGTCACGCTCGCTCCGTCAGCTTTGAGGGCTGGATGGCCATTTTGCCCTGCCTGTATGCTGCAGGTGGCCGTTCTGTCCCAACAGCTTCAAAGGGGTGGCAATTTTGTTCCTCGAATAGCCTTAGAAGGGTGGGGGCCACATGAAATGGTGCTGGGGCCCAGATCCAGCCCTTGGGCCTTAGGTTGGGAACCCATGCTCTAGATTGGATATGACTGGCTTTTGAGCAGGGACAACCTTTATCTTTACTGCAAGAGATATGATGTAGATTTAGTTCCTAAAGGAAGCCACAGTCTTGAGTCTGTAAAGCAGAGGTGCCCAAACTTTTTGGGCTGTGGGCTGGTCACATGGTTCAGGGAGACGGTCACTATGGCTTGGTGGCTGGATCCGCCCCTGACACCAATTCATCCGGCCCACAAAGCCCTCATCGCTCCTGGAAGTGGAAGTAAAACGCGCCCATTTGGGTGCATTTTACTTCCGCTTCCAGGAGCGACAAGGGCTTTGTGGGCTGGATAAATTGCCATTAGGGGCCAGATCTGGCCCCTGGGCCATAGTTTGGGCACCCCTGCTGTAAAGGCTAAGGACAGGCCATTTTGGAAATCACTCACTTGTAAGGCTGCAGTAAGTTAGAGGTGACTTGGCAGTACACAACAAGAACAAATTGCCATTCTGCAAGTCTGCCCCAGTGTTTGTCATTGGGAAACAGATGACTCTTGAGTAGAAGCCAATTGATTTTTATGTATATCCTTAATTAGCGGAAAAAAGAATCAAAACAAGAAAACAAAAACTCCCCACCAATCCGAAAAGCTGAGTTATGACGCTATGCCTTGGAACATCTTCATAAGCAAGCACTCACCTCTGCACAATTCATTGTTGCTTACTCTGAAATGCCAGCCCTGGGCTGGGCAGCGGCCAAGCTGATCAAAATAATTAACTACCTGCTGAGGTTCAATTAGCCCTGGAAGCACAGAGCAGCCTTCTAAACATGCTCATTTTCCAGTAAGCACTGCTACAGAATCAGAGTTTCGGCTCAACAGAGAAATTGGGGATATGGAAGGATGCTGGGTTTCAGGGGCAAAATGAACTCCTGAGAAAAAGTAGTAATTATTTGTTGAGTTTTCATTGTTGCAGTAACAGTGCCTGGGATGCAAATGTATTAAAGACATACATTTTGCAGAACTAAACACTGTTGGAGGAGAGTATGTCAGGTTGGCTATAAATGAAGCACAGAAGGAGAACATGTGTAGTTGGACAGATTGTTTAAGTAAATCCCAAAACTTGGTAAGATTGAGGTGTTTGTTTTTGAATCACAAGTCCCAGAATTTATGAGCCACCATGATCCATGGAAAATTGGCAACTGTAGTCTAAAGAAGTAACCTTCTGAAGCTCAGTAACTTGGGCCATATAAAATCTCTGCTATGAGGTGGCTGTGTTCATCCATATTCTTCTCTTACCCTGTTTTCCCGAAAATAGGACCTCCTCGTATAGTAAGGCACCCCCCTATTTTCCCCACCTCGGAAATATAAGGCCCCCCTGAAAATAAGGCACTCACCTAAATCTTGCCCTGACAATCCACTGTATCAGCAATAAATGTGTACTGTATTCTTCGTCATGGAAAAATAAGACATCCCCTGAAAATAAGACCTCGTGCATATTTTGGAGTTTTAAAAAATATAAGACAGTGTCTTATTTTTGGGGAAACACGGTATTTTGTGTCCAGGTCAGATTTTAAACTGTTAAAATAAAGCCACCTTCTTGGCTTTGTCATTGGCCAATCCTCATTGGTACATGTTTCCGGTAGTAACCGGCAGACCAGCATATAAGCTGGATTCATCCATATTGAGTCAGTTCTAGTACCGTAGTTATTACCATCACCAGGAGCAGGTCTTCCATGCAGGTAATGGGTCTTAATACCGATTCAAGGCTATGCCACTCCAACTTACCTCAAACTGCAACTGGAGTAACTCAGAACAATATATAGCTGCTGGGGAAATTAATTTGCATCTCAGCTCTTATGAGGATTCTAACTGAGCTGAGAAAGAACAGGGAAACTAAATGAATGTGACAAACTTCTCTCCCACCTATTAAAACCTGATAGTACAGCTTCTTGGTTTCTCTGCTGTAAACCAGTAGGTTCATTCTAAGTAAACTGAAGACCCTTCTCTCAAGAATTTTGGAGGCACCATGAAGGAGGGATTAATGCTTGTATTGTGTTCAGACTATCTTATCATTTCTGACCAAACAGGTTGTGCAGCAGTTGGGTTGCTTTGAAACCTCACAGAACCTGTTTAATCAGAGGAGATGCTTGGACCTCCTTCATCTATTCCAGCATTTCCCAAACTATGTTCTGTGGAACATAAATAGTTACCACTTTGGTGGGAAGGTAAACCGCATTCCCTGCACGCTGGTGTCTAGTCATGCTTGCCACATGACCATAGAAATATCTGCAGACACAGACGGCACTGGCTCTTTGGCTGTAAATGGAGATGAGCACCACATCCTAGCAAGTGCGAACTTTACCTTTACGTCCTACAGAAGAACTTCACCACTTTAAGGTTGACAATGAAGAAAATGAATTGGTGAAATAATTTGTATACCCTGATTCAATCAGAAATGGAAACTGCAGCCAAAAAATCAGAAGAAGTTTGAGACTAAGAAGGGGAGCAATGAAGGAATTAGAAAAGACCATCAAGTGTTAGGGACGGGTCATTAGAAGCTAAGACCACCCAGACTCTTGTATTCCTGATCACTGTGTAATGGAATGAAAGCAAAACAGTAAGGAAAGCTAAAAGGGAAAAATTGATTGGTTCTTTCTTTATTCAAGTCAGAGGCACCACAAGCAAATAATAACACACAACGCTAAAATTAACATATCTAAAACAAACTGGAATTAGATGACATGCGCCCAATATCAGGCCACATCGAAAACATTTTCTCTTGCTAGCATAAGGTCCTCCTCAGTGCATGTTGAGAAGCATTGTGTGCATTGTATCATATGGGTAATACAGTAGTTTGTACTTCTCCACATTCACACAGGCTGTCAACTATAGGGAAACTACACTTTCTCAGATTAGCCCTTCATCTTCCTATCCCTGCACGCAGTCTATTTAAAGCTTTCCACACAGATCATGGTTGTTCTTGGCCAGACGGTAGAGAGCCATGTGGGACTACCCAGTTATCTGGTAGCTCCTTGCTCATCTTCTAAGGCGGTCTGTGGGGGCTGGTTGTTCGGGGGAGCAGAAGTTGTGAGGAAGTGATGCCTTGATTCCAGTCTCTGCTTTGGTGGTTGGTGATCAAATAGCAGGTGTGTTTCCCAGTGCCAGATCAGCGATATAGAAGGAGTAGCAAATGCTACAAGCCCCATGTCTCTGGGCCCCTCAGCCCCCACGCTCGGTTAGAATGAAAATCCAAATTTAAATATTTCGTGCAGATATTCAAAAACAGTTCACTCGGAGAGATTGCCGACACCTCATTGGCACATTTGTTTTTACTAGTGGTGTCTTATTTTATAGGTATCCTAAATCTAAGCAAGGGCCTCTTGACCCGATTTGCTACAGGAACTTGCTTTGACCCACTGTTTCTGAGCAGCACTTTTTCAATGGAATTTTGATGGGGAGATGCCAGCTAGGTAAGGCACTTTTTTTGAGCAGAAATTGACTGGTTTAAAATATGGTGCTGGAGGATTGCTCTGAGGATACTCTGGACTCCCAGAAAGATGAACAAGCGGGACAAATCAAGGGCAAATCAAGTATAAACTGTCTCTGGAAGAAAAATGATGAAGTTGAGTCTGTCCTACTTTCAGCACATCATGAGAAAGCAAGTGTCTCAGAACGAAAGAAAACAATAATGCAGGGAAAGGCAATAAGAAGCAGCAATTGAAGAAGACCAAATGTGAGATGGATTGACTTGCTAAGACTTCCCCAAAGGATAGGACGTTTTGGAGATCTCTCATTCATAGGGTTGCCATAGGTTGGATACAACTTGATGGCATAGTACAATGTTAAAATGAAGACGCTAGAAATACAATCATTATGATGATCATAAATGGCTTATCAGTGAGTTCAAAACATCCTTCTCCAGAGTGAAATCTCAAAAAAGAAAAGAGAGGTTTACAACTTTCCCTAAGTCAAGAAAAGTTGAAGTATTACATAACTTCACTCCTTCCTCAAGCCAGGCTTCTTAACGGTTAACCACATGTCATTTTAATTTCCTAAGCGAAGATCAGCTGCTTTAAAAGATGTTCCATTGGCTGTGTTATTCCTATTAGCAAATTTCCTTGCTTGCTTCCTTCCTTATTTACTTATAAACATCATTTTCTTTTCTGGGGCACCCTGTGATCCAGCCCTAAACAAGATTAATCTCTGGGAACTGAGTCTCTCACACTATGCCCATAATGTAAAAACTCAGCTGTGGTTGAGAAAAAGTAAATTTAGGGTTTTCTTTTAGGAGCAAGAGTAAAAAGTTTGCCAGAAATACCCCATCTGGAAACATTTACAGACCATTGCAGCCTTTTGTCTCTCTCTCTCTCCCCCCCTCCAATCTTTCTATGAAGTTACATTTACTGTATTTTTGGGACCATAAGGCGAACATGACCATAAAACGCATCCAGTTTTTAGAGCCGTTTTTAAATATTTTTACAGTTTTTAGAGTTTTCACAGCGCACGATTGGCGCTTGGGTTGTGGGGAGGAATGGGCATGCATGCCGGTTCCCCCCGAACCCAAGCACAGATCATGCGCTGTGAAAACTCTAAAAATGCTAAAAAAACCCACTCTAAAAACTGGGTGCACGATCAGCACTTGGGTTGGGCAAAACCGGTACATGTGCCCATTCCTCCCCACAACCCAAGCACCGATCAATCACAGCATGTGATCAGCGCTTGAGTTGGGGGAACTGGCACATGCACCTGTTCTTCTCCACAACCCATGCACCAATCACGCGCTGTGATCAATTGGCGCTTGGGTTAGGGGTAACCGGTGTGCGCACCCATTCCTCCCCACAACCCAAGCGCCGATCGATCATAGTGTGCGATCGGCACTTGAGTTGGGGGTAACCAGCGCACGGTTTGTCCACGGTGCCCCCTGCAGCCCCAGCGATTGATCACTGGGGATGCGGAGGACTTCAGAGAGGCATCCACATAGGTGCACGGTTTGTCCCCGATGTCCCCCGCAGCTCCAGTGATTGGTTGCTGGGGCTGCAGAGGACTTCAGGGAGGTATCCACGTGCTCACGGTCGGTGCTTGAGTTGTGGGGAGGAACGGTCATGAGTGCACATTCCTCCCCACAACCCAATCGCCGATAGAGGTGCAGGGGGTGGCGTGGTTGGGAAGCTGACCGGGGACTCC
Organism: Furcifer pardalis; assembly: GCA_030440675.1. NCBI lineage: Eukaryota > Metazoa > Chordata > Lepidosauria > Squamata > Chamaeleonidae > Furcifer > Furcifer pardalis. Next base: position 104,785,643 of record CP126895.1, on the reverse strand, counting down.
CCGTTCACCTTCCCAGCCATGTCGCTCCTGCACCTGCAGCGGCTGTGTGGCTGGAAAGGCGAACAGGAAGTCCCTGGTCGGTTTCTCTGCCACCCCACCCCACACCTTCAGACCATAAGACGCACCCTCGGTTTCCCCCTTTTTTTGGGGGGGGGGTGCATCTTATGGTCCGAAAAATACGGTAAAACCAAGCAGATCACCCTTCTTCTAACTCTTGGGTGCCCAAACATTTCGGGCTGTGGGATTGACCACACACCCTAGACAACTCATCGGGCTGGTCACCTGTTTCCTCCTACCAGAAGCAGAAGTAAAATGTGCATGCGCGGGATGCATCACACACCTGCACATGCACAGAATGCTGCCATAAATGATGCATGGTTGTCATAAATGTGTTTAAGACAGCTGTGGGTCATTTACGGCAACATTTTGTGCATGCTCAGGTGTGTCATGCAACCACACATGCACATTTTACTTCCGCTTCCAGGAGCGGTGAGGGTGTCCGGGGTAGATGAAATGGCTTGGGGGGGCAGGATCCAGCCCAAGGGGCCATAGTTTGGGCACCCGTGTTCTAACTAAATAATAAAAAGAACTGGTGAGGGAAAAAGAATACTGAATCACAGGGATTAAAATCAACCATTAAAGTAACAATGCAAGATTCCAAAACAATACAGCTTCTGTAAGCAAATGGAATTATTTAAATTTACTGGATGAAAATTAAAATGAATATAGAACTTTATATTGAAAGAGCTGTTCATGTATTGGTAACTTAAAAGGAATCTGAATCCAACCAGGTAATGAAAGTCTTATCTTTCGTTCTCTCAAGCTGCATCTTACTTATCACAACTCTAATAGCATTTTTGAGGTTTGTGAGAATGTTTAAGCCTAAGGAGATGTTTTACTGGTGTCACTCCCGCCCATGAGTTTCTATGGCTGAGCTGAGATACGAACACAGATCTTTGAAGTCACATTTCATTGCTCTATCCAATAGACCACATAGGATACCCTTGTCCACCAATGACTAAGTTCCCCTAACCTAGGTTGCTTGCAATTTATCATGCATGGCCTTCACAATATCAAGATTGTCAACCTTAAGAAATAGAAAGACATGGTGTTTGTGTGTGTGGAAACAGACTGTTCCCGCTTTCAGTGGAAGCTACTGGTGATTATACAGATTTTTATTTGCCTTGATGAGTATGGATAATGTACTAAAAGCACGGTCTGTATTCCAGCTGCAGAAGTCAGATATGAACTTCTTGTTGTAGATGTTATTGTGGTTTTCATTTCATCAGGGGCACATTGTACCTTCTGTTTAGTTGACAAGCTGAGCTCTGGTTCACAAAAGTACATGCCAATATCAAGTTGAGCTCTTATGAGCACATATCTGAGACCCACTGAACACACAGCTATTTATTTACTTATCAATAAATGAAATTGTAGTCTTGAAGACTTTTAAGTGCCACAGGACTCTTTCTAGTGGCACATTTACTAGAATGCACTTACAAAGCTCCTTCCACCAATTTGTGACTTGAAAGTACTGTACTAAGAAAACACAACATATTCAATCTGGGATGGAAGGTTAAGTAAGACATAGACAAGAAATTTATTAGTCTTCTTAGGCCACTTGGTCAATTTCTCTCCTATAAAGGTAGACTGAAACCTACATCTGATCTCCATTAATACACTGGGAAATCTATGAATAATGTTTCAAAACACTCCTTCACATCCTGGATGTAAGTGCATATAAAAGGCTCCGATTTCACAGCTGCAGGATAATTTATTGGTAGCATGATCAGAAGTAGCATAAGCTACAGAACTGCAGGCAAGTACAGATTCTAAGACCCTGGCTGGTGAGTGTAGCTGATGAGATCTTAGAAATATAGTAGTAGTCTGAATAGTGGTATTACTAGTAGGTTCTCAAGAGGGATACACCTGTTGAATTTAAAATACATAGTCAGACAATGTACTAGATCCATTATGGCGAACCTTAGCACTCCAGATGTTCTTGGACTTCAATTCCCAGAAGCCCAAGCACCTTGTGAATCCACACAAATGGGTTTACTGCGATTCATCCAGCCCACGCTCCCCTCATTGCTCCTGGAAGTAGAAGTAAAATGCACCCGTACGTAAAAAACGCATTTTACTTCCGCTTCCGGGAGCAATGAGGGAGGCGCGGGCTGGATGAATCACATCCTCCTAAATCCCAGAAGCCCTGAAGAAATAGTACAAACATTTTTGCTCCCCAGGAGATGACAAAATCCCAGTGGTGATTTAGAAGTGTGCAGATGAAATCACTTAAGTTGCTGTGACGAATTGCCACTAATTAACCTGATGCTAGTTGCATTCCTGATCACCCAATGAACATACCGTCACAAATGCAAATGTCATCTCTTTAGGTAAAGGTAAATGTATTCCTTGCTCGGAAGCCAGTCGTGTCCAACTCTAGGGCGTGGTGCTCATCTCTGTTTACAGCCAAAAAGCCAGCACTGTCTGCATTTGCAGATGTTTTCATGGTCATGTAGAAGGCATGACTAAACACTGGAATGCACAGAACACTGCTACCTTTCCTGCCAGAGCAGTACATATTTATCTATAGTTACTTGCAATTTCTTGCTTTCAAACTGCTAGTAGCTGGGACAGAGATGGGAGCTCACTCTGTTGCACAACACTCAAGTTGCAAACTGCTGACCTTCCAGCCATCAAGTTGAGGATCTTAACCACTAAGCCACTGCAGTCCTCATTGCTTTTCTTTACAGTCATCTCTTTACTTAGTGGTAATTCGCCTTTGCGTTTTGTGCCATTCCATTTATGTGCATGTAATTTGCCAACAGGATTCCAGCCAGAATTTATCAAAAGGACCACATAATTCTTTGGTCTGCAGCTCACCTCATCAGATGTGGACAGTGTTCTCTGAGCCAGCAAATACCGATTTGATCTGAACCAAATGCTAGGTTTAGTAAGTTGCCTAGAGCCAACACTTGTTTCAGATATACAGTATCTGGAAGTGTGAATTATTGGAAATCATCCTGCTGAAATACTCTAGCCTGGAGACCTTTAAGCAGCCTGGTTTACTGCCAAGGAGGCACCTATTTTGGCCATTCTGGATGAGCAAAAGTCTTATGGATGATCAGACGGGTCTCTTGATGGTATAGAGGAGGGAGGAAGCGAGAAATGTAGAAGGTGCAAACACTTATGTAATCTTAAAAATGATTCAGGCATAAACAAAACAAAAATGCGGTAGTTTTTGTTTTGTTTATGCCTGAAACACAGACTAACATGGCTACTATTCCCAAAAAATTAAACACGATTGTTCAGCAAGTACTCATTGGGAAATGATACAGATATCTTAGGTCAGGTATAGGTTAAAAATAAAGGTCACCCTTGCTTGAAAGCCAGTTGTATCCGACTCTAGGGTTCAATGCTCATTTCTGTTTATAGCCAAAGAGCCAATGCTTTCTGCAACTGCAGAGTTTTCCGTGGACATGTGGCAGGTATTACCAAATACTGGAGTGCAGGGAATGCTGTTTACCTTCCCACCGAAGTGGTCCTTATTTATCTACTTGCAATTTCTTGCTTTCGAACTACTAGGTTGACAGGAGCTGGGACAGAGATGGGAGCTCACCCTGTCTTGCAGTACTCTGGAATCGAAGTCCGATTTTCCAGTTGTCAAGTTCAGCATCTTAACCACTTGAGCCACTGCAGTCCCCAGGTGAGATATGCAGATATCTGATGATGAAAGTTCTTTTACCATCCAAGTGTAAGTTAGCTATCAGAAGAACTCTATGTGAGTTACATGTAAGGGAATGTAATCAAAAACAGCCAGACTAGGTAGAAATGCTAAACACACAGACAATGAAAGTTCTTTAAATAGTGGTCATTAAACAACCAAAGGTTAGCTGGTGATGCAGCCATCTTTGAACACATGAATTGATTAACACATGTAGGGAGATAAAAAGCCTTTACCCTTATTCAAACTACAGGTGATAGCATCAAATTTCTTGAGACACCCTTTCCTCCTTTGAAATCTGTCTTGGAAGCTCCTTCTCCCTCTTCAGTATTCTTGGAGTTGTCATCTAAAAAGGTGATTCATCCAAGCATGATTTACTCATTTAAAAGAATTCATACTTGGAGTGATGCCAAATGTGAGTTGCTGCACAGTGATTGTTAACAGTGTGTAGTGGTTTGTGTTCTCATTCCTTTGTCCACTAAAGGTAAAGGTCGCCCTTGCTCGAAAACCAGTCATGTCTAGGGTTCAGTGCTCAAAGTGCTCATCTCTGTTTATAGCCAAAGAGCCAGCTCGGTCTGCGTCTGCAGATGTTTCCGTGGACATGTGGCAGGCATGACAAGAGCCCGGAGTGCATGGAATGCTGTTTACCTTCCCAATGAAGTACCTATTTATCTACTTTCTTTTGAACAGCTAGGTTAGCAGGAGCTGGAAGAGAGACAAAAACTCACTCCGTTATGCAGCACTCGGGTCTCGACTCCACTACTGCCTACTAAATATCCCCAGTATTCCACCCTGCTCTGAATTTTTAGAAGACTTAATCAATTGGCCTAGAAGACTAAGTGACTTGAATATTTGCTCCTTAGCTAAGTGCAAGCTGGTGTATACAGTATTGTTTTTCCTGGGCTCTGTATATTCAGCCGCCATATAGGAATCAGCATTGAATTTGTTGTGAGATGCAGAAATTGGGATGCAGTGCTGAAGATACTTACTAGAGTAGATAAGAGTATGTTATTCCATATTTACTTTACTGTACTGTATTTCTTTTCAGAGTTCCCTTATTTATTTATTTATTTATTTATTATTAGTTCAAATTTATATTGCCGCTCACTCGCCGTAGCGACTCAGAGTGGCTTACAAACAATACATTACATTACAATACAGTAATACCTCATATAACATTAGTATCGAATAACACTAAAATTGCATAACATTAAGGAATCTGGGGGGAAGAATTGCATCAGATAACATTAAGATCCTATGGGATGCTTCAGATAATAACCGCTAAAGCCTGTGTGGTTACAATGTATCTCTATGGATCCCATAGAGGATCAGATAACACTAAAAATCATATAACACCAAGACTTGTGGAACCAGGTTTTAGTGTTATATGAGGTTTTACTGTATGTTGATGGGGGCTCATGGGGAGGGGCAGCGAAGTCCTCAACCTGCCCTGGCTTCATCTTCCCTTGGCATTTGGTGTGGGCACATGGGGAGGGGCGGCAAAGTCCTCTTCCTCTCTTTCCCCCTTTTTTGAGAAAACTGAAGGAAAACTATTTCAAGATCTTATACAATATCATCTCATGCAACCCACCTTAATGTTTTCATGTTTGGTCTTATCCCAGCTTTCATTCTTTTGTAACACTGTCATCATTATTAAGGGAGAAAAGATTGGATTCTTCTTGCTGTGGGTTTCCACACTTTTCCAGGGTAATTTCTTTCGTATGTTCGCTAGACATATTTTGTCTTAAAAACGTATATAGCATGACTACAGCCAAGCTCAGCAGGTTGCTTCTCTAACGTTCCCCATGTCATTACTTCAGGAGAAAACACTGAGAATTAATTATATCCAGAGCTCAAAGCAAATAAGAATCTTGGTTATATAACTAGGAAGGAAATAACAAGCTTTTTGAGTTCTATCATCCAGGACAAATCATTGTGATTTTATAATATAAGTAACCACTTGTCCAAATCTTAAATTCAGATGCAATATTCCATGACGGAAACATTGATTTGTTGTATGCAAAAAATGAACTTCTCTATAAGCCTTTTTTTAGTCTGCTAGGTGGAGTTTCTTGCTTAACAGCTTTTAATGGCTAGTTGGCCACTAGCTACAAATGGGCACAGGGATTGCTGGGAACTGTGGCCTTTTTTTGAACAAAGTGAGGAGTAAAAGATCCTGTCTTCTTTGTTGCTAGCTAGCATGGAAGGTATGGAGGGGGCTTAGAGAAGTAACTGGCCTGCAATGCTGCTGCTGCATTGTCTCCATATGGGGCTCTGAAGATCAGCCTATCTCTAGCTATTGTACTTCTGTATGTGTTCTTTGTAAATTAAATTATTTCCTCCTTGCTTTTTCTTTAAAAATATATATCAATTTTGCTGAATATTGTCCATCTTTTGGGGGCTACCCAGTAGACCAGGTGCTCTCAACCTACAGCCCATGGGCCAGCCCCAGCCCATGGCACCATTTCATGTGGCCCATGCCACCACCGCCACACCTGGAAGTAGAAGCGGACATGTTATTGTTTACACATGCACGGGTGCATTTTAAAACACACCTGTGCATGCATAAACGTTCCCACGACTGCAATAAACACAGAAGTGGTCACATTTATGACAGCTATAAACACACACCCTTCTGCTTCTGGAGGGCTTATCTGGCCCACTCAGCTGTCCGGGGTGTGTGTGAGACCCACCGCGGAAAAAGGTTGGAACCCCTGCACTAGACTGAAGAGATAGGAAACTTTCACTGGGATTAGAACTCCCAGAATACTCCATCCTTCTTGTTCTTGTTCTGCCATATCTGAATCCGAATATAGGCCATCATCATGGCTATCAGCCATGAAGACTGTCCTAAGAATATAATACAGTTATCTTTCATCTGCCTTCCACATTACAGCATGACCCCTGTACCACTGATCCAGTTCCATGAGTCAATTTCTGTTCCAGAGCCCTTTTGGCACACAAAGTCTTCCTCAGCCCCAGGCCAGACCTGATGAAGCTGCTGCCCTTTATCAAGATGGATTCAAGTGGGATTTAATCCACTTGGGGACCATCACCCTTCTCTGTGGACTTGCCATCCATGGCCATTAGTCCTCAGGGTTGTCAGGCTAGTTAACAACTGCCTGACACTTGGTGTTAAGTCGCTGGTAGTATGGTCTACTCTATTACCATAGCAGGATAACCTGGCTAGATTCCTATGCACCACCCAGTTAGATTCCTATGCACCACCCCATTGCTTGAAAGCCAGTCATGTCCAACTCTAGAGAGTAGTGCTCATCTCTGTTTGCAGCCAAAGGGTGAGAATTTCCATGGGTCATGTGACAGGTATTGCTAAATACTGGTGGTAAAACATAACAGCAAATGTTTCTAATTTTTTTAAAGCAAAGTCATTTGACAACAATGATTCTTGACACTTTTTCCATCATAGGGAAAAGTAACAGCTCCTTCTGCCCCAAGCTGGCCATACTTTCTCTGGGAAATTCATACAGAGAATGTGACAAGGAGGAACACGTTATGGAAATGTTTATTTTACCTACAAGATAGTACTGGATGGTTTCGGTATCATGGGATCTCAATTGACTCAAATACTGTACCACCACTTATAAGATGTGTGAAAAAATGTGCAAGAAAGCTTTGCTGGACACACAATGCCCACATCCTGTGCTTTTAAATAACACAAACACACTGGCAGGTCGACAAAAGGCGGGAAATCTCTGGCTTCAGCAGCTCCAATCAGCCAAACTAAACATGTGTTTGTTACACATAGCTGAAAAGGGATGTTTCCCCGTGAACAAAAGGCTTAATGAACAAAATTGCCCAAAACATTCCTTGAGGCCAGAACAGGCTGCTTTATAACAGAACTGTTTTGAGATCCTTGTAGACATATGGATGATGGAAGCAATGGTAGCATTACCAGTATGATATAACAAAAGTGTGATCACAGTCCCCTAGCAAAATGGACAAGGTACATCTTTATGTATATTTTTCTAGCACATGGACATCTCTGATTGTGCCAGATAAATGCATACATCATGATCAGGTACAGAATTCTTTAGTACTTGTGGGAACCTCAGCTTTATTTTTAAATTACAGTTCAAACAAAATCAAATTTCTATTCTTTAAGGAGCGTACAGGTTGGCTTGAAAATGTATGGTTGAATATCTGGTAACAGAGCATATATTTTCTTAATTCACATAGTTCAGTAAAGTTTTCTGCATGGAGATCCCTATATACAGTGGTGGGCATCAGAAGGTTCATGCCAGTTCGCCAGAACTGGTAGGAGAAATTCTTGCTGGCACCGACCATCCAAGTTTTGAAATAAAGTACTGTAGTCCTAATTTGGGTGCAACAGAGGGCTTCCCCACTGGTCATGCCCACCACACCATGCCCATAGTGTGGTAGTAAATTTTTTTGGAGCCTACCACTGCCTATATATGTATACAGTCAAACCTCGCCTAAAGGGAGTTTCGCTTAAAGAGCGTGTTGCTTAAAGAGCAGAATTTTCTCTGAATGTTCGCTTTGCTTAACAAATAAAACCAACCAAAAACTCACTTAACAAATAAATCGGGGTTCACAATCCCCCCATAATTGGTCACTTACAATGGTGTTTTGCTTAAAGAGCAAACTCGCTTAAAGAGCAATCCTGTGGAACGCATTATGCTCTTTAAGCGAGGTACCACTGTACTTGGATAAAGTTTGGGAGTGACTGTACAAGCTGGGGAATTCTGGGAAGTATAATAAAAAAAGGTAACTTTTTCAACTTCTGTTCAGGGACACTGTCATCTAGGGTTGACAACATGCCAAAACATGAACTGCATGCAGCCCTAGGGACCCAAATGCAGTCTTTCACCATTATCCTACTTCAAAATTAAAACCAATAATGTTTTGCATCAAGAAGGTCCCATGTGTCTTCTACCTGGTATGGGCCAGTTTTAACATGTGTCAAGAGCCCCTAAACATTTTTTGAGCTGGCTTAATAACTCAATGGTTTAGATCAGGGTTTCTTAACCTTGGTCCCCCAGATGTTCTTGAACTTAAATTTCCAGAAACCTCAATCAGTAGGTGTACTAACTTGGGCTTCTGGGAACTGAAGTCTAAGAACACCTGAGGTCCCAAGGTTGAGAAACCCTGGTTTAGATATCTGGCTGTGGAGTCAGAAGTTGGGAGTTCAATTCCCCTCTGTGCTTCCTAGGAAAAGTGATAGCTTGTGTAGCTCTGGACAAACTGCACAGTCCCAGGGCAACCCTTAAAGAAGAGAATGGTAAATCACTTCTGATATTCTATGCCTAGAAAACCTCTGGAAAGGGTAGCCATAAGTCAGAACTAACTTGATGGCACACAATAATTATTAAGCATTCCTGGGACCCAGCAACCTCCCTAAATTTTTGATTAAATTTTTCTTGGCCACTAGAGTGATGGAAAGGAAGTTCCAGAATCATATTTATAGGACTGTCGGGTAACCCATTCGTGTGGATTCACAGGGACTTGGGCTTCTGGGAATGGAAGTTCAAGAACAGCTAGAGTCCCAAGGTTCACCATCACTGGTATAAGATATGGAAACAAAACACTAGGGCTATCTCAAGAGACTTTGTAGGTTGAAAAAGAGAGGGAAAATGGCACCTTCAGCATCTGTCCTTTACTGTACTTCTATACTAGAACATAAGTCTAGGAGCTACAGGACTGGTTGTGTGGAACACAGTGGGACAACCAGGGGAACCAGGGACAAACAGGTGGGCAAGAGGCTGTTGCTTTTCTCTCATGTTGCCTACTATCTTTTTTCACTAAAAAGGGTCAAAACATCAGATTGAGGGGGCAGGTACTTATGATATCACAGGGTGGTTCCTTATGGTGTCACAGGGAACATAGCATACATGCAAACACTTTTGTGCTGACAGAGCGAGCCTTCATGTCAGCTGGGAACATCTGGAGACTACAATCAAGACACTTTATTTGCAAAAGAAACCACCAAACTGTTTGCTCCACTACTATTCCTTCCTTCCGTCTGGCCGGACATCCCGCTACAGTAATGGAACAGATCATACAGCCAGCAACTCAACACTGAGTGTTGGGTGGCAGTAAATAACATGACTCCCTAAAGGGGTCAACGGCTATGGGCAGATGAGCCCCTTTAGGTGGGGTGATGGCCCCCCTCAGTGGAGTAAATGCCACTGGAAACCATCAGATTGGGCCCTATGGCAAAGTGAGTGGAGGAGGAACTCTGATTCACAACGGTCATGGAGGCAGAAGAGGCCATGTCAGATGGACTGGCTGTGAAGGCACACCTTAATAATACCCTCAAGGCTGTGGCAGTTGATTGCAGTCCCGGTGTTAAATCCTGCATGTCTCATTTTATATGTGCTTCAGGAGATAGCTTCATGATCATAGTGTGTGGGTCACTTCATGGCAAGCTGGGATCCACCTTAAACAAATTCATGCCAGTGACATTCTCAGGTACGACTTGCATTCTCAGGTACGAGCTGCAGCCTATGATGACAACGACTCCTTCCCCTGTCTTTCTGCCTGACACTTCAGCCAGTATCCTGAAAGCTGGGATACCTATAAATAACTTTTGAGGTAGCCAGGGGTCACCTACTGTGGTTGCGTGAACTCCCTGCAAGTCAACAAAGCAGTGCATTGAAAGGAAGTGTTAAACCACACATACACACACACAGCAAATTTGGCCAGCGTCATCTTTGAAGTATGAAATCATGGATCAATGTAGCTCTTTCAGTTTACTTTAGGGCCAATTTAGTTCCCAAGTACATATGTTCCAAGATGGAGAGGTTACCATGACCTGAATTTTATTTTTCAACTGGTGTAGGTTTGAGGCATCCTGTCACAACAGTTTTATTAACAGCGACATCACTTATTATATGGCATGCACTGACACTAAATGTGATGCCAGGCATCAGTAACTTCTTTAGATGGTTTTAAAATGCGATCCAGACATTTTCATCGTCTATCAATAGCCATGAGTTTAAAAGGAACACTTTAAAAAGAAATTGTACCCCAGTTGTCAGTGGCCAAAAAAAGCAGATATCCTTTCTGGAGGCATCTTAACTGTTAGTCCTGTATCAGAAATAATTGAATGAAAAGGGCTGAACAACTTGTGGAACTCTTGTTGATGGTAGACTCTTTCTCATCAGCTCCAGCAACATAGCCAATAGCTAGGGTAGGAACTGTTGTATAAGAAATGTCAGGATTTGCAGCTGCTCCTCTAAGTCCAGCAGGATTGGACCTTTGTTCTGCTGCAGCTACTAAGCCCATATCTGAGAGCCCTGGGGAAGGTTCCAGATCAACATAGGCTCCACCTATGTCACAAGCCCAAAGCCCACAAACAGAACACAAGGCAAACAGCAGAAAGCATAGCCGGATCCAGTTACTTGAAATGGATGATATTCTTCTGCCACCCTTTGGTGAGGCTTTACTTCCAAAACAAAAAAAGCACTTTGTATAAGTTATGTGTTAAATTAGTCCCATTTATAGCACAATTGTAATGTAACTCAGTCACACCTTTATGACTGGGAAAAGGAATGACAGATAACACATTTGTAACTAGCAATTTATAACTAGCGGTTTGTTGCTATTCTTGTTGATAATGGTTAGAATCCTATTTGTGACTGTATAAAATTTGTCTGACTTGCTGTAGGTTTTTGTTGTCTGACTGAAACACAATCATGCATCCAGTTGCACAACCAAGATATGTCCTGGCACCTCATCAGTTAGCCACAATTAGCAGCAGCAAATTAACACAAAACCTATGCACACATCAGTAGGATTATGGTCAATATATTTAACTGAGTTTTAGGAGAAAGAGAGAACATCTGTTCTTAACTTTATTGTGGCCACCGTGTCCCTGAAGAGAGGAAGATGGGATGATAGATAGATAGACAGACAGACAGATAAAAGGTAGTTACAGTACTTCAGACATTTGCTATTAAGCATACAGTGCAGTATTAAAATTTACATTTACTGCATCAAATGCCACTTGCTCTGAGATCAATCTCAAAGAACAAGTTGAAAATGGATAATCAGCATCAATTGGGTGGTGGGGTCACAGCTGCAAAATTTGGTTCTGGAATGTGAGACCTGATCACTCTTACGACTATTGCAAAGCAAAAATAAATTACTGCAATGAAAATTCTGTTTAAGAAAAAGCATGTACAAGAAAAAGACAGGGAGGCTGGAAAGAAGGGAGAGAAGGACAGGTGATGTAACCAACACTGTCCAATTGCTCCTTATGACAGTAATGATAACCATCTTTAAAATGGCCCTCTGAAAGAAGGGGAACAGAAAAAACTCAGCCACTCACTTTTTACATTGGTTACTGGGAAGTTGCCATCCCCCTGCAGTGACATATTTGCTGTGGCGGCGATTTCATCTGAATGGTATGCAACCAACACATAAGTCCACTCAGAAAACCATATTATACAGAAGAATTCTACATCTACAAGCACATTTTGTTTTATAAAAATTGTTTACCCTATTCGTAGACCTGTAGTCTAAAACAGGCTCTTTTCCAAGTTGAAAAGAAGGCACATTTTGTTCAACTAAGATTTGATTTATGATTGATGTTAGCTAAATTGTCTTTATTTAAAAAGAGGCATTATTGTGTTTTCAAACTAACGAGATTCTGCGTTGACTGGCTGTAATCTTTATTCTGTGAGCTACAGGTTTGTTAACTGCAAGCAAAATGATTAGCCACAGTGGAGGCTGTGATAAGTTACATAGGTTGTAAAGGTGAATTGTGATACAGCAAATGCTAGAGTGGACAAAATCAACCTCTGTAATAAATATTAGCAGGTTGGGAATGGCACAAGTGTTTCAGAATGCAGAACATTCAAAGTTATCAAGGGTTCTAAAATGATCAGAAATTAGTTTTGAACCAGGAGAGAATCAGTCTTTGGCAACATGTAACTGATTCTCTCCTGATTTAAGCCTAGGCTGGGCAAATTTAGATGATGCAGGGTTCAATTTCTGCCACCAGACTGATCGTGAACTATTTTCTTGAAGGCAGAAATGGCCAGAACTTCAGAAAGCCCCTCATTTTTCAACTTTAAAAACCAAAAACAAAGCACAGAAGATTTCTGTGCATTAGCTGCAAACATCCACTCACTCTGCTTTGATTCGGATTCCTGCATTGAGCAGGGAGGTGGGCTCCATGGCCTGAAAGGCCCCTTCCAACTCAATTATTCTATGATTCTAAAGGTGTGTGTGTGTGGGTGTCCCTCTATCCAAGTGAATACAAAAGTCTATGAGGCAAAGATCTGACCTATATAACGTAGCACACAGAATTGTCACCTGGCACCTCCCAGAGATGGCAGAATAACTATAGAGCCACAAGTGGAGAGTCCAATGTCCCTACTGCCTCCTGAGAGAGGAGCCAGACTATGTAGCCTTAAGTTAACTCAGGGATTATCAACCTGCAGCATGCAGGCCGGATGCGGCCCATGGCACCATTTCACGTGCCCCCCAAACTGCCTCCACCACACCAGAAAGTGTCATGTGTTGGAGGAAGGGCATAATGGCTGTCCGGTCCCCAAAGCTATCTGAGGGAGCATGACCTAGCCCCTGGCTTAAAAAGGTTGAGAACTCCTGGATTAACTGCAAACTCCCAGGGCATACCCTAGGATCAGTGGTTCCCAATGTGGGTGACTTTAATTCTCAGAAGCCTAAGTCAGTACATTGGCTGATCAGTGCTTTGGGGAATTGACTTGGGCTTCTGGGAATTGAAGTCCAAAAACCAAAGGATGGGAAACATTGTGTTAGATGAAGGGCATATGGAAGAACTTCTATCTCCTTTCTACCTAGAAAACTCCAGAAAAGTTTGCCATAAATTGGAATTTATTTCAAGGCACTGCCGCCACCTCCCTTCTCATTATTAATCTTGACAAATCAACATCGCTGTTAATGAAACCATGTGTATGGTGACAGGATGCCTCAAACCTACACCAGTTGAGAAAATATACTCTTTTGTTGGTATTGCTCCATCTAAAATCAGGAGAGAAGTAGCAGCGAACAAGAAGAGAACAAAGCAAGACAATGATCCTTGACATCCTTTGAATGGATATGAGCCTCAGTTCTGCTGGCTCAGATCCAGGAAGAGCTTTCTGGCAAGAACAAACAGTCTTGGGGGTACACAAGAGAAAAACCAAATTAAAAGATGGAGAAAGGAGCTCACTGGGCAAGGAACATCTTTAAAAATACAAAACAAAATTAAATAACTAATAAGTGCACCCACCACCTATGGGACACTATGTCTTCCAATAGTAAAGGTTTCCCTTGCTCAAAAACCAGTTGCATCCGACTCTAGGTTTCAGTGTTCATCTCTGTTTCAAAGCCGAAGAGCAAGCGCTGTCTGCTTCTGCAGACATTTCTTTGGTCATGTGGCAGGCATGACTAGACATCAGAGCGCATGGAACACTGTTTATCTTCCCACCGAAGTGGTCCTTATTTATTTACTTGCAATTTCTTGCTTTTGAACTTCTAGGTTGGCAGGAGCTGGGACAAAGACAGGAGCTCATTCCGTCCTGCAGTTCTCTGGAATCGAACTGCTGACCTCCCACCTTCCAGTCAGCATCTTAGCCACTTGAGGCATTGCAGTTCCAATAGTGGCTGTGATTAAAATAGTGTTTGTGTTTTTAAAAGGCACATAAAATTCATGCTGAGGGCAAGTTTGGGAAAAACAAACTACAAGTAGCATTGTTTCCTGCGAGAAACTATTTCAATGTTATTTTTAGAATGGGGGTGATAAAAGGCATCAGTTTGGTGAAGGTATAGTTAGGCTGTAGATCATTATTATGTTTACAAAGATTGTTACCCATAAGTCAGAACTTATTTGCGTACACACACACGCACGCGCACACACACAGGCATATAAACAGCAGTCAATTCAAAATTCCTTGGCTCTGGGAATTTAATTCCCAGGCATTTTGTGGAAAAGATGATAGAACTTGATTTTTCTCTTTCTCTGGAAAACCTGAGTAAGTTACTTTTTTTGAATTACGGAGCCTGACTGAATCACAAAAGTAACTTTATTAAACGTCGGTCCTGTATTAATAGAAATGCAGAAAGCATCAATAGCTAATCATGAGTGCAATTTTTCCAGACATCTGTAGTATCTGGCAATTTCCCTTAATGAGTTTATAAGTGAGCAAATGCTTATTTTCTTGTTCTTCTACGTGTAAATCCTATTTCTGTTGAACCAGGGACTTACCAGATGTGGAATCTTGCTCTAACCCACCCAGATTAAAACTACTCCCATCTCCACACATCTTCCATCAACAACAACAGCTTTACTCTGCCTACAGGTTGCTTCACCACCATACAAAGCTGCCCAGGCTCCTTCACTCACAGGCTTATAATAAGTCAAAGCAAGGTTTGGCTGGAGGCCCAAGAAAACACAAACTCTCTTGAAGTCTCCAGCTTTTTCCCCATGGCAACATCATAGTTATTTGCACAGCAAACAATCGCTCCCTTCCACTTACAGCTCCCCCCTTTTTTTTAACACGAGGGGGAGGGACATCATTGAACCCAAGCTTAAACTAAAGATCCTCAGTCAAATGGGAAAGAGGGAGAGATGAGGATTAGGTTACCAACAGCTCCCAGCTAGGAATTGAGATCAAAGGAAAGAAGAGAAAGAGACAGAAATGGGGGACATTTTTTTAAAAAGCAAAACCAGAAAGAAAGCACACATTTAAACACACTTTTCCTTGAAGGAGCAGGGAGTGGCATCACATACTCCGTGTCTGATTTATGGATTGGTGTAAAACTGGAGTAAAACAAAGCAAGGTGGAATGCTTTAAAGCCATTTTCAAGAACCATGATAAAAGCAACAGGTTAAAAACTCGTTAGATTTCTGTATGTGACCACAAACCTGTTCCATGCAAAAGTTCCAAAATAACTTTTTCTAAACTGGCTTATTGTTTGTAAATTTTTTCTTTGTTTTTTCCTCTTTGTTTTTACCCATTTGTAAGATGATATCTTGGCAAAAAGTGAGGAGGACTTAAAAAAGCTCCTGATTAGGTTGAAAGAAGAAAGTGCAAAAACTGGCTTGAGACTCAATATAAAGAAAACCAAGATCATGGCAACAGGCCCTATCACTCCCTGGAAAGTAGATGGGGAAGAAGTAGAAGCAGCGGCAGATTTTACTTTCTTAGGATCAAAGCTCACTGCAGATGGTGATTGCAGCCATGAAATCAAAAGGCAACTGATTCTTGGGAGGCAAGCGATGAGAAACCTGGGGAACATAGTGAAAAGTAGAGACATCACCTCGCAAACAAAAATACGCATAGTCAAAGCAATGGTATTCCCGGTGGCAATGTATGGTTGTGAGAGCTGAACCATAAGGAAAGCTGAGCGCAGAAGAACAGATGCCTTTGAGATGTGGTGTTGGAGGAGAGTTTTGAGAGTCCCCTGGACAGCGAGAACAAATAGGTCAATCTTAGAAGAAATCAACCCTGACTGCTCCTTAGAAAGTCAAATAGTAAAGATGAAGCTAAAGTACTTTGGACATCAAATGAGAAGAGAGGATTCGCTTGAAAAAGCCTTGATGCTGGGAAAGGTGGAGGGCAAAAGAAGAAGGGGGCGGCCAAAAATGAGATGGCTAGACGGTACTGTAGACACAATGGACACAAAGCTGAGCTAGTTGAGGAGGATGGTGGAGGACAGAAGTGCCTGGCGGACAGTGGTCCATGGGGTCACAAAGGGTCGGAATCGACTGTGCAACTGAACAACAAAAAGACACATTTATGGGGGTTGCAGTGGCTTAAAGCAAAGCAATCACACTTATATACTGCCCATAGCGTTAAGTGTATTCTCTGGCTGGTTTTACAAGTTAATTAGCATTTTATGTGATTAAGATGCTGAGCTTGACAACCAGAAGGTTGGCAGATCAGCAGTTTGAGACCAGAGTGCTGCATGACAGAGTGAACTCCCACCATCTGTCCCAGCTCATGCCAAATTAGCAGTTCAAAAACAAGATATATTTTTTTTGCTCAGGCATCTTACAGAATCAATGATATTGTCAAAATTTTTCAATTGGCAGCCGTATTAGTCTGTGTTTCAAGCATATCAAAAAGTAAACAAAACAAAAAACATTGTGGCACTTGAAAGACTAACTGCTGTAATGATATTGTTTTCTCTGAAGTTTATGATAAGTGCTGCCATCATACTTTCTCAGTTTTCTTCAGAAAATGCAGTGAATTCCAAACTCAAAGATATGACAGTTGTAATCGAGTCGAAGAGCTGACTGCATAGCTCAGTGGGTTAAGTATCTGGATACAGAGCCAAAAATTGAGAGATCAATTCCCCACTGTGCATCCTAGGGGAAAAGCCAGCCTGTGTTGCTTTGGGCAAGCTGCACAATTCCAGGATGTCTGCAAAGGGAGGGAATGGTAAAACCACTTCTGGGTATTCTGTACCTAAAAAACCCTGGAAAGAGTCAGTGTAAGTTAGAATTGATTTGAAGGCACACGAGTAGTAGTAGTAGATCTGGAAGAGGCAGAAGCCTCTCATCTGGCACAACACATTTCTACTGGCTGATCTTAGATTTGCTTGCACATCTGGATTCTTGGCACAACTGCTGTTCTGACTGGCATCAGCTGGTAGAAGAGACAAAAGTGGTTGACAAGACAATTAGCATTTCCCCTCCAGCATTCTGGGTACTCATTTTACTGACTTCGGAAGAATGAAAGTCTGAGTCAACCTTGAACCTGTTGGGATCGAACTCAGATCGTGAGCAGAGTTTTGGCCACAGTACTGCATGGGACTCTTCAGAATTGAAAACATCCAATTTGACTTTTCATCACAATGAATGTGTTATGCAGCTTGTGCAGGCTAGGATGTGCTATAAGTCTTTGTGGATGATGGCATTTAAATTACTGTACTGATCAACATCTGTACTTTTTGCCTTTCTATGACCTGTAACTTCCATGGCTATTCCCAAAATCTAAGATTCACAGCAACAGATTTCGATCTGCCCTCTCTTCTTGCTTTTCCTAACATTCTAGGTGTCTGTAGAAGACAATATGACTTTTTTCCCTTCCGGAAGCCAAGTAAAATTCATAACATCAAAGCCTGTAGAGTTTTCTTTTGGGTTTATAATCCTCAGATTCCCCCGACCAGGATAAGACTCTCAGACTGAGAAAGTAATCTTTTCTAAACTCTGCATATTGCTATGCCAAATTTACTGTAGCGAAACCTGCAGAGTGCACAGCACCTTAAATTACTAACATTTACTAAGACGCTGTAAAGTTTTGACCCTGCTTTGTACTGATATTTTGCTTTGTTGCATGCTGCTCCTCATTTATTTTTGTCCTTTTATGTCTGCAAGCAGCTCTGAAAAACAAACTTCATTCGTCTGCCAACAAACTAAAAGAAGACTTTCTTCAAATTGCAAACTTTAGTCAGTAACTCAGAGAAGATGATTTTAAGACCCTGTCAGTCAAGATGTTGATGGCTTCACTCATTATTTACACACACAGAAAGACTCCTTTCCTATAGAACTGGTAGGCCAAACAGTGACTAAATATTTTGCATTCTCTCTCTGGTTCTGCTTGAGCGAGAGACTTATTATTATTTTTAATTAAAGCCAGGGGATGGTCAAAATGGTCATTGGGTGACAGAGCTAGAAGCTGCACAAAACTCAGCCAACCAAGTAATATGGTAATCCTATCCAGGTGTTAAAATCTGCTGCTGTTATCAAAAGCTATTGAGACAGAATTTAGGATTGTTTTAAAAATACCCCAAAATAACTGCTCATTACATTTCAATATCCTTTATTTCAAGGAGATCAAGTTAACATATGATGTCACTTTCACTTCTCTTGTTACTTGGCTGATAAGAAAAGAAGGCAAAGAGGCGGTGTCTTACCCCACAACTCTTAGTAAGCATGAAGGATGAGTTAGGCACAAGATCCCAAGTTAAATCCTTGCCTGTCCTCCTCCTCCGAGCATTGGCTATACTCATAGAGATCAGCCATGAAAATTGTCCTGGGGACAATATAATACAGTGTCCTTCCATTTGTCTTCTGCATCAAGAGTGTGACACCTGTACCATTAATCCAGTTCTGTGAGTCACTTTCTGGTACTGAGCCCTATCAGCACACAAAGCTGCTGACCTCCATCAAGATGGAGTCAAATGAGATTTAATCCACTTGGGGACCATCACCCTTCTCTGTGGATTTTGCCAACGAAGGCCATTAGCCCTCAGGGTTGTCAGGTTAGGTAGCTGCTACACCTTTAAGTAACAGGCAGTATGGTCTACTCCAGGGGTTCTCAACCTTTTTACATGGGTCACACTCCCACAGACAGTTGAGGGGGATGGACTGGTGGATTTCCTCGCTGTAAATGCTGCTGTAAAACACATCTGCGGCTGTCGTAAACACATTTATGACAGCTGGGGATGCATTTACAGCTGTTGTAAATGCATCCGCAGCTGGAGTAAGGTCAGGGGCTGGATGATTTGGCACCATGGGCCAGATCTGGTCCATAGGTTGAGAACCCCTGGTCTACTCTATTACCATAGCAGGATAACCTGGCCGGACATGTCTGTCCAGTTTATTTATCTACCTATTTTTAAGGAGGGAGCAGGCAATAGGAAAAAGCACACCCTTGATCCTTCAGATGTGGATTTGGAAATACAGTACTGTATACAGAATTCACCAAATAATGCTGTTCTGAATATATTCTAACCCAAATGTGACAGTTGTGAATATCTGTAATTTTAATTTCTAATATTCAGAAGTCCTGTTTACCCCTAAAGATTAAAAAGCAAAAGGCTAGGTTTCTGCCTCTAAGAGGCACAAGTGACCGTGAAACCTATTTCCAAGGCATCCTGGGGGATTTCTTGAGAAATGAAACTTGGAGACACTCTACTACTGGGGACAGAAACCCCAGACTGAAGCTGCCACAGGTTTCCAAAGGAGGAGGGCTGGCATGAGAGCTAAACCTGTAAATGATGCCTTCCCCACCCACCCCAAGTCCAAAAGCAGGCACAGAACAACCTGCTTTCACGCGAGTTATTTACAACTTACAGTATTAGTATTCAAATGGACTGCAGTGTCGTTCCCACATATTTGGTAATTCCATTTTTTTTAAAAAAATTCAAATAAGAAATCTGTAGGGCTATGATTCCAAATTCTGAATTTGAATTCCAAATCCAAATTTTAGTGTTAGTGCCCTAGTTGCTATTCAGAGCAGGTGTTACTACTGGAACCTAGGTGTAAGGTGGATTCTTAAAGGGACTGCAACCTGGCCAGGCTAATGAACTCAACAGGCCCCCTTCTCTCCAAGTGTATAAATACCATATCCATGGTGAAACGTCTGTGGGGGGCTCTGCCATCACGAGAAAACAAGGCTTGCTGGAAGGGCCAAAATGCTAGGAAAAGTTGAGGGAGAAGAAGAGGCCAAAATGTGTCATAGATTATCTCCATAAAGGATGTCATATGCTAAATCAGGAGTTCTCAACCTTTTTATGCTGGGGGCTGGGTCACGTTCCCTCAGACAGCTTTGGGGGCTGGATGGACATTTTGCCCTTCTTCTACCACATGGCACTTCTGGAGGTGGTGGAGGTGGTGGTGGGCCACATGAAAGGGCACCAGGGACCGCATCCGGCCCCCGGATTGCAGGTTTAGAATTCCTGCACTAAATAAATAAATCCATAAAGGAAGCTACAGCTGCAGGAGTTAAGCAGGTTTGTTGAGGAAAGGCTATTTTGGAAATCTCTCATTCACAGGGTTGCTATAAGATGGAGATGACTTGTGAAGGAAATTTATTTTCATTATTCCTGCTACATACAAAAGGACTCTAGGCACATATTATTAAGCAGTTTTGAAAGCCAAATAAAATCAGAACACAATAAAGTACAATACCTTAATAATAAAGAAATGAGCAAATAACATAAAGATTGACCAATAATATAGAAATATGGGCAAAGCAAAGACAGGCTTCCAAAAGTTCCTGAAAAAGATTCTGTGTTGACAATGCCCAATTGTCTCTCCTTTGTGGTTAATTTTTTTTTAAACTAGAAGTTCCTCTTTTCTGTCAAGTCATCATGGCACAACAACAAACCACACTCTGACCCATTTTGCATCATTTTGATTTTACTTTTAACTAATATGACTACATATTTAATCTAATCTAATAAAATGTGATTATATAAATGAAAATCTTTATTTATTTATGCATTTTCCTTCACAGATTTGACAGCATGTGAAAAAAACAGGGAAGGCTAAAAGAGGTCCAGAGGCTGCCCAGGTGTGGAAGCACTTTGTAAGAATTTGAAATCTGAAGCACTGATGTTTTCTCTGAATACATTCACAGACTAGATTTTGTCCCAAAGCCACAACATTCCAGGGAAAACAAGTCCCAGAACCCAAAACAGGGACCCACAAACAAGAGTGATGTTTGCTAAAAACACTTCTAAAGGTACACATCCACACAAAACTGAGATGATCTGACAGAAGTATAGCCTGGAGAGTTGTCTACTGTTCGTCCACACAATCTCACAGAGCTTGGGAAGGTACTTTTTTGGACAACTCCCAGCCTAGCTATACTGATAGGAGGATTCTAGTATCAGTTGCAGATGAGTAACTTTTTCAGGCTCTGTCTAGAAACCTTTGCAGTACTGGATATGGTCCTGCCTAAGGTGGGACCTAGTTATGGGCCAACGTTCCTCAGAAATGGAGGAGGAAAAGAACTCAGAAGTAAAAGAAAGATGTACCCACTTGTATGTAAACCCCCATCCCCTACTGTGAGGCTTTTCGCACACCGGTTAAGTATATGCTAAGGTACATTGCTGAGGCTACAAAAGTTTTCAGGAATTGTTCCCTGTCAGATAATCTTACATAATCTTATGTTGACGCTCCCCTCAGCCAGCGCCACCACCTTAGATGTTCCTTTCAATTGTGACCTCAGCATGCCCAATCAATCACAGCTTGTCTGTTTTGATGGTTACATTGCTAATTTCCCAGTTCTTAATTACGCCTGTGATTTAGCAGCAGTAAAGATATTTGCCCTGCCTTTCTGGTGGGAAAATTACCCTTGTAAACCAATCCTTGGGTAAACACTTGAAATAGAGAAAGAGAGAGAGGGTGCAGACTGAGAGAGAACGAGGCAGACTTTTACCAAAAGGAAGGAGAGAGAGAGAGAGAGAAAACAAGGCTTCCAGTACAAAGGAAGAGCAGCGTTTGGGAATCCTTTTTTTGTTTTGGGTACTACAGTTCCAACAATCCTTCATGGAGCAATACAGCCAGGGAACATTATTAATGATTGTTCCAAAAGGTAACATTTTTAAGCTCTGGGGGTGGGGGGAAGGAGGAGAGTCTACAAGAGAAAATAAATTGCAAGCAGGAAAAACAAGGTTAATGTCAGGAAGGTCAACACGGGAACACATGGTAAAAGGAAAGCTGTTTGGGAAGACCCAGAGAGAACATGTGGAAAACATGTGTTCCACAGGTCTGTGTCAGCCTCACCATTATGAAGTTGTGCAATATAACCCAAAAGGAAGGAGAGAAAGCAAGGAACCAACTGTGTTGGAAAAGCAGGAGGAACAGATGGGACTCTAGGGGTCAACCTGAGGAGAGGCGAATGTCTGTTTTGATGGCCAAGATGGTACCATACAGGAGAATGAAGATCAACCTTCCCATCCTCAACAGAATATACTTTGCTTTCATATGAATCTGTCTAATAAAGGGGAACCTTGTTATTGAAGGCAGTCCTTCTGTTTGTGACGATGTTAGTTTGTTCGATTACTTATGATGAACCATCCAAAATAGTGGTGTATGCAGTGGTGGGCTGTCAAAAATTTTGCTACCCCACCGTGGGCGGAGCTGACAGCGTGAGCAGAGCCAACGTCATGATGTCATGAAGTTGTGGGCGGAGCCAGCGTCATGACATCATGATGTTGTGGGCGGAGCCAAAGAAAAACTAAATAAAAAATAAAATAAAAATTAAATAAAAATACACATTAAAATAATCAACCAACCCACCCACCCACCCCAAACACAAACCCACCCACCCACCCACCCCAAACACAAACCCATCACTTACCTGGTCTGGAGTCGGGGAGCAGGCACTAGGCAGGCAGGCAGGCAGGCAGGCAGGCATGAAGCACGGCGGCAAACCGCCGCTGCAGCAAACTGGCGTGGCTGCCTGCGCCCTTTCCAGGCAGCCAAAATGGCTGCCCAGAACTGCACATGCGTCAAACCTCCATTTGATGCATACACACTTCTATTTTTTTAGTGTGCATGCGTCAACTGGAGGTTTGATGCATGTGCAGTTCCGGGCAGCCATTTTGACTGCCTGGAAATACACTTCTGGAGGACGGCCGGAGAGGTGACCGAACCAGTCACCCGGGGGTTCTCTACCCCCCCCCCCCGGCAATCCCCTCTGGAAAGCTGCTACCGGTTCGGGTGAACCATTCCAAACCAGTAGCAGCCCATCACTGGGTGTATGTCTGCACTTCCTGACTAGTTAATACCTCACTTTTGTATATACCCTTGCATTAAAATTGACATTCCTGACTTTGCTCACATCATGAGTGTTCCCTTTCATCTCCACTGTGATGGGGTGCAGAGGCCATATGCTTAAAAAGCAGGGCTGTAGTCAGGATTCTAGATGTGGGTGGGCAAATATTTTTCAGGATGGGCATTAAAGCCTCTTTTCAATCCATTCCTATGGGAAACGGCACTTTGCCAGGGTGGGCAAAGGGCTAACCCTGGGTGGGCCAAGCCCACCCTGGCCGCCCCCTGGCTACGGCTCTGCTAAATAGTTATCCTTATTCTAATTTTTCCGGATCTGACTGTTATTTACGCCACTACACTTATACCTGCATAATCAAATTTTGGTTGTTAGGTCAAAACTGTAAAGTAACTAGCTATTCTTTTTGTTTGGGGCAATTCAAGTACAGTACTGTAATTTGTTATGTTCAAAATATTACTTTTGAGCTTTTGTGAGTTTCTGGCCTCTCACACTGTGTTGCTGCCTTTCTCCTGCATCAATAGACAAGATATAAGGCCACCATAAAGCAATCAGAAAAAACATTTTGCTTAAGGGTATAAATGAAGTGCAAAATGTTAGCTAATATTGTCCTAAAGGCAACTTCAAAGCTTGCTGGATCTATTAAATTTTCAACTAAAGTGCAAACACAATGTGTATTTAGTGACATGCAAAGGAGGTCACAGAACTGTAAAACAAATTATTTGCTTTCAGAACTTGTTTTTTAATAGCACTTGCTTTCCCAAATCATAACTAGAGCTGTCAGATAAATCTGCTGACATTTACTTCTACGTATGTTAAAAAATACCCCACAATTACAAGCACCAGAGACAAGAAAACTTTGTTTTGGAACAACAAATCCTAGAACTTGACAACAAACATGTTGTCAAACAAAACCCAAACATTTATTACATCTGATTTTTCTCTACCTAATTTAGGGGGAAGAAAAGCTCTGTGTTGTTAAACCTGAGAGAATAAAAAAAACTTTGTTGATTTTTTGTCAAAATTACTTCAAGTTAAGAGGAAATTTTGCAAGTTTTGTAAAAAAAAGAAAAGAAAGGTAATTTATTAAAAAAAAATACAAAGTGAACAAAATCCTCACCACTCTCAGCTGGCCAAACTGAACAGGTATTGTTATTCCAAACTTGGAGACAGTTAAGGTTTAAATTCTTTGCCATGCAGGTGTTAAAGATGGATTGGGAGTAGGGGGTGGAAATGTTTTTGATACTACAAATACTAGAACAGTGGTGGAGAACCTATGGCAAGTGTGCCAGAGGTGGCACTCAGAGCCTTCCCTGTGGGCACCTGTGCAGTCACCCCAGCACAGAGTTTGCCCCACCACTCCACCCATCAGCCCAATGGGAGCACTTCCTCCCACCCCCCAGCACAGAGTTTGAGCAGCCCTGTTGCTGTGTTGACACTCTCTGATAAATAAGTATTTTTTTGAGTTGCAGTTTGGGCACTCAGTCTCTAAAATGTTCGCCATCACTGTACTAGAACAATACCAAAGATTCAAGATAGCAATTTGCAAGGTAACCATTCAACACCATCTGCTTGAATGAGGAAATCTGCCATTTTTTTTTTTGGTCTTTCACATTTTTAAAATGTCTGTCACTTTTAGGAGGAAACAGAGGAAAGTTTTTAACAAACATGAAGAACAAAGAGAAATTATCACATGGAGACCTCCAACAACTCTGCAAAATGTACACTCCTGCTAACAATTCA
Source organism: Furcifer pardalis (assembly GCA_030440675.1). Classification (NCBI taxonomy): domain Eukaryota; kingdom Metazoa; phylum Chordata; class Lepidosauria; order Squamata; family Chamaeleonidae; genus Furcifer; species Furcifer pardalis. Next base: position 104,760,698 of record CP126895.1, on the reverse strand, counting down.
GAGACAGCTAAGGAAAATGGACGGCAACTCCCCAAATACTCCAGCCAGCTGGAAGCTGTAGACTACACATATAAGATTTCATATCTCTGGTTTCAGGGATATATTCATAAAATTGCTTTCCCAAGCTAATGTTTGGTGAATGCATAGTTACCTGAACACCTGTCTGGAGGTCTGAACAAGGTTAGACGCTGCATGATGGACCGTGTAGCTTTAAATTGTGTATCACTAAGAAATAATATTCAATATTTATTTATTCTCTGCTGTCAACTTTGCACCTAGTGATTTTTAGTCTAAATGTTGCAAGTGACGGTATTTGAGCTTAGAAATGTCTCTCCTTTAGGGATTAACACAGTGGCTACTTTTCATAAGGCATTTTACACACATATTTGCGGGGTAGACAAAAATAGCTCTGAGCAAATTAAAGTAGTCTGTTGGGTAAATATTATGCACTGTAAAAGTTTTCTGACATAGAGGGCACACAAGCACACACATATAATAACTTGGGCATGCTTGATCACTGCAACGTTCAGCTTAGAAGTCAATTAAGAAAGTAATTGCAAATTCTGGAGGCCAGATATCAGCAGATTTGTTTCTACTTGAAAATCTGTCTCACAGCATCACATCACGTAGCTTCTTTCAGCAAATGGGTGATCAGATCTGTCTGCAATGCCTTTTGTTTTTTTAAAGATCAAGTTTGTGAACTAAGGCAGCCTTGTTTTTAAGCGCTAGTCTGCATTTGATACCCACAAAAACAAACAAGAAATGCCCATAAATGTCAGCAAATGTTTGAATATTTCTGAATACTTACTTAAGCTCTCGCCTGAGATGGGTAGTATGAATTTGAGTCCTGCATTCAGAGCATCTGTTCCCAACACAAATCTCTCACACAACTGCATACACGTATGCATGAAAGGTAGAGTTTGGAGTGGGAAACCTATTGCTCTCCAGAAGTCTCTTGACTCAAACGATTATCAGCCACAACCATATTCATAGAATATGTGTCTATTTACTAAATTTAAATCCCCTTTCTTCCCGTGAGCTCTTGGCTCCCCACCATAATTTTCAGACTCTCTTTGTATGCATGCGTGGGTGTAGGTATGTGAGACTCACCCTAAACTACCCAGTGAATTTCATGGGTCAGTGGGGGCATGATCCTGGATGGATCATCATGACAGTCCAGAACAAGGCTGTCAGTCTAAGTGGTGAACTAGAGGAACCCATTTTCTGCCTTGCCTTAAGGCATAGGATTTTCAGATGTGTCTGGGATATAAACCCCATAGTTCTCCATTATGGGATTTCTGACTGAAAGACCCATAGCTACAGACACCTAAATGTGGGTCACTTGGGGGGGGGGAGGTGGCACCCTCAAGGCTTCACATAAGTCTACCTCTGGCCTAGTTTTCAGTTCAGAAGAGAAGTATTCAGCAGTGGGGCAGCTTCCTTTCCACAAGGAAAGCTAGGATGAAATTAGGTAAATGGAAATGTAAAGGTAACCCTTGCTCAAAAGTCAATCATATCCAACTCTAGGGTTCAGTGCTTATCCCTGTTTATAGCCAAAGAGCCAGCAATATCTGCGTCGGCAGACATGTCTGTGGACATGTGGTAGGCATGCCTAGATGGAACACTGTTTAATTTCCCACTAAAGTGGTACCTATTTATCTACTTCCAATTTCTTGCTTTTGAATTGATAGGTTGGCAGGAGTTGGGACAGAGATGGAAGTTCACTCGGTCATGCAGCACTCAGGTCTCAAACTGCTGACCTGCCGACCTTCCAGTCGTCAAGTTCAGCGTCTTAACCACTAAACTACCACAGTCCCAAGGATGGAATTAGACCTATGCTAAGCATTGAAGTCTTCTCGGCTAGGCCTTTTATCTAGGTAAGCCACATTTAGGTACAGTCAAACCTTGCTTAACGAGTGACTCGCTTAGCGAAAAACTCGCATAACGAGCGGGTTTTTCACTAACTGGTCTGACTTACATAACGAAAATTTTCACTATGCGAGTCCAACTATGCAAGTCAGACTTTCCCTATGGAAACGTTCGCATAGAATTCGCTATGTGAGTTTCTCCCCTAAAAAAGCTCGTTATGTGAGTTTTTCCATAGGAATTTTCGTTATGCGAGTTTGTTTCACATAGCAAAAAACTCGCATAGTGAACAGCCTCAGAGAACAAATTAAATTCGTTATGCGAGGTATGACTGTATCTGTATATGTGGCTGTCAGGAGGGCTCTCAGAATGAGATTTAGGAGGTTACCTCGACACCCAGTGGGGTAAAAGAGGAAGCAAAGAAGAAGACTTAGATTTGGAGCTATGTGGCATATCAGGCAGCAAGGTCTCTCCAACTGTTTTGGTCTTGGGAGAGTACTTCAGCATCCTCCCATGTCATTTTGAAGGTCTTCAAGCTTCCCATGAAAGTTCTTCGCCATGTATTTTGAGGGCATCCTCATTGTCATTTGGCATTAGGAATGGATACAACTTATTGCCATCTTAAGGATCCTGTCTTTCTCCACAGAAAAATATGGTCAGCTGTTTGGAGTCTTCTTCGTAGTACAATGTTACATAATTTGCACAAGCCACTCCTTTGAAGTGCCTCCTCCTTGATACTATCATCAACATATTGAATTTTTAAGAGACTGGTAGTGGAGGGAAAAACAACAACCCCTTAATTGCTAAGGTATCTTGCAGAGATCTTAAGATGGGCTAACAACAACAACAACAACAACAACAACTTCATGTCAGATATTATTCTGGGTTGAAAAGATTTTTTGCTGGAGGAATTCTCCTCAGAGGAAGCCCAAATGAGGCTCCTTTCATGTCCCCAATGTCTTTTTTTCACCGAAGCAGTACCTATTTATCTACTTTCAATTTCTTGCTTTCAATCTGCTAGGTTGGAAGGAGCTGGGACAGAGATGGGTGCTCAATCTATAATGCAGTACCTGGCTCTCAAACTGATGACTTGCCTGCCTTCCAGCTAACAAGGCAAGCTTCTTAACCACTGAGCCCCTGCAGCCCCAGTTGGGCTCACTAAGAAATCAAGAACAAAGAGCACAATCTTGGTTCTTCTTGTAGCTGAAACACTTGGCCTATGATACTGCAGTGTAAAACTTGTTCATAGAATTACGCCTTTCTTTCTTTTTTTCTTTTTGGACCTTATCCATGTGAAAGATTTTGGCACTCCTGTGAAACCATTTGCATGTGCTGGCACGAGAGCAGTCCCCCAAGAGCAGGAATGCTGCACCTGTGTAAACTGTCAAAGGATACCAGAAACTTCAAATTATGAAATTTGCAATGTGTGAGAAGATATTTATTCCTGCCTTTGATCCTGGCCCCTGAGGACCCATCCTTTGATGCCCAACACCTGCCTCCCTGATCCCCCTACTTCTCTTTGCTTTTCTCAGTCCTAGTAGAAGACCTAGTAGAAGAGTGGCTCGGAATAGGAAAAGGAGCAAGACAAGCCTGCATTTTGTCACCCTGCTTATTTGACTTATACACAGAGCACATAATGCGCAATGCAGGGATGGAGGAATCACAATTTGGGATCAAAATTGCTGGGAGAAACATCAACAATTTGAGATATGCAGATGATACCACCCTAATGGCAGAAAGTGAGGAGGACTTAAAGAAGCTCCTGATTAGGTTGAAAGAAGAAAGTGCAAAAGCTGGCTTGAGACTCAATATAAAGAAAACCAAGATAATGGCAACAGTCCCTGACTGATTCTTGGGAGGCAAGCAATGAGAAACCTGGGGAACATAGTGATAAGTAGAGACATCACATTGAAAACAAAGATTCATATAGTCAATAAATAAATGTGGCAATGTATGGTTGTGAGAGCTGGACCGTTAGGAAAGCTGAGCACAGAAGAATACAGTAGATGCCTTTGAAATGTCGTGCTGGAGGAGAGTTTTGAGAGTCCCCTGGACAGCGAGGAGAACAAATAGGTCAATCTTAGAAGAAATCAACCCTGACTGCTCCCTTGAAGGTCAAATAGTAAAGATGAAGCTAAAGTACTTTGGACATCAAATGAGAAGAGAGGATTCGCTTGAGAAAGCCTTAATGCTGAGAAAGGTGGAGGGCAAAAGTATGTCTTGGTAACCAAATGTGGAAAAATAATTTGTTGGAACTACAATACCCATACCATGTGAAATATATAGTTCTGTTGTTGCTATAGTAGAGCTCCCATTCTCCTTCATCACCAGCTCTGCAGACTAACAAGAGTTGTAGTCAAACTACATCAGTCAGGCTACACATTCAGCCAGCAGTTATTACATTAGAGACAAGAGGCTGAGGATGATGAATGCTGACTCATTTGCTTAAAGGCACTATGCTACAGTTCTCTGCCACAGTACTGTACCTACTTTATATGCAGATGCTCCCAGGTCTAGTCCCTGCCATGCAGGCTTCATGGGGTCAGGTCTGCCTACTGAAGAGCAGAGTAGTCCAGGATTGTGGAGAATCACTGCCGGAAAAGACAATACAGTACCATACTAGATGGGACAATGAGTTCAGGGGCAGATCGCAGAAAAGTTATGTATTTAATGGCTATGTATGTAGCCTGGGAAATATGTTCATTGTCATTGGCTGCTACTCTTATTTGAGTATACAGTCAAACCTCGCTTAAAGAGTAACTCGCTTAAAGAGCAGAATTTTCTCTGAATGTTTGCTTCGCTTAACAAATAAAACCAACCAAAAACTTGCTTAACAGATAAATTGGGGTTTGCAATCCCCCTCACCAGAAGTAACAATTGGTCACTTACAATGGTGTTTCGCTTAAAGAGCAAATTCGCTTAAAGAGCAATCCTGTGGAACACATTATGTTCTTTAAGCGAGGTACAACTACAGTCAAACCTCGCTTAATGAATGCCTCACTTAGTGAAAAACTCACATAATGAGCAGGCATTTCAAAAAGCATTTTGACTCGCATAACGAAATTTTTTGCCATGCGAGTCAGACTTTTCCTATGGAAAAACTCGCAGAACGAGCATTTCTATGGGGAAAACTCGCATAACATTTTTTTTTTGCTATGCGAGTTTTTCCATATAAATTTTCATTTTGTGAGTTTTTCCATAGGAATTTTCACTATGCAGAAAAAAAACTTGCATAGCGAAAAACGTGCATAGTGAGCAGACTCACAGAACAAAATATTTTTGTTCTGCAAGGTTTGACTGTACATTTTTTCCTGGGATAAGCCAGGAAAAATACCACTAGTGTGAATTTGTTTAAGATGGATCACAGCTTTCCATGAATTGACCCACACACTGTGATCACAGAGCCATATCCTGTGGCTTGTATGAAATGAGACATGCATGACATAACACCGGGACTGCAATGGACTGCTGCAGCCTTGAGGATATTAACAAGGTGCGCCTTCACAGCAGGTCCATCTGGCACGGCCTCTTCTGCCTCCATGACTGTTGAGAATCAGAATACTGAAGTGGTTCCTCCTCTGCTCATTTTTCTGTTGGGCCCAATATGTTAGTTTCCAGTGGCATTTCCATCACCCCACCTTAAGGGGCTCATCCGCCCATAGCCATTGGCCTCTTTATGGAATCAAGTTATCTACTGCTGCCCAACACTCTGCATTAGGCTCTAACTGGGGAATGTAGTCCACTTCAAATTCTTTAAACATTGTTCTTATCAGGGAGCTTCCTATGATTGCAAATAAGAGATTTAGAGATTATCCAGATTCACAATTTGCGCTTGGAAAACTATTAGGCTCTGCACTTTGGTTTTGGTACCTTGCCCACCATTCATACAATTCATGCATTTTCCCACGTCTTTTTTCTGTTTTGATTTAATTTTTGTATCTTTCCCTAATTTGGGGTTTATCTTGTTTTAGTGTTTGTCCCAACTGCTGAAGTTTAATGCTATGGCGGTTCTTATAAAGTTCACTTTCCCATCAGAGTATTCCAATCAGAGGGTTTTAATTAACACCCTATTATACCATCTGCCTAGCAGAAGTTTTTAATTAGCATACCATCATACCATTATATTAAAAAAATTGGAAAAGAATGAAGTTACTGAAGAAAAGTGCATTTCTCACAAGGAAATTAATTATATCCTGAAGAGAAGTTTCCACGTTTTTTAAAGTTCTGTTTGGATACAAACACTGGCAAACACACACACACAATTCATGTTCCTTCAAGAAAAACTGGGGAAAACCAAGACTGAGAGAGAATGGGAAACTTTTGTCCCATCTGGAAGAGCCTTTAAAGAACGCAGTTGAGTGTTAACCTTTGTAACACATGTGGTTTCCTTAACTTGTTCTCTTTCAGTTCATGCTCTTAGGAGGTTTCCGTTCCAGTCTCTGGTTAACAAAAACATCTTGCTAGCTAGTAAGAATATAAGAGGAACTCTGTCAGATCCAACCAAAGCACTAGATAGTGCAATATCTCATTTCCATGCTAACCCAACTGATTGCCTTCAGGAAGCCTACAAACAAGAAGTAAGTGGCACTGGCTAGCAAAAAATAAAAAGCAATCACACTTCTATACCGCCCTGTAGCGTTTAGTGCACTCTCTGGATGGTTCACAAGTTAATTAGCATTTTGCCCCCAACATGCTGGGTACTTATTTGACTGATCTTGGAAAGATGGAAGGCTGAATCAACCTTGAGCCCTGGTTAGGATCGAACTTACAATCTTTTGGTTGCTATACAGCAGTTTAACCACTGCACCACCAGGGCTCACTACTTGTTCTAATACTGAAGGTAACTTAAAGCCATAACAGCATGATCTTCTTTCAACATACTGGATCTTCTTTTAAAACATTCAAGTTGATAGTCAGCAATGTATCAACACTGGTTGCAACTAGGTGTGTGATTGGTTGTACAATGAGGCCATGACTGAGCATACAATGGACAACCTACAAGACAGCGCCTACATTTTGCATGGTTGGCCTTCTGCACTCAGTGACTCTAAAAAGATTATTCTCTTATACAGGTTGATCGTGTCCTCCCATTACTTGCTTCCCCCTAAAGCAGAAAGCCCTGAATATCTTTATAGGGGAGTTGGCTTCATACCCTTGATCATTTTTTGCCCTTTGCTTCACCTTTTCAACTCTGCAACATTCTCTTCAAAGGGCAGTGCTCAGAAATGTGGCTTACATGTTCCCAGTATGGTTGCATCACAGATCTGAACAAAGGCATTATGATATTTGCAGTTTTATTTCCTTTCTTCCCTTACCCTATGATTAAGAGGATTATACCATTTTTTGCTCAATTTTGTCGTTATTGTTGTTGCTGGGTTATTGTTTTTGTTTTATGCTTCACTACACAAAATGAATTAAGACACAGCGAATGCTGAGTGGGCGGCATAGAAATCCAATAAATCAAAATCAAATAAATCAAATCTTCCCAGCTGTCATTCATTTTCACCATGTCATTGTCTGAGCAGTTCTTGAAAGTTCATGCAACATGTCCTATGGCAATCGGAAAACACATTTAAGGTCAGTTTGAAAAACAGGAAAGTATTTCCCCCTCTCTGGCCTTCTAAGAAACATCTGTTGAGCACAACTATATTAAACAACATTACTCATTTGCCATGCTTACTGAGTGAGCTGGAAAATCTCTCTGCTACAAATTACACAGAACACATACTTGAGAGAAAATCCCACCAAACTCAATGGGAAATAGGTTTTTGTAAACAGAGGAAAGCTATGGTTAAGAATGTAGCTTAAATCTTATTACACTATGAAGTCACTACAGAACCTTAGCCAGTTCACTATTGATAACCCCCAAGTAAGCTGTCAGAGTTTACCCGTCTATTGCCTGGATTTATAAAATGCTTTAAGCATCTGGAATGCACTAAGTCAATATCAAATATTATTATTTAATTCTGCCAGACACACAAACTGTTCCTGCTTGCTTATGTACCATATTAAATTAATACTGATGGATTCAAAAGCACCCTAACCACATAGACTTGAAACAACTGGCAAATAAGTCTAAGTAAGTTACTAGATTACAAAAGTCTGGTCAGCTTATCCTGCTGTGGTAATAGACCATATTGCCAGTGACTCAACGATGGGTGTCAGGTGGCAGTTAACTAACCTGACAACACTGAGGACTAACGGCATTGGGTGCCAAAGTCCACAGGGAAGGGTGATGGTCCCCAAGTAGATTAAATCCCACTAGAATCCATGTTGATGGATGGCAGCAGCTTCACCAATCCTGGCCTGGGGCTGATGAGGACTTTGTGCACACAAAGGGTTCAGAACCAGAAAGTGACTCATGGAACTGGATCAGTGGTACGGGTGTCACGTTGTGATGTGGAAGGCAGATGAAAGGCCACTGCATTACATTCTCAAGACAGTCTCCATGGCTGATTGCCATGATGATTACCTATATTTGGATTCGGAAGAAGAAGAAGAAGAAGAAGAAGAAGAAGAAGAAGAAGAAGAAGAAGAAGAAGAAGAAGAAGAAGACGACGACGACGACGACGCCGACGGCGACGACGACGACGACGACTAGACATCAAGCAACTTCCTTTGGTCTCAGGAGAATGTGCACTGACTTCAGCTGCTTTTAATTGTCCCTACGACATTGGTGTACCAATCTGGAGATAAATCTGAACTAATATAATTGCAGGTTCAACGCCCCAAGAGCCAGGAAACCTTATTCCTTATGGAGCAATTTTTATATGCGGTGTCATGCCAACAAAACAATTGTATTCCAGTAATTAATGAAGGATCTGTACACTTAAATGCATCTTCTTTGTTCCTAAAAATGAGAGCTGGAGTGTTGATTTGAAGCTGGAGAAGAGTTTGACTTTAAGCCATGCTTACTGAGAAATATCCCCCAAAGACTTGTTTTATGGTTCTTTAGGTCTCTGTGACCCTAGAGTTCCACTCATTACAATTGAGAAAATGTGAAGGAGTAGAATAATAATACTATTCGTGTTTCTCCATGCATCTTTATAAAATACAAAACTGCTTACTTATCTTGAAGACTCTGTTTAAGCCACTTGTTGTTTCTCTCGGAACTGAGTAGGAAAAAAAGTATTATGAGCTTGTTTCAGTGCTGGTGGTATCAGCACTTAAGCCCTGAAAATGGTTCTTGTTATAGCCACAACTGCAACACTTTGATTAGTGTTGGTAATCAGGTTCTAGAAGTGTTCTGTCTCTACCAAGACGTCTTTTGCAAGGTAAATGCATCTTAATTCTTGCTCAAGAACCACCAAGCCAAGAATCCTTTGGGTTATAATAGGTAACACTCACAGCTGTTTATGGTTGTAAGAAAACCTAGCTCCTCCCAGGTACCATGAGGACTGGAGGTATATTTAGAGGGGGCAATAGTCAGATGGCAAATTTTGTCATGGTTCCTGCTATGAATAACATCTTGGTGAAGTGATCTTTCACAACCTAACCTCCTCTAATCCATCATTCCACGCCAAAAGGAATCCAAACCAATGCTCCCCATGCATGCCCTTGTCATCTTACTATATATACCCTTCAAACTATGGCAGGGAAATACTTCCCAGAGATGGTGCGGCCTCTCTGAAACGTTTATTTCACATACATTTTGAGCTTTCCTGCTACCAGTTTCAGGAGTTTGAGATATACTGCCAGCAACAGATTATTTTCAGAATGGAAAGCATTCACCATGATCACTGTAAATGCCATATGAGGTACACCTTGGGTACATTGCTCTCACTTTCCAAGAGGGCCAGACACAACTGGATCCTACTTTTTGACCAAACGCACTGCATACACCAGCAACACCTCTTAAGTCACAACCACTGCTTCTTGAACTGCACTGGTTTCCAGTGTGCCTCCGGGGGCAATCCAAGGTGCTGGTTATTACCTTTAAAGCCCTACATGGTAGTGGGCCAGGATACTTAATAGACCGCGTCACCTCGAGAACATCTGTCCGTCCCACCAGAGCTGACCGGAGAGGCTCTCTGGTTGTACCATCGGCTAGAGAGGTGCACCTCTCTACCACTAGGAGAAGGGCCTTCTCTGTGTCTGCTCTGGCCCTATGGAACCTCCTGCCAATTGAGCTCTGATTCCAGACGGATTTGCTGGTCTTCAGGAAAGAACTAAAAACCTGGCTGGTGAAGCAGGTGTGGGGCACCAGTGAGGTGGTGAGCCCTGCCTGCTGCCTGATAAAATAACAGCAACATCGCTCCCTCTTTTAATCCTCCTTCTTTAATCCTTGGTCTTTTATTTTTTTGTAGTATTTTAAATTGGGTTTTTATGGGTGTGCTTTTAATGTTTTTTGTGTTGTTGTATTGTTTTTAATGCTGTGAGCCTCCCTGAGTTGTTTTGAGTTGGACAGCTATACAAATTGGAAATTAAAATTAAAAATTAAATTAATTTTTTAAAAAAATTAAAAACCTTATACTACTATTTTTTTGGGGGAATATATCCAGCACTCAGCATCCAAGAAGCAATACCAAAATATTCTTTATATCCTGGACAAAGTAGCAAAGGAGAACAGACCTTGTAAACTTCTTTTAAAGAATATAATGCTATACTGAAGCCAGACATAACTGAGAAGCAATAGGTCTGAGACCCAGTACATCACTCTGCTGCTTTTGGTTATGATGTTCGCCAAGTCATTCTATGTTTTGTCCCTAAAAGCAACTTTCTAAGGTCTGCTGGAGACCTTGTGCAAATTCATCGACTAACACAGTAGTTCTCAAGCTTTTACAGCTAGGGGCCGGGTCAGTCTCCCTCAGACAGCAATTTTGCCCTTCCTCCATCACATGGCACTTCTGGGTATGGTGGAGGCCCACATGAAATGGTGCTGTGGGCTGCACCTGGCGTGCGGGCCGCAGGTTGGAAATCCATGGACTAACACAACCCCACTAATAAACTGCCTTAAACCAGTGGCTTTAGCTAATCCCCAAAAGTTGCACCATTATTTTCTGGAAAATGTGTCTCATGCTCTTATCAGCAGAACATATGAGGACAATCTCCTGCAACCCTTGGCTTCTGTTCTGCAAAACGTATACATATATCTTTGTGGCATGAGATTCTTATTTACACAGAACATGCACACACAGTCCCACAAACTAAGCCTGGTACAGATTTCTGTTCATGCAATAGCTACAGGAGGAGGGGGGAATGCCATCTGTTTATGGAATGAAACTCTACCTTGATAAAGAGTAGACAGAACAATAATATCATGAGGATCTTTATAGGATACAAATTAATCATAAGGGGCTGCAGTGGCTCAGTGGTTAAGAAGCTTGCCTTGTTAGCTGGAAGGCCGGCAAGTTGGCAGTTTGAAACCTGGGTACTTCATGACGGACAAAGCACCCATCTCTGTCCCAACTGCAGTTTGAAACCTGGGTGCTGCATGATGGATTGAGCACCCGTCTCTGCCCCAGCTCTTGGGGACGTTAAATGAGCTTCAATTGGGGCGTTCCCTGAGTGGAGTTTCTCCCACAAAAATCCTTTCAACTCAGAATAATTTCTAATGTGAAATGATTATTATTAATCACAGGCCGCCTTGTTCTCACCTGTAGATGCTCCAGATGTTTTGGATTACAGCTCTCAGAAACTCCACCCCTTATGGCTAACACTCAAGGGTCCTTTAAATCCAAAGCATCTAGGGATCCACTGATTGAGAGTCCCTGGCTTAGATTCTAGTTCAAGAGTTCTCAACCTGGGGTCCGGGTAACACTCCCTCAGATAGCCTCAGGGGCTGGATGGCCATTTTACCCTTCCTCAATCACATGGCACTTCCTGGTATGGTAGAGGCGGCGGGGGGGGAGAGACATGAAATGGCATCGTGGGCCACACCTGGCATGTGAGCCGCAGGTTGAGAATCCCTGCTATAGTTATTGAGGAATGGCCCACACCAACGGCCATAGGGGAGCTAGTCTGTGTTCTGCTTGGTTGTTTTGTGAGGTTGTATTTTATGATTTTTTACTGTACTGTTGCTGTTTTGACTGTAAGCCGCCCTGAGTCGCCTCAGCAAGTGGGTGACAATATAAATCTGAACAAACAAATAAATAAATGACAAGTAGCCTTTTAGAACTCTATGTTCCCTTAATTCCATGGTATATATGAGCCTTACCATTGAGCACCACTGTCTTCTCTGCTTAGTCCTACTCTACTCAATGTCAAGATCTTCATCTACCTTTACCTTTCCCAACGACTAAATGAAGCTGACATTTTTCCAGCAAGGGTGGAGAACCTATGGCTCTCTAGATACAGATGGATTGTCATTTCCATGTTCCCGCTCGACTGGCCATGTTGGCTGGGTCTGTTAGGCATTAGAACCCCAATTAGGACAAATGCATGAAGGTCTGCAGGTTTGCTATCACAAATTTGTACACTTAAAAAAAGGCTTTTCAATGCTTTCCTTCTCAATGCCTTTAGCACTGCCTGGCCAATAGCAATGCAACAGGTATAGTTTCCAGCAGCCAAAAGACTAAGGGTTCATCTGGGCCAGTGGTGGCGAACCTAAGGCACGTGTGCCAGAGGTGGCACTTGGAACCCTCTCTGTGGGCATCCATGCAGTCAACCCCAGTACAGTTCACCCCACCCCTCAGCCCAGCAGCCCAATGGAAGCACTTCCTCTCTCCCCCCAGCACAGAGTTTGCCCCGCCCCTCTGCCAAGCAATCCAATGTGAGCGTTTCCTTCCTTCCCTGTTGCTGTGTTGGCACTTTGCAATAAATAAGTGGGTTCTGGGTTGCAGTTTGGGCACTCAGTCTCTAAAGGGTGCATCATCACTGACAGCCATCCAGATTTCTTTGAGAAGATTATTGTTCTAGAACTTCGCTAGAGGGACCTAGTACCTTTTGGCCATTTCTCCTCTTGCTCTACATAGACTCCACTTCAGGTGGTCATTAACTTTGTAACTAGAATTTGGAGTTTAATTTTGTCCTTTCTAACTTTCCAATCCATTTTTCTTTTATGCTATGCCTAGGTATAAAATAAGACTTTCAAGGTTTTAACCGACATTGACATATAAATCATTCTGAATAGTGCTCTGTTGCTAATTCCAGCTAGAGTTGGCCCACTAACTTAAGGTGATTTACACGTGCTGACTTGTCATTTTGACACTGATTCAGAGGGTCTACTCTAGCTGAAACTAACAATAAAGTATCATCCTCTGCAAACCTTTTGGGGATAGAGACCATGGCAAATATTCTTTAGATAAATAAAGGTCACTCTACTTCTGTTCCTTTCTCCAGTCTTTTGGTCTCCCAGCAGGCTGTGTTGGCCTTTAAAGCAGTATAAGGTACTTGGGGAAGAGACCTACCCAGTGCTTATAAAGTGCCAGGAGCACTGAGGTTACTTTCTGAGTGAGCTATGGAAATTGTGCAGGTGAAATGCTTTGAATCATACATACGTCATGACTCTTTCATTATTGTTATGGCCATTGAAGCACATCAGCAGTTATTCAACCCATAGAAGAAGGATTATTAGGAAGGATTTATCCTTGCAAACTCAGGAACAGGTTTTGCCAACAAATTGCATGAAGACAAAAATGCAGCATATATCCAACAACAGCAAATGCCAGCTTTGTAATGAAAAGGATGAAACAGTAGATCATCTGATTAGTAGATGCAGCAAAATTTCACAGATTATTTGCAACACCATGACAGGGATGCAAAAATTATTCATTGGAAACTTTATCAGACGTTTGGATATGAATGCAGTAAAAACCATTGGGACATCAAGTAGAGAAAGTTTTGGTAAATGAGACTGTTAAGATCCTGTGGGAATTTAAAATTCAAATAGATAGGCATCTGATTCACAACACACCTGATATACCTTGTGGAAAAGAAGAGGGGTTCTTGACATTTCTATACCAGGAGATGCACAAATTAAAGACAAACTGGAGAAAATCACAAAATACAGTATCCTGATTTGGAAATTGAAGTTGAGCATCTATGGAGGAAGAAATCTGTTGTTGTACCCATAGTCATCTGATGTTACCTTAACAGTTCTTAGGTCCTTGGTTAGGGCCTGAACTGTTAATTTTATTCCAATCCTCGACAGTGAACCAAATGGTTGATTTTAACAACAACAACAATAATAATCCAAAATCAGTAATGGAGTCAAACCATTCATTCACTCCCCCCTCCCTTTTAATCCCATCTTTCTCAAATTTATTCTCAAGCAGAAAAAGCTTCCTTACGAAGATCTTTCAGAGAGAGCAGAAAGAAAAACTTATGCTTCGGCTGCAACGCCCTAAGGATTTGGGTACCAGCGGTTTCCAATAATAGCAATTACACTTACATAGCGCCCCACAGCGCTTAGTGCACTCTGGGGTGGTGGTGGTTCACAAGTTAATTAGCATTTTGCCTCCCCAACATGCTGTGTACTCAGAAAGATAGAAAGCTGAGTCAACCTTGTGTCCCATCAGGATCGAACTCACATCCTTTTGGCTGTAGTTCAGCAGTTTAGCCACTGCGCCACCAGGGCGCGCTATACCCACCCACCCCATCCGAGACCGGACTCACCGCAAGGAGCGCGGGGTTCCTCTGCTCTCCGGCGCCGCCCGGGGGTTCCCCGTTGACCCCATGCCGGCCCCCCGCCGCCCCGTTGCTGTGCAGGGGATAGTAGTCTGCCGGAGGGGGCGCTGTCGAGTTGGCCGAGGCGCCGTTTGCAGCAGCAGCTGCTGCAGCCGCCGCCGCCGCTTTGCTGTGCTTGCACCCTTTCCTTGCCGCCTGGCCGTGCTGGACAAGGTGGAGCAACTGCAAGGTGCTCTCCCGCTCCCGATCCGAGTTCTCGGCCCGGCCCCGCTCGTAGCGCCCCTCGCAGCTCAAGTGATGCTGGCGGCAAATGGCTATGCGAGCTCGCAGCCGCTCCACGATCGCGCTGTGCACCCGCGGCGGGGTCGGGGCTACGGCTGCTGCCGCTGCCGAGCCTCCTCCTCCCAGGAGACCCGGAGCTTGCGGGGGAGCCGTGTCCCCCATCCCTGACGGCGGATCGCGCTCTCGATCCTCCCCTTCCTCTAATAATTCTTGTCTTTCCTTTGCAAAATGTTTTTTTTTTAAAGTGGGGAGTCGCCTCTTGGCTCAAGGCCACATGGATGGACCGGATGGGTAAGAAAGAGAAAGAAAGAAAGAAAGTCGTGCTCTGGATCCGATCTCGTTCTTTTTCTTTTCTCTTTTGCCTCTCCTTCGGGGCAACCCGGAATCCGCCCTCCCCCCCCTTTCCCCCCTAATGAATGACTCCACAGAGAGGCTCTGACAGATTTAGTACGACGGACTAGAGAAAGCGACCACCATCCTTTCTAAAGAATTGGCTGGATGAGGGGGGGGGGGGAGGAAGGCGAAAGAATGCAACAGATCGGTTTGGGTAGAAATTGACCAGCAGGAGCCATGGGAAATTGACCAGAGCCAGAGGTTTTAAAAATCAATGGACGGACAGGGTGTTGCGTATATCCAGAGGTCCCGATCTGTGATCCGACGACTCTTTCCTACTTAAAAGCAAGACTTTTCAAGAAAATCCTGGTTTTAAAGCAAAAAGTTGAGAGGTGCTTCTTTTAAAAAGCGGAGGGTGGGAGGGAAGTTATTCGTCCAAAGCTGCTCCTTTCTCCCGCCAGGCTGGTTCAAACATCAGGTTGGGCAGCAGGAAAGAAGAAAGGAGTTTTACGTGAGGATCATCCCGTGCGTGGAGATGCGTGACATGAGGGTCGCGAAGGAGAGAGTCGGTCGCAAGGCTGCCGGCGACTGTGAAGCAGAGATGCTTTAAAAGAGTTTAGAAGAGTGCTTTCTTTTATCCGGCCACCCGGTTTGCTTCCTTGTAGCGGCAGGTTCGCGGGAACTCTAGCTTAAATAGTAACTCGTCCTCTTAAAACAAAAAGAATAAATTCAAACGGACGGATCCTGACGGCTTCACAGTACCAGGAAAGTATCCTTCCGATCCTGAGGGATCCAGGGACTGAGAGACAGCCAGAAAGAAAGGAAAGAGAGAAAAAAACCCTAACCTCCTCTCCTTTCCTGGGTGAATTAAAAAGCCAGCTTGGCTCTCGAGGCAAAGAGATCGCTCGACATCCTTGGGCTCCTTGCGCTGCCAGAAAAGCTCAGCCCAGAAACTCACGCCGAGACCGGAGCCAGAGAAACCCCCAACTCCGCCGACAGCGAATTGCAGACGACCGTGAAACTTACAAACTCGCCACTTGCTGCCTCCAGACCAGCTCCATCCGCGTTTGGACAGTCCATCGCTCCCAGACTCGGGACCAAGGAGAGGATTCCCCCCGCCTCCCTCTCCCCCCCCCTTTTTTTTGGCAGGGCAACTCTCACCCTTCCATGCGGGTGGGGAATGAGGATGATGCCACCCACCCCCTCCCCTTTGCTGTGCCCCTTCGTCTGGCGCTCTCTCCCCCACCTTTTCGCTCGTCTCGTGTTTTTGAGCCGTCCGACGGCACGGCGCTTGCGTTACCCAGAGACACAAGATCGCATTGTGCTGGCGCCGGAGAGCGAGAGAAAGCGAGCGGAGACAGAGCAGCGCCCTAGCGGAAGGCTGGCATCGGTGCGCGGCGAAGTCCACCTTCCCGGGGAAAAAAAGGAGAGGGCGCGGAGAGCCCCCTAGTGCTGGGACTCTAGGCTGGCCGGTTGGCAGCTGGAGGAACCGCTCTTCCAGCAAAGAGGGAATGGGAAGGCTTCTTCTTTCTTCTCCAGATCAAACTTGGGGACTGCATAATTGGAGCCGCTTTCTTGGCTTGTAAAACTAGCATTCTATCCAACTCAACCCTCTTAGAAACAGGATTTTGGATCTGACAGGCCACATGACCCGAAATGTTGTCCCTGTTTTCCATCATTGCCTGCTGCTAGGATGCCCTCTGATTGTAAGCTGCTGCTTCTTTTGTGTCCAGATCAAACTATGGACTGCCAAAATAAAGCTGCTTTCTTGGCTCTGTTGTTGGTTGAGTAGACCATATTGCCAGCGACTCAACAGGTGGCAGGTAGCTAACCTGACAACCCTGAGGACAAATGGCTTGGGTGTCGAAGTCCATAGGGAAGGGTGATAGTCCCCAAGTGGATTGAACTCCTCTTGAATCCATCTTGATGGAGGGCAGCAGCTTCATCAATACTGGCCTGGGGCTGATGAGGACTTTCTGTTCCATAAGGGCTCAGAACCATAAAGTGATTTGTGGAACTGGATCAGTGGCACAGGTATAACACTGTGATGTGAAAAGCAAATGGAAGGCCATTATATTATATTGTTCACAGGACAATCTTCATGGCTAATTGTCATGAGGATCGCCAATATTCAGAATTGGATACAGCAGTCAAAGAGATCTCCATTGGTACATGTTTCTGGCAGTAATCGGCAGACCAGTGAATGAGCCAGATTCTGCGTCTCCCCACATTCATACAGTGTGTTGTCTGATAGCAGCCCCTACTTGAGCATGTTAGTCTCACATTTAGGCACTCCTACCCTCAGCCTATTCAGGGTCCTCCAAGTGACATAGGGGATGTTGAGTTCCTCAGCCATATCTAGTGTTATTCTTTCACCAGTAAGCTCATTCCTCCATCTTCCAGTTTGGTTTTGCTCTTGCGTGTCCTCAAGAATGTGTGTTCTTGACATAAAGCTTTTCCTGGATCTGAGCTGGCATACTTGAGGTTCATATCCATTCAGAGGATGTTGAGGGTCATTTTGACATGAATTCTATGAACGTCTTACGTTTTGGTTGGGTGGTCTGGCAGTTTTTGCAATGTAACGAAAATCATGTACTTTTGACGAGCTGCCGCCACAAAACTAAAACACCCACGAAAATAATGGTTACATCGACTGAAAGCTCATCTCATCGACTTTCAGAAATGGCCAAAAATACAAAGTGATGTCATTGCTTCTGAAAGTTGCCTTGAAAAAATGCAATCTGGGGCGGCGGGGGCGGCGGCGGATCAGCTTCTGGCAGCCCAGCAACCAAACCACACAACCAATTCAGGTAACCCAAAGTGTGTTTGAAAGAGGAAAAAATAACCTTTGTGGTGACACGATTACACTTGAAATTGGACTTCAGGGGAAAAACTATGAAGCATTTTACAAAAAACCACTCAAACGAGGTCACAAAAACGCAAAAATAAAAGGGAAAACCCTGGTAGAAACTGAATATGACAACTTCCCAAGGTGGATACAGTTCGAATACAACATGTGGAGAAGAATGACACCAAAGCAGGAATCAACAACAAAGATATTAAGGAAAAACATGACTTGTAAAAATGACATTTGGGGGGGGGGGTCGGTTGGCGGTGAGCCTGCAACCAACCGATCAACTGATCAAAGTGATCCAAAGTGTGATTAATAGAGGACATAATAACCTTTGTTGTGACACTTACACAACTTGGATCAGACTTCAGAAACATTTTCTATGAAGGTTTAAAACAAACAAAAAAACCACTTTCTTTCTTTCCTTAAAAAAGTATCTCTCCACACCAGAATACATTGTTGTGAGGATGGATACACTGTAGCAAGTTTCTCCTTTGAAATAATAACCACTTTCCCTCTTACTGAAGAGCTGCTTTCAAGGAATCGTGAAGGAAAACCTCTTTTACTTTGCAGTTTGACTATTGAAATATTTATTAAATATAGATCTTTTGGAGTTATTCACCTGTGGTGAATTGTTGTGTGTACAGTGGGCTTATGGACATGTGTGCATAGTGGGTAGAGTCAGGGAGAATGGAAAATAAAGGTTAAAAGCATCTTTATTGAAAAATAAAATATAATTTTTTTAAAACACAAAGGAAATTGGGATTTCTGTTTTTGGGTTAACACAATGTAGCAGTTCAAAACAAAGAAATTGCAAGAAGATAACTAGGGACCACTTTGGTGGGAAGGTAAACAGCATTCCATGTCTGCCACATGTCCATTGAAATCTCTGCAGACACAGTCAGCGCTGGTTCTTTGGCTATAAATAGAGATGAGCACTGAAACCTAGAGTTGGATATGACTGGCTTTCGATCAAGGGTGACCTTTACCTTAGCTCAGAAAACCTTAGATTTTATGAACACAATGTCTTTATTTCCCCCCTTTTAAAACATCGCCCTTAACTAATGAATGAAATAAAATAAATGAACTAATGAGCATAATTCGACACATCAAATCCATGCACTCAATTCCTGATGGTAGTGTCCCTAGACTCCATAATGGAGCAGTATACTCTGTTGTGGAGACACTCAGTGCCTAATCTGATGTACACATGGTTTTGCTCCCCATATATAGTTTTTGATCTTCCTGATGATAAGTGTTCCTTGTACTATTTCATTCTATATGCCAGCTGATTTGGAAAACACAACAATGGCTACAGGACTGGAAAAGATCAGTATATGTTCCAATCCCAAAAAGGCTAATGCCAAAGAATGTTCAAATTATTGAACAATTGCGCTCACCCCACATGCTAGTAAGGTCATGCTCAAAATAATACAGGATAGACTGCAGCAGCATGTGGAGAGAGAATAACCAAAAGTGCAGGCTGGGTTCTGAAGAGGCAGGGGGACTAAAGACCACATTGCCAACATACGTTGGATCATGAAGAAAACAAAGGAATATCAGAAACAAGTCTACAGTAAAACCTCATATAACACTAAAACCTGGTTCCACAAGTCTTGGTGTTATATGATTTTTAGTGTTATCTGATGCATGTTAAAATCCTATGGGATCCATAGAGATACATTGTAACCACACAGGCTTTAGCGGTTGTTATCTGAAGCATCCCATAGGATCTTAATGTTATCTGATGCAATTCTTCCCCCCCGATTCCTTAATGTTATGCAATTTTAGTGTTATTCGATACTAATGTTACATGAGGTATTACTGTACTTCTGTTTCATTGACTACATCAAGGCCTTTGACTGTGTGGACAACAATAAAATGTGGCAAGTAATTAAAGAGATGGGAATACCAGAACACCTTATATGCCTCATAAGAAATCTGTACAGGAATCAAGAAGCAATAGGACAGAATACGGAAGGACAGAGTGGTTTGGAATAGGAAAAGGCGTAAGACAAGACTGCATTTTATCACCCTGTTTATTCAACTTATACACAGAGCACATAATGTGCAGTGCAAGGATAGAGGAATCACAATTTGGAATCAAAATTGCTGGGCGAAACATCAACAACTTGAGATACGCAGATGATAATGCCTTAATGGGAGAAAGTGAGGAAGACCTAAAGAAGCTGCTGCTTAGGTTGAAAGAAGAGAGTGCAAAAGCTGGCTTGAGACTCAGCATCAAGAAAACCAAGATAATGGCAACAGACCCTATCAGTCACTGGAAAATAGATGGGGAAGAAGTAGAAGGAGCGACAGATTTTACTTTCTTAGGATCCAAGATCACTGCAGATGGAGATTGCAGCCATGGAATAAAAAGGTGACTAATGCTTGGGAAACAAGCTATGAGAAACCTGGGGAACATAGTTACAAGTAGAGACATCACCTTGCAAACAAAAATTCGCATAGTCAAAGCAATGGTATTCTTGGTGATCATGTATGGTTGTGAGAGCTGGACCATTAGGAAAGCTGAGTGCAGAAGAATAGATGCCTTTGAAATGTGGTGCTGGAGTAGTTTTGAGAGTACCCTGGACAGCTAGGAGAACAAATAGGTTGATCCTAGAAACAATCAACCCTGCTTCTTAGGAGGTCAAATAGATGGTACTGTATTGTAGATGCAATGGGCACAGAGCTGGGTGGGTTGAGGAGGATGGTGGAAGACAAGAGGTGCCTGGCAGGCAATGGTCCACAGGGTTGCAAAGGTTCGGAATCGACTGTGCAACTGAACAACAACAAAAACTAACTTTAGCTTTGGTGTTCAGGCAGTGTTGCTTAAAAGAGAATGTCCTGTCAAGTGTCATACCAAGATATTTTGGTGCTGAATGCTGTAATTGATTCCCTTTCCATGGGAATTCCCTTGCCATCCAGCTCAAACCCTGTCTCTCAGTTTTGAAGGTAGAAAGTGCCCATTTACATGCTATTTTCCTTCACTTTCAGTCCAGTGTAAGGCCCTGTATGGATGTGCCTGTCTCTAGTGCAGGGCTGTGCCCATGGAAATACAAAAGACCCACACAGGGCAGGTCTAAAGTATGCCAAAGATGCATCATTATTTTAAACATTATGTAAAACTTGACATTTTTTAAACACCAAATTGCCAAACCTCTCCTAATCTAAGGCCCTAAAGGCCAACATATTTCATCTGTACATAAATCTGGAACTGCAGAATGAACTAACCAAAAGGTGCCTCCATTTTGGCAGTTTCACATCTTTCCTAGACACAGAAGCTGCAGCACTGCGTTAGTGATGTCTCACCTCTAAATACATGATGTTTCGACTCAGTGTACCGGCCGGGGAGGTTGGGGAGCAGCAGAAACAGCGCGGATTGGGTCCCCCGACCTCCCCGGAGCTGGCAGAGAGCCAAAATGGGCAAAAAAAAAAAAAAAAAAACAACAACAACAAAAAAACACAAAAGATTTTGCACCCATTTTGGGCTCTCTGGCACCCCTGCTGGCTCCGGGGAGTTCGGGGGACCTGATCCGGGGAGGTCGGGGGGGGGGGGGGAGAACCAAACATTTCTCACACTCACTTGGACATCACTGCAAAAAAAATATTTTCATTTCCTGAAAGAACACCTGGGTCATTCAATAATTGTTTTCCTTTTTATATCATTAAAATGATGTACTTCACATTCAAAATCACAAGAGATGATTTATACAGTAAAAAATTACATGATTATTCTAACAATGAAAATTAACTATTAAGAGGAGCAAACTGACTTAGTAGTTAGTATCTGTACAGCAAACATATGAATTATTAAGCCTTTGAAATAAAGAGACTCTACTATAGCACGATTCTCATATATGATTACTACTTAAGAGGAAGCATATAGTGGATAGTTTTTAAACCCTTTTCCAAAAGACGAACACAGTACATTCATTCAGTCCATTTTTTCATCTTGGAAGAAATCTGCATTGTCCATGTAATCTTGAAGAGTAGTATATTGCTTCAAATAGAGAGAAAGAATAGTATCATGTGAGAAATCTTGAACTCCAAGATATTCCAAAGTTTATATTACATTTATTTTTACATTCTTTTTCAAAATTTAGACCTTGAACTGCCATTTCTGGAAAGCTGAAGTAGTAGCAGTGTATATACCGTATAATGGAAAAAAGCAAGCCAGCTAGGACAGAAGGGAAATATCACCAGTCAGAATTGACTTCAGAATAAATATCCTTCAATTTAAGAGCAGCACAAAAGGGGCAATTTTTGTTGTTGCTACCAATGCTTCCTAATAAGGTCTGCCCTTTTACATATATATGAATGAAAACTAAGTCCTGTTTTTTTTAATCCAGCAACTTTATCAAGAAAGCTAATGTAGACAGACTTCTGCACTTGTACCTAGACCCATGATGGCGATCCTTGGCACTCCAGCTATTCTTGGACTTCAATTCCCAGAAGCCCAATTCCCTGTGAATCCACATGAAAGAGTTTACTGTGCATACACGCAGTAGACCTGTTTGTGTGGATTCACAGAGACTTGGGCTTCTGGAAATTGAGCTGTTACATTTTTTCTAGCTTTATTCTCTATGCTTGAATAATCCTTTTTAATCCTTACCAGCACATTAATCTTTAATTTTCAAAGCAATGGGCTTTACTAATAAATTTTTCTTTACCTTTTCAATCCAGCCATCTTCATCCAGTAGATTGAAAACTCTTTCCACCTCATCTTTGACAGGCTCATCTTGAGTCCCTTCTTTTTTCATAACCAAGCAGCAATTTTTATATAACTTATATTTAAAATGCTTCAAATTGTGATAAACTTGGGAACGGTTTCCACAAACAGACCCAACCTTTAACATCTGCATCAAAAAGTAGGGATTTATTTTTGAGCAAGTCATGGACATTCAGTACTATTATTTTATCAGTTAAATAAATGAATGTTATATGAATTGATTTACCATAGACAGGACTTTATCAATATCTACGGTAAAGCAATCCTTGTGCTTTACACTTCTGCAAAGGCAATACTACTATCAACTGAGTCAAGTTTTTCTTTCTCACGATGCTAAAAATGGCAATTCAAGAAGCCACCAAGTGGCGGCCTGTTTAAATAAGTTGAATTATTGGGGCTCAGAATAGTTTGGAATAATAAAATAAAAGGATTAAATCTTTGTTGATACCTTATTTTTTACGAATAAGTCATAAAGCATGCATTCTTCAGCACTAATTGAATTGCTAGGAGATGATATAAAAAAGCTTAGTGACTAAAAACAAACACTACAAACCCTAGGTTTACTTTATACAGTAGAACAGTCACATTAGTGTAAATCACTTCACTTTAGAAAGACTGTAAAATTAGCAGTCCCACAAGTATCCCAATCAACTTGAAACTACTCAGACGCACAGCAGATCTTAACAGATAATTCAGGTTTGACTAAATGGTGTTCTAAGCAGTGGTAGGCACCAGCAGTTCGCCAGAACTGGTAGCAGAAATTCTGGCTCGCCCCTCTCACCCAAGTTTTGAAATAAAGTAATCCTAATTCGGTTGCAATGCAGGGCTTTCCCTCCTGGCCACGCCCACCATACCATGCCCGCAGTGTGGTAGTAACATTTTTTGGAGCCCACCACTGGTTCTAAGGTATACTTACGGTATAGAGTTCTTATGTTACTGAATCATAACAGCCTCCATAGTGTACCAAATCACTTCCTTTGCCAAACTTGTTTAACTGACTAGGACTATTTACATTATTATTATTATTATTATTATTATTATTATTATTATTATTATTATTATTATTATTATTATTATTATTATTATTATTATTATTATTATTAAATTAGACTTATATGCCGCTCTACTCGCCTCACTGAAGCGACTCAGAGCGGCTCACATAACATAAGCAACATATACAGTATCACAATCTCAAATATGAATACAGCATAATATATATAACAACAGATGCAGCACAGATAATGCAATCAATAAATTTTACATAAAAAGAAATACAATAAAACAATACAATAAAATACAGTGTAAAAAATACAGTATGGTCAAGAGAGACAGGAGTCTTTGGCCAGCTGGTAACTAGATAAATAATAACTCAAGAGATCCTCCAATATTGACTTAGGCCAAATTTAGACTAATACACTCTTACATGATCTTGAGATTCTCATTAAGATCTCAAAGAATAATTTTCTGAGGGATATGCAGAGTCTTTTAAACAGGTATCAAGTTTTGACTTTTAAAATCATCCACATGGTATCCTTGCTATTATTAAATGACACAACTCAACCTTTCTAGTAGATAAGTGTCATTTAGAAAATAACCCTATAGTCAGAATCTTCCTGGATTCATACCTGCATAAATAAGACCATATAATTCACTCCAGTGAATTGCCACTAACAAGGCACCATTATATTATGACACACTGCCTAGTTGTACAACAGATGTACACTAAATAATGCAACTGGAATTTTATTACTTTGCAGCAACTTTCCATAGTGCACTATGCAATTTCATTTACATATACATTTCCAAAATAATTCTGGCACATATATATGAATTACTGAAATGTGTCCCTACTTTTTTTTTAAAAAAAGAAATCAACTTTGTACCAAATGCTACCTTTTTTTAACATAACCTGAATATTTTTGAGCTGCCATTTATTCCTAGAAAGTATAAGTGGTTACAAGCACACTGAGATAATGCAGTTTTGAGATTACTGTTATTATAATCAGCTTGTTAATAAGTAACAGCTATGATTAAGGCATGTATGATACTCAGGAAATATACTGTAAGCTTGGTTGCAATATATTGGCTGAAATCAAGTAGTAAATCACAACCAGAATAGGCTCATTGAACCAGTGAGCATTTGACAAATCTCTTGATTCAATAGGTCTACTTTAATTTATTTATTATGACTTATATGCAACCCTCCTCAAAGATTTACTATTGATTGTAGCCATTGTGTAGCAGTAATGTACTTGGAAAGTACTAGGCATAGATGAGTATGAGGCATGCCTAACTGTAGTTGCACAGCAGTGTGAAATATATAAGTAGCTCCACATACAAGCACACTAGAAAATCTGCTAATCAAAAAAGGCGTTAAAAGCACAAGACTAGAAGCAAAGAAACAATTATACAAAAACTACAATGTGTTCCAGCTTTCAATTTCTTAGCAGCTTTGGAACTTACCTGTTTGTCCTGTGACATAAAGTCATCTATTTCCAATGTTTCATTATTGTATAATTTCCCTGAGAGGGTTACTTGAAAGGTACAGAATCTCTGCAGTTCACAGGCTTCACATGAACGCTGCACCGGATTTTTTAAAACGATATGAATATCAGGATAACTATCCACTCGCTCCTAGAAACAGATATTTGGTTGGATTCCTGCTAAGCATTTTTTCCACTTAATTTGCTACTGCACTGCTACATATTTATACGTGTATAATCTTGAAAACTGATAGGAATTCCTGTAATAAACTGCAGGTTCCTAAATCTAAATCAGGGTGATGAATGAATGACCTTGACAATGTTTTTAGTCTGCAACTGACACCAGCCCTTGCTTGCACAGTCAATGTTGAGAGATTTGTAAGTTACAGTCCAATAATATGGTCATATTATCTCCATCCACAATATTAAAAAGCCTATTCACAATTACAGTAAAACCCCGGATAACGATTGCATCGGATAACGCTAAAACCGCATAACGACGACAAATTTGGGGGGAAGATTTGCACTGGATAACGTTCTTTTTAGCGTTATCCAATACAGTCATTCTTAGCAGCAGGGTGGCTGGAAAGCTGAACAGGGTTCTCCGTTCAGCTTCCCAGCCACCCTGCAGCTACGGAGGCAGGGGTGGGGTAGCTGGAAAGCTGGGGGGGCCCCCTCCCCCATCGGCTTCCCCAGCCACCCCACAGTTGCAGAGGCAAGGACGGGTGGCTAGGGAAGCCGACAGGGAGTCCCCGTCAGCTTCCCCAGCCACCCTGCAGCTGTAGATCGGGTCCTCTGATCTCTCTGGAGCAGGCAGGGGACACGATCCAAGCTGTTTCTGGGGATCCCTGACGTCCTCAGCCAGTGCAGCAAGCCAGAATGTCGGGATTCGAACCCTGACATTCTGGCTTGCTGCACTGGCTGAGGACGTCGGGGAATACCAGAAACAGCTTGGATCGGGTCTTCCCACCTCCCTGGACCCGGCAGGGGGGTCAGGGACCCCAAAATTGGTAAAAAAATGGGCTTTTTTTAAAACCAATTTTGGGGTCCCTGCCGGGTTCAGCGAGGTGGGAAGACCCAATCCAAGCTGTTTCCAAAGTTCCCCCACCCTCCTTGAGGCTGTAACAAGCCAAAATGTCAGGATTCGAATCCTGACGTTTTGGTTTGTTGCAGCCTCAAGGAGGGTGGGGGAACTTCAAAATTAGCGCGCATCGGGTCTCCCGACCTCCCTAGAGCCGATGCGCACTATTTTTGAAGTTCCTGCACCCTCCTTGAGGCTGCAACAAACCAAAATGTCAGGATTCGAATCCTGACGTTTTGGCTTGCTGTACTTGCTGAGGACGTCGAGGAAGCCCAGAAACAGCTTGGATCGGGTCCTCCCACCTTCCTGGACCCGGCAGGGGGGTCAGGGAGCCCAAAATTGGTTAAAAAAAAAAAGGACTTTTTTAAAAACCAATTTTGGGGGCCCTGACCCCCCTGCCGGGTCCAGGGAGGTAGGAAGACCCGAACCAAGCTTTTTCTGGGCTTCCCCAACATCCTCAGCAAGTGCAGCAAGCCAAAACATCAGGATTCAAATCCCAACATTCTGGCTTGCTGCAGCCTCCATGGAAACAGGGCTTTTTTTAACGTTGTGTGATCAATGTATCACACAACGTTAAAAACCGGATAACAACGAGACTTGTGGAACCAAGTCTCATCGTTATCTGGGGTACTAGTGTATTTCCTTCTTTAGAAAAACCATTAGTGACACTTTCTTTTGCTAGGTAAAAATTATTTTAAATGAGATACTCCATGACTGAAATCCTGTAGAAGAACTTGCTGTCCATCAACCTAATGACTTCATTAGTTGTGGGTTTTTCATAAATTAAACATTTCTGATCTCCATCTCTACAAGATCTCAAGGAACCGTTTCATTGAGGGGAAACACTAGGGTCATGGGATGAAGGGTGTCTTTAATTTTTAAAAACGATTGTCATAATTTTAGGAAATTAAACGGGTAGATGAGGGAGAGCATTTTGATTATGGTATCACAATGTCTGTAAACCCATTAAAAGGAAATATTCCCGGCACACTCACTGATAATCTTTCAGTGAGTGATGAAAATAAAGAAAACATGAAAATGAAGTTACAAGTAATATTAGATACATTGTAACATAAATCCTGTCTGGCCAGGTTATCCAGCTATGGTAAAAAAGTAGACTAGGCGTTCTCAGCCTTTTAAAGCCAGGGGCCGGGTCACGCTCCCACAGACAGCTTTGGGGACCGGACAGCCATTATGCCCTTCCTCCACCACATAGCACTTCCTGGTGTGGTGGTGGGTCACATGAAATGTGCCACAGGCTGCATCCAGCCCACGGGCTGCAGATCGAGAATCCCTGGAGTGGACCATACTGCTAACTAACCTGAAAACCCTGAGGACTAACAACCTTAGGTGGTGAAGTCCACAGGGAAGGGTAATGGTCCCCAAGTGGATTAAATCCCACTTGAAGCCATCTTGATGGAGGACAGCAGCTTCATCAATACTGACCTGGGGTTGGTAAGGACTTTGTGTGGCAAAGGGGCTCAGGACCAGAAAGTGACTCACAGAACTGGATCAGTTGCATGTGGGTCAAGCTGTGATCCGGAAGGCAGATGAAAGGCCACTGTGTTATCTTCTCAGGACAGTCATCATGGCTGATTGCCATGATGATCACTTATACAGTATTCGTAATCAGATATGGCAGAAGATAACATAAAGAATTTTTTACATGTGTAATGGGTCGTTTTTTGGTGTTTATGTTAGCATATTTTGAGAATATTTGAAACTGCTACTATTGTATTTAATTGCAAATATCTTATAATGGAGGTATGTATTGGGACAGTTCTAATAGGGATTCAAATAAAGGGATGAAAAAAAATCAATGCCTTATATCGTTCTTTCCAGCGACTTCTAGCAAGTAAATTGGCAAGACGAGGTTGAATAAAACGATCGTCCAAATAATGAAGTGAAGTCAGCATCTCTTTTGCGTATCTCTTTTGTCTTTCCCCTTCTATTGAACAAAAGGGGTGGGGTGGGAGAAACAAATATAATCATCACAATAGATGTGTTTATTCTTACATATTTAAAAGAGTAGTGCATTTATTTTGTCCAATAATAAAGAATAAAGGCTCAAAAAGTATTGTTTTGCTTACCATATAAGGAAATCAAAAAGGTACCATCAACTGCATTGATTAGAAAAGCCTTTACAACTCTTTGAAAATGGACAAAATGATCAACCCGAGACACTGTTAAAAAAACCAAAATAATTAGTAATTTTCAGGTGTCATACAATTGTCAGACTCACAATTTACATAAGAATTCTGTATGTTTTCTACATGGAAATAAGTAACGTATAATGGGTCTCTATTAAATGCTAAGAAGTACAGTATTTTAGGAATTGATAGCAACACGGCTGCTCCTGCAGTCAGAGAAGAATTGGGCTTCCACTCCTTCTATAGCCATTTAGTATTTAAAACATTCTCATATCAGTTGAGGATTCAATCAATGGACTCTAAAAGGCTTTCCAAATTATGCTTAACCGAACAGATAAAATGGGATCATCCCAAGTCCTGGGTTAGTCATCTCTGCAAAGTAATTTCTCATTATGGGTCTTCAATTCAGTATTTGCTCTCAGTGGCCACTCAGGCCAAGGAAATTTTAAAACAGAGAGTCTTACATATCAGTGCGTAATCTGACTTGGAACTACTGGCCAAAAATGGTTCTGGCTGCTGCTAACAAAATTACGTTTCAACCTGAAAAATATTTATTGAGGTGCTTCCCTCATCCTTTAAGAAGGGCTTAGTGCAGAGCCAGATTCGAATTTCTAGATTCCATGCATAAATATGGGTGTTTTCACCACTTACCATATCATGAAAGAACGTGCATATGTGGTTTTCCAGATATTGAAAATATATCTCATATTTTATTCAATTGCCAGTTATACACTGATATTAGATTTAAATACCTTGCATCCCTATTGAAAAAAACAACTTTTTGGGACTCTAATCACAAACTGTCCTATCTCCTCCTGGGTTCTAACATGTACATCGTATGTAGAACTGCCAAGTTTATAATTAAGGCAATGACTAAAAGAATCCAATATATTAATCAATTTGGGGTATCTTGCAAGGAAGATTCACTTATCTGATTACAGATATGCATGTATTAATTATATTAAGGCACCTTCTCCAGTTTACATTCTTTTTAAAAGTATGTCAGGTATGTACATATTGCATTTTAATTGTATTTTATTGTATTTCATTGCACTCCATTATATGGCACAGATTTTAATTCTTCTGCTATGTTATTGATAAGGTTGTAAGACTAATCAATTAATAAACATTAATTGATTAGTCTTAAGTGGCTAAGGTGCTGACTGAGGCGGAAAGTCAGCAGTTCGAGTCCAGATTACTGCAGGATGGAATGAGCTCCCGTCTTTGTCCCAGCTCCTGCCAATCTAGCAGTTCGAAAGCAAGAAATTGCAAGTAGATAAATAGGGACCACTTTGGTGGGAAGGTAACAGCATTACATACACTCCGGTGTCTAGTCATGCCTGCCACATGACCATGGAAATGTCTGCAGAAGCAGACAGCGCTGGCTCTTCGGCTTTGAAACAGAGATGAGCACTGAACCCTAGAGTCAGATACGACTGGCTTTCGAGCAAGGGAAACCTTTACCTTTACCTAAATACTATATTCATTGCCATTTCTAGCTTATTTTAATCTTACAGCATGGAATGTGTTTCTCCAACAATGTGCTTCCCATAGCTTGCTTTTTTTCTGGTGTCTTCTCATTCTCCTCAGAGTCTTCCCATTGTAACTCATCCCCTTCCGCATTTTCTACTATGAACTGTTTCATGCTGTCACCATCAGAGGTGTCACTGATTTCAACTTGTGAGAAGGATGACTGGGATGAATGATCCAATGTTTCCACATCATCTTCATTATCCTAGAGACATTGCAGAAGCAAAGTCCTATTTCAATATTTTATTTAATTCCTAATTAATTTGTATTAGAACAATATATAACATTTAACTATTTTAACAATGTCTGTTTTAAGATACTTTTTGAAGATTATACTTTAAAAAATACTGTCAAATTCAATCCAGAATACAAATTAATAAACTAGCAGACCGCATCTGCTTCATCAGGTGGATTAAGATTACAATCCCAATGCTAAAAGGTACTTTTAAACCTGTCCCATGTTAGGGTGAAACCAAATCTGGGTCAGCCACCAACCTATTTTCAGAAAATTTGCTCCTAGGTGCTTAATCATGCTTAATATGCTAGTTGCAGAATGGAAAGAATGGTATTTCCCTTTCAATTCTTTTTATTGAAACCTTTCTCACCTAACCTCACAAACACATACTGTGTGCATGAACCACAAGTGCAATGACACACTACACAATCAAACTCAGATATGTACCTCACCACATTCGCTGACACTATATCTCTGTTTGGATCGTTGTTGGCACAATTCCTGCACTTTTGTTAGGTTTTTTTGTTTTCGGTCTGCTGTTTCTTCTGCAGGTGACTTTTGTAGCTCTTCATCTATAATACATCTGCGTTTAGCAAACACTTTTCTAACAATTTCACAATCATCACTTTCATCACTGTCATACATCACAGATGTATGGGACCTCTTGCGCTTCCCAACACTGATGTTTTCTTCTTCCAAGTCTTCTGTTGTGGCACCATCACAAACTGTCTCTGAATGTGGAAGACAATCTGTACTACTCATACCATTACTCTTATTAAGAACAGATTTATCTTTTTCACCCATGTCATCCTCTGAACTCGTTTCAGATTTTTCTTCTGAATGTGAGGCAGTTTCATCGTCCTCATCCTCACTATCAAGAAATCTACTGCTTTGTCTTGTCCGATGCCAGTCAATGCGAGATTTGGTTACTGGTTCTCCTGCTCTTGTGCTTCTTCTTGTTTCATATCTTTTGCCTAAATTATCTTTTTCCATAAGGACTTACAAAATAATTAAAGGGGGAAAAGACAAAAGAATTGTGAATTAAGGTTATAAATGCTTAGAACTTTTTTCTTCGTATTTTCCATTTCATATCAGAATGACAGAAAAAGAAGGGGAGTTTTTTCTGTTTGTACCAGTTTGAAACCAACAAATCACATTCTTGATGGCCTATAGTTTCTATTCAAAACCCAGTACATTTTTAAAACAAGAGCACCAGACTTTCCAGTTTATTTAGTCTTATGCAGAACCTTTGGAAGGCAGCATACAAAAAAAAAAGAAGAAGAAGAAGAGGTAAGATCTGTACAGATTTAAGGAGGAGGAATGAACTTTGCACATATTCTGAAATCTCTTGTCTAGTTGTGCACATGGACTATATTCTAGCAGGAAAATCAGCTTTAGGGACAAACACATAGTTTAATTAAAGCTGAAAATAGTTAAATCTCCACAACTATTATTCTAGCCTTAATACCTGTAATTTCTTCTTTTCATTAGCTCTGTTAAGTAGCTTTATTACTAAACTGTATACTACCTTGTTGGCTGCTCTAATCTGGAAACTAATACAGTTGTACCTTGCTTAAAGAGCATAATGTGTTCCACAGGATTGCTCTATAAGCGAGTTTGCTCTTTAAGTGAAACACTACTGTAAGTGACCAACTGTGATTTCTGGTAGGGGGGAATTGTGAATCCCGATTTATTAAGCGAGTTTTGGTTTGGTTTTATTTGTTAAGCGAAGCGAACATTCAGAGAAAATTCTGCTCTTTAAACGAGTTACTCTTCAAGCGAGGTGCTCTTTATGCGAGGTTTGACTGTACAAAATATGTACTGTCGAGTTGCATTTACCCTAACAGGGTTTTCAAGGTAAATAAGATACAGTATTTAAGAATTTTACCAATGCTTCCATGTCTAAGGGGGATTCAAACCTTATTCTTCCAAGTCTTGCTCTGTCCCTCTATGTCAGGGGTGCCCAAACCTTTCAGACCGCGGGCCTGTCATGTGGTTCCTCCCATCGGAAGTGGAAGTAAAATGTGTTTACGACAGCCACAGGTCATTTACGGCAGCATTTTGCACATGCACGGGCACAATTTACTTCCACTACCGGGAGTGGTGAGGGCGGCATGGGCCAGAAGATTTGGTGGCAGGGGCAGGATCCGGACCATGGGCTGTACTTTTGGCACCCCTGCTCTATGCACTACCTCAACTGAGTGAACTCAGTCAAAACTTCAATATAGTATTTTAAATATAACAATAATCTGATTTTCAAAATGTTTCACTCACTTTTTGGTTTTAAATCTGTTATATTGCACATTTTATTCATTTTATGTAAAATGTTTTGTGAGGTTTATTTGATAAGCAGGAAAAAAAATGCCAATTATGTCATTTATTATCTTTAAAAGGCTTAAAACATATTGTAGTGCTGATTCCTATAGCACTGTTTTGCTTTCATTTACATGAGCCATGCTGCGACAATGTTATGAATGTTGAATTAATATTTGCAGTGACTACCTCATGTAAATAAACAATTCTTTCAAATGAAACAATAAAACAAAGCATGAAGCTTTTAATCTAGATATGTTTACATATACGTAGTACTAATGCATCATTTTGCCATCAATTGAAAAGCTAAAATTACTGGCTGATCAGGAAAAGCAAAGATTTTAATTGGTAAATGTATGTAATCAGTTATATCTCATTCCATAAGTGGGGTCATTTTGTAAGGAAAGACTCAAAATCCACACATCAATTTGATTACTGAGGAACAGCTGGAATGACATGGCATAGCAATTTTTTGTAATGAACCTCAGGTGTGAGGTCAGTCCCAGATATGGATGCTATGAAACAGATTCCTCACATCATTCCTCCCAAATAACATGATTGTTATCAGATACTAAAACTAAAGTGAACTCACCTTATTTTAAAAATTCTCTATATTAATTTTCAGTAAGTTGCAGAAAATACAAGTTACAAGGCATTTCAGATTTATGAAACCCTGCACTTTATTTCATTTATATCATATCTTTATTTCAGTGCCTCTCACATCTCTAAAGCAGGGATTCTCAACCTGTGGCCCACAGGCCAGATGTGGCCTGCAGTACCATTTCATGTGCTCCCCGCCTCCACCACATTCAGAAGTGCCATGTGGTGGAGGAAGGGCAAAATGGCCATCCGGCCACCAAAGCTGTCTGAGGGAGTGTGACACAGCCCCTGGCTTAAAAAGGTTGACAACTGATGCTCTACAAGGTGGCCTTATGTATCCAGTGTGTCTGTGTGCTGTCCCTCATTCTCACTGCAAAATATTATGTGTACTTGTCACAATACTCTCTTCAAGTGTAAATGGGTTTAGGTCTGTGATGGTGAACCTTGGCACTCTACGTTCTTGGACTTCAATTCATAGAAGCCCAGCCCCCATGAATCAGCATGAATGGGTTTACTGTGATTCATTGAGCTTGGCCGCCCTCGTCGCTCCTGGAAGCAGAAGTAAAACATCCCAGTAATACGGGCATGTTTTACTTCCGCTTCCAGGAGCGACGAGGAGGGTGGCGCCAGTAAACCCATTCGTGTGGATTCATAGGGGCTTGGGCTTCTGGGAATTGAAGTCCAAGAACATCTAGAGTGCCAAGGTTCGCCATCATGGGCTTAGGTAAAGGTTGCCCTTGCTCAGAATGGGCTTAAATTGGCCATATTTCTCTGGGAAAAAATACATGCATAATTGAATATAACATTCAATTATAATTGAATATAACATTGAATATAACATATGGACGGGTAGGGACTTCTTACAGGCCACGCTGTACAAATGCTGAGGCACAGTTGGCACCATGAGGTAGTGATGCCTCCTTTGGGCTTTTTAGCATAAAGCACCAGAGGCTGAACAATAATGTGCAATACTTTTATCCACGCAAACGAACACTAAAGTACAGCAAGTTAAGTGCTTAATGTGCCACAGTCTTTTTGTTTATTGTCTTTTTTGTTTTATTTACTCTCTGAGTTTCGATTTGAAATAGGGAAGGGAAGAAAGTAGCTTCCCTAACGTTTCCCTGCAGGGAGAAGCGAAGGTCTCTCTGCGCATGCCCAGAGGCAATGTCGGCTCCCATGACGCCTCCATGCATGGGCTTCTCAAGAAAGAACAATAAGAGCCGCCCCCGCCCCTCTTTCTATTCTCCCCCCCCCCTCGAACTGCAAGCAACTCCTCCCTCCCACCCCCAACCGATCCCTTTCCCCGCCACTTCTACCTGAGGGAGCAACGGCCGGTCGCGCGCCCCGCGCAGCCAATCGGAGCCCAGAACCGCAGTGGGAGAAAAAAAAAACACACTACGCACTTTTCAAAACAAAATGGCGGGAATTCCCCCCCCTCCCTGCTTGAAAGCCCCGCCTCTTTAAGTATCAGGCTTGAGATTGGCTGCTCCTTGCCGTCCGTCACGCACACCTTTTTTTTTTTTTGCGGCCACCTTTACAGCTGCTCCTTTGCCGCGGCTGGGCGGGGGGCGTCACGTGATCGTCACCCTTCTCCCTCCTCCTCTGGTTCTCTGTGTCTGTGCGACCCATAGATTCTTAACGATTAAACTCGCCCCAATGGCGCTTGTGGTCAAGTTTCCGGGTTCAGTTTAGAAGGTTTCTGTGGAGATTGCCAAAAAACCCACCATCTCTATGGAGAGAAATGCAAACATTTTGGAGCATAGCACATGGGTATCCCCTGGTGTTAGATTTCAAAAGCGAACAACGATAGCAGGATTGTAGACTGCAGAAATAATTCAAGATTTATTTGCAATGGAACAATAGGGTTTCATTTACTGATTTCAAACATATCAGACAGTAAACTACAAAAGGGTATTCCCGGTGGCAATGTAGGGTTGTGAGAGCTGGACCATTAGGAAAGCGAAAGCTGCCTGAGAGCAGAAGAATAGATTTATTATTTATTTATTAGTTCAAATTTATATTGCCTTTGAGATGTGGTGTTGGAGGAGAGTTGAGAGTCCCCTAGACAGCGAGGAGAACCAATAGGTCAATCTTAGAAGAAATCAACCCTGACTGCTCCCTTGAAGGTCAAATAGTAAAGATGAAGCTAAAGTACTTTGGAAATCATATGAGAAGAGAGGATTCACTTGAGAAAGCCTTGATGCTGGGAAAGGTGGAGGGCAAAAGAAAATGGGGGCGGCCAAAAATGAGATGGCTAGATGGTATTGTAGACACAATGGGCACAGAAACTGAGCGAGTTGATGAGGATGGTGGAGCACAGAAGTGCCTGGCAAGCAGTGGTCCATGGGTTAGCAAAGGGTCAGAATCGACTGTGCGACTGAACAACAACAACAACAAAATACAACAAAAAGGCAAAAATGTACTGTAAAGTATTGTTACCTGAAATTTTGGATAAAGCATTATAATTAATCAAAACGTTTATTAAATGCCACATATCACAACACACACACATGGAAAATAAGGTAGAAGCCAGGAGTTAAATCATAAGATTGGAATGCTCTCAAGGAGGAAGGGGGATTACCCAACAGTCAATAGACTCTGGCAAGGAATGTAAAACATGGCCCTGATTGCCTCCATTGTTCTTAAAACCGGTTTGATGACGTTTTCTGATAAGCAGAAATTCCTTCACAAAGGAAGCTGAATGACTCATTCCTCTGGTTTGATTAAAGTTCAATTAAACATTGATTAGAACACTGACCAAGCATAAACATAGCAAAAATCTGTGGGGAACAACCCCAAAGTTGATCAGGAAAAAGGGGGGGAAGCAAGCGAAGTAAAATGACAAGCACAAGGACAAGCGGACATCCCGTCTCCCACGTACACAGCCAGAGGATTAAAAGGGAAAAAACAAAAGGTGACCTCTCTCCTCAAAGGTCTCCCATTAACTAAATGATTAAGGCATATTGATTCTAACATCTCTCTTTGTTTCTTTGCTTACACGCTAGACGCTAAATCAATTGCGTCCGGAGGCTCCATTCATGCCGGAATCCACTGTTTTCCCGCCGCTACATGCAATTGGTTATTCCTGTCAACCACAAATATGCTCCTTTGACCTAATGTAAACTCTCTATAACCGGTTTTTTTAGCAATAGCTGTAATCTGCCGCTTTTGTGTAACTAAATTCTCTGACCTCAGAGCTGCCTTTGTTTTATGTTTGCATGTAATTAAAATATGTTAATTGCCTTTCCTCTTTCCCAGTTGCAATCCCCTCTCCCTTGTCACCTAGAAGCTAGTCTAGATAGCAGATATAAGCCCTTAGAGGTGGGTGGGGGCTATCTTCTGTTCACCAAATTTTGTGAGCAGGGATCACGAGGGGGGCCTTTTCCTCAGAACGGTTGCGGGAAGGTTAGCTATTTAGAATTATAGGTCTGGCCAGACTATATGCCCGAATAGGCTTGCCTTTGCTTTTGCTCCCAATAAACCATATTTTGTTTTGACTGAAAACCCTGCCTCATTGTAAGTTCTTGGGTCTTTCTAGTACCTCTGCCAGAGAGTGAATCCAATCACCCAGAATTGGGTGACAGTATTTTTCTTTTGTTTACTCTCTGGTATGTTTGAAGCACAGACTTAACACAGCTACTATCCCAAAAATTTACTGATTTGTTAATGTTCAAAAGTGTTAAGTCACCACTAAGCAGTGATAAAAGTGAAACAGAAATGAAAGCACTGCGATATATTTAAGACTAGTATGTTTATTTCAGCATAAATTTGTGTGCATAGCAGTTTGATTCTTCAGAAAGGAGTATGCACCTTATTATTGTTTTTTATGAATACTGTATTGATTTTATCCCTATCTGTGGATATGTTTCAAGACCTGCAGATACCAGAGACCACGGATAACAACAAACCCTATATTTAATACCTGTATCTGAGACATAGAAGCAAGAGAGAGGGTTAAAGACCACTGTCCTTCTATAGGAGATCCTCCAAAATGTTCCTTGTAGACGAGGGGTTCCCAACCTAAGACCTGTGGACCAGATGTGGCCTATAGTGCTGTTTCTTGTGGCCTCCACCCCTCCATGGCCATCCAAAAAATGGCCACCCCTTTCAAGCTGTTGGGACAAAATGGCTGACCCCATCATTCAGGCAGGGTAAAATGGCTGCCTAGCCCTCCAAACTGACTGAGAGTGTGTGACTCGACCCCAAGCTTGAAAAGGTTGGGAACCTATGTTCTAGACATCACACTGCAGAATGGCTTCTAGTGGCCAGCTCTGGTAATGTGCTACAGAAATATGTATTTCAGGAATTATTTATTGAATATTTTTAGACCAGAGGATAACAAACTGAGCCCGCAGATATGGGGGACATCCTGTATATGGTTAGGGAACTGCATGAAGTGGGATATGGACTCAAGTACTGTGATGGACTTTCTAGGTGAGAAGAGACTTATTAGCACAGGTAATTAATTTCTGAGGTTTTGATTATGCAAATATTCTGGCAATGAGTAATTGGAGAAAACAGGTTTTGCATTGGCTAGTAGTACATGACTAAGCTATTGTCTTTAAAGTGTTGAAACAATGTTTTTTATTTATAGGAAGAAGCTTGCTGTGTTGATTCCATTGCTTTGCAAAACAACTCTTGATCTGTACCTAGAAAGTATAGAAAACCTACTTATTACAGTCAATAAGTGGGTTGAAGAAATAAAACAATATTATTTAATAATTTAAGCCTGTGGTGTGATGAAACTCCCTGGGGGAAACTTAGGCCAATCATATTTTATTGGCTTAGTCTCCCTTGTATGGTTGTTGTGAAGATGAAATGGGAAAGAGGATCACTATGTATGCTAGCTTCAGCCTACGTAGGAAAAGCAAGATATAAATGCAACAAATGAACGTAAATAAAACACTGGCTAGTGGCGTGAAAGGTTTCTACATAAAGCTGAGTGACTTCTTAGAACCCGGACAACAGGATCTGAAAGCCGAGTAAAAATATTGGGAGTGGAGGTCTGGTTTATGAGAGGTTTTGGCTAGAAATTCAGACCAGCCTCTGTCTCATCTTCAGTTGAGTTTTTGAAGAGTGGGCTTTTTGATAACCAGTGTAGTGCTGTGGATTAAATTTCAAGTTAGGGCGCAGGAAACCTGGATTCAGACCTTTGCTCAGCCAGGAAACCACACTGTGAGGTGACCATAGTAAAACAGTCTTCAATTACAGGTAAAAGGTAAAGTTCTCCCTTGTTTAAAAGCCAGTCATGTCTGACTCTAGGGGTTGGTACTCATCTTTGTTTACAGCGAAAAAGCGAGAGCTGTCTGCATCTGCAGATGTTTCCATGGTCATGTGGCAGGCATGACTAGATATCGAAGTGCCTGGAATGCTGTTAGCTTTCCCACCAAAGTCGTATCAACAAGTCGTATCAGACTTTAGGGTGCATGGAACGCTGTTACCTTCCCACCAAAGTGGTATCTATTTATCTTTCAATTTCTTATTTTTGTACTCCTCAGTTGGCAGAAGCTGTCCTGCTGACCTTCTGGTCCTCAAGCTCCATGTCTTAACCATTAAGCTACTGCTTGCTCTTTGAAAAGTTATATATAGCTATATATCCAGTGATGGGATGATAAAAAATTTAGTACCCCACCCTGACGTCATCACAGTGGGGGCGGAGCTAACGTCATGACGTCATGGGTGGAGCCAACGTCATGACATCATGACGTTGTAGGCGGGGCCAAAAATAAAATAAATAAAATAAAAATAAAACACACACACACACCCCTCAACCCCCCCCCACAAAACCGTTAATAAAATAAATAAATAAAATAATAATTAAATAAAAATACACCCAAACACCCACCCACCCCAAACACAAACCCCTCTTACAATGGGGACCGTTGGGGCTGGCCCCGAGCCTTGGTGCCCGGCGGCGCGCCTAGCCGGGCGGCCCAGCGCTCCCGGCTGCAACTCTCCACGGGCAGCCCCGAGCCTCGGCGCCGTGCCTAGCCGGGCGGCCCAGCGCTCCCGGCAGCAACTCTCCATGGGCGGCCCCGAGCCTCGGCGCCCCGCGGCGCGCCTAGCCGGGCGGCCCCGAGCTGCCCATGGAGAGTTGCGGCCGGGAGCGCTGGGCCGCCCGGCTAGGCGCGGCGCCGAGGCTCGGGGCTGCCCGTGGAGAGTTGCGGCTGGGAGCGCTGGGCCGCCCGGCTAGGCACGGCTCCTCCTCCTAAGCCCTCCGCCACTGCCAGAGCCACTTCAAAATGGTCCGGCTCCGGCAAAAACAAGTGCGCATGCGCAGAAACAGAATCTGACGCATGCGCAATTTAAAATTGCAGCACGCATGCGTCAGATTGACTTCTGCGCATGCGCACTGAATTGGAGCCATTTTGGCTCCAATTTAAAAAAATTTTTTTCTTTTTTTCAGGCGTCCGGAACCGGACGCCTTAAAAATAGAGTACCCTCTCGGAGAACCCTCCGAAATTGTTCTTACCGGTTCCAGGGAACCGTCTGGAACCGGGGACATCCCATCACTGTATATATCCCTCCAAAGCTACTAACACAGCTAAATAGAAGGTGGTGTGATAGTAGAGAACAAACACAACAGGAAGTGTGGGCTACTGCCACTTGCTGGCAAAACTGCCTTTTCCCAACTAGAAAATCAAAGTTAGTGGGCTGCCTTGGCCGGCTTTTGACCAAGGGCTGACATTTTACATGAAAGAAGATCTCTGTTTATAAAGAATATATAGTTTTTCTTCCCCCAAATGGACATCCAGCTGTTTAGTCCAACCTTGTACCCACTACAACCACTGTCACCCCCACAGACAGTGGGCTGGAGGTATGAAAGAGGACTCTGGCCAACGAGACCTCCGGCCCTTTCCCACCTGGCCAGAGGTTGAAAAGCCCTATAGCCGCGGGGAGTGGGCGGCGAGAGAGGACTGCGGCCATTGCCTTGCAAGACCTCCGGTGGCTGTGGCAGAAGCGGCACAGACATCTCTGCCCCAGCTGCGGCTAGGTTGGTGTCGGGTGTGGTGGGCTCGTTGTCATTTGAGCCGTGGCAGAGTGGGAGCTTCGGAGATGCGGAATGGGGGCTTGACCACACAGGGGCAGGTGGTACCGGGTAGGGGCCCTGGTGTGGTGGAGT
This sequence comes from Furcifer pardalis, assembly GCA_030440675.1. Taxonomy (NCBI): domain Eukaryota; kingdom Metazoa; phylum Chordata; class Lepidosauria; order Squamata; family Chamaeleonidae; genus Furcifer; species Furcifer pardalis. The sequence continues at coordinate 104,720,552 of CP126895.1, read as the reverse complement.
CTCATGCCCCCTATGCTGTTTGGCACTGTGGACTTGGCCACAGTCTTGGCAGCTGGGGTGCGGGGCCGGACATTGCCCCCGCCCAGCCTAGACTTTGGACTCTGAGGCCTGGACTTTTGTGGTTGAATTCTTGTTTTGGGATGTTTTGACTTAGTTGACTTTTATTATTGTATGCTAATTGTATTCTGCTAATTGTATCTTGTTCTCTATTGTATTGGATATGATATTGTTGTTTCGCTGTCCTGAGTCGCGCTGCGAGTGGGCAGCATACAAGCCCATAATAATACAGTTGTACCTCGCTTAAAGAGCATAATGCATTCCACAGGATCGCTCTTTAAGCGAGTTTGCTCTTTAAGCGAAACACCATTGTAAGTGACCAATTGTGGGGGGGATTGCGAACCCCGATTTATTTGTTAAGCGAGTTTTTGGTTGGTTTTATTTATTAAGTGAAGCAACCATTCAGAGAAAATTCTGCTCTTTAAGTGAGTTACTCTTTAAGCGAGGTAGTAGTAGTAGTAGTAGTAGTAGTAGTAGTAGTAATAATAATAATAATAATAATAATAATAATAATAATAATAATAATAATAATAATAATAATAATAATAATAATAATAATAATAATAATAATAATAAATTTACAAAGTTGCATTTTTTTTCCATTTTGGAGAAGATCATTAAAGTTGAAGAAAATGGGATGTGAGGAAGACTGGATAGAAGAAGGATTGACTCAATAAAGGAAGACGCAACCTTGACTTTACGAGATCTGAGCAGAGCTGTTGATGACTGAATCTTCTGGAGATCATTAATTCATAGATGTAACTTGATGTTGTATTAACAACAACCACCTTCTACTGTTTACTTTGGTCTGCTGCCAGTTTTGTTCTGGCCTCGAGTCTGAGATAGTCAGAGAAAGAGAGAAAAGTTATGGGATTCTGCCTGTAAACACTTGAATTGTAACACTAATCATGGGTATTTCCTCCCTTGTGCTTTTGTGTGTGTTTGCATGCGCTTTTTAGGCACTTGGCGGCGCTGTTGCCCAGCTGGTTCCTCCTTTAAGAAAAGAATGTAATGCAAAAGGCAGTACAGTATATCACCTAGAATAGAAATTGAAATGCTTGCTTTATTGATATGCAGGTGGTGAGGGGTCAGGCATATCCAAACCACTGGAACAGCTGCAGGGATGGAAGGGGAGAAGTTTTCTTAGGCAGGAGGTGAAACAATAAGCACAAATTTAGCAGGCTTCTATGCTCCTTGATTGGAAAATAAAATACTAACCCTTTCAAGCCAGGGCTGTGGAAATGGATGTCCCCTCTATAGTTCTGGACAACACATCCTATGAACCCTCTCAAGAAATCATGCTGACGGGGTGCGGGCGTGTGTGGACTCAGCATTTAGAAGACACTAGGATCCTCACACTAGCTTTAAAATTTCTCTCTTTGGTATTTGTTATAGGCTAGTTACTTGGTTGGATTGCTTGGTGGTTTAGCCATCTGGCTGTGGAGCCAAAGTTTAGGAGTTCAATTCCCCACTGTGGATCCTGTGAGTAGAGTCAGCTTGTGTACAGGCTATGCAAAGTTCCAGGGCATCTTCAGAAGAAGGGAACAGTAAAACATTTCTGAGTCAAAACTAGTCAAAACTACTATTACAGGCTGATTAGAAGCCCTAGTAGTGGGGAAAGATCATACCCCCAGCACTGGGAATAAAAGTGCAATTATAAATAATAGTGAATATTAATTAAAAACTATACAACTGTCCTTCCTCGCCTTCCCACCCACTCCCTTCAAAAGAAGAGGTTGTATGTGTCCCTTTCATCATTTTATTTACAACAACCCTGTGAATGAGTGCGATAGCAACACACTATGTGAATGTAGAGAGACACCTAGATCATCTTGCTGGGCTGCTGATTACTATCAGAAACCTGTACCGATGAGGACTTAAGTGGCGAACAAGAAAGCCAACAAAATGACTTCATCTTGGCAGTTAAAAGTCTGATCTAGACACAGAAGAAGAAGAAACCACCAAAATCAGTTGTCTGATAAAGTTTTATACAGTACTGTACTGTATTCTATTTATAAAGTAACAGTTTTGTGACTTGCCCAGTAGATGGCATGTAAGATCTACAGACTGGAAAGAAAAAGTGAAGAAAAATAATTATCAGAAACTGTATACAGTTCTCTCACCTTTCATTGCTGGTGTGATTATTAATTAACACATCCCACTTGTGTTTTTATCAGTAGGGGCAAAATTAGACTGTTGTGACCTTGATGAATAAAGAATATATTATTTAGGGAAGAAAACTAGGAGTCAGAAAGTTGTCCAGAACTTTTCCTTTCCCCACACTTTTCTCCAACCAAATATCAGTATAATCAATAAAATAACAAATTTAAGCTTCTGTTGCCATACATGCCTCTGCTGGCAATGGTTTCTCTCTTACATTCATAATGAAACAAATTTCAGCCAGCCTTCAGAACCCACACACTTTAATTGTGATTATTGGGGAAGAAGAAGTAGCATTTAAGTAACAATAGCTTACAAAGCCTAAACAACAAAGGAACAGATAGATAGAATGAGTGATAGACAAGGAAAAGAAACCTGGGAAAGAGGCTTACAACAGTATAATTGAAAAGTTACTCTTTACTGACAACATTTTCACTCAACACAGTTTTATTGAAGTAAGCAGGTCATATCATGGTTTGTGGCAATTTGGAATTTCAGCAGCAAACTGACACCTTTCCTAAAACATTAAACATTCTGGTGAGAACCTGCGGGAGGCACAACAAAGCAGCTTAAAAAAGAACTCGAACGGTATATTATTTTGCTCTCCCTGTTGTAAAATTGTTCATGAAAGAAACAGCAGAAACTTGTTGAGCTTTGTGTAGTTTCATTGGCAAGCAAAACATTGTTAGACCAAAATTGTTCAGTAGTATGTCTTTTTTTTTGGGGGGGGGGGGATCTTGTATATACAGTACAGTACTATAGTTCTTCCTTACACAATAGGAATTTTGGCAAAATTCACCTTAGGCTTCTAGGGTTGGTTTCTTTGGATCTTCCAAACATTGGAATGGTATTTTGTACTGTATTGTGATTATATAGTATTGTCTATTCTGTACTGATTATTGTTTATGGATTGTACATTGATTACACTGTGTTTATATTTATTTTGTTCTACTGTATTTTATGATTTTATGATATTGTATTGAATTGTTATATTGTATTCGATTGTATGTTGTGAGCCGCCCTGAGTTGGTTTCACCAAGTAGGACGGCATATAAATCAAATCAAATCAAATCTTGCTTCTGTATCTGTATTAGTTTTGAAAGTTACTTTTTTGAACCAAAACTTTGAGAATCTATCAGCCATAATGAACACTTTAACCTTGTCATCACATTCTAAGGAAGGTTTTCAAACTTTCTAAGGGGCCATTCAAGCTGACTGGATAGCTCATATAGTTGGAATATAGAAGTCAGGAGTTCCGTTCCCCACTGCGGCTCCTAGAAGAAAAGCCAGCCAGATGACCTACAGCAGTTTTCCAACAGAAGCCTAAAATCAATTCCCCAAAGCATTGATCACCCAACATACTGACCTAGACTTCTGGGAATTGATGTCTGCCTGTGGGACGTGGGCCTCACATTGGAAACCACTAGCCTACAGGATACCCTCTTGTGCTCACTGCCATTCACACTTGTTGAAAAACAGCTGTGGCAAATTTATTTATTTATTTATTTAAGCAAACTTTTATGCCGCCCTCCTCAAAAAGACCCAGGGCGGCTAACACAACTCTCAACACCTAAAACACAATAAAAACATAATATAAAATCATGATTAAAAGATTTAAAAAAATTTAAAAAGCTAAAACAACACACACAGAGAGATACTTTGTGTTTGCATGAGAAGTGGTTAACCAATTTTAAAAAGCTAGCTTCTGGGATTTCCCCCTATTTTGATATTTCTCTGTAAATGGTAGTGAGCGCAAGAGAATATCCTGTAGACCACATTGACTGCAATTGGTGTTGTCAACATTTAGGCTGTCCTCTGCTTATGCTTGATATCATTTTTCCTGCTGGCAACACAGGCACAATATTGTGGAGCAATATTGGGCAATTTCCTGATGTTCTGAATTATGGATATAGAAATGCAACATCCCATTCATAAACCAGAGGATTTTTTTTAAAAAAGAATTGAATATTTGTAGAAGGAATCCCATCAACTAACTTTTCACAGAAACTACCTCTGCTCAAATTCCCTCTTTGACTCAGTTATTAAAGGAGCCAGAACCCTGCCTTCTTTTTATACAAATACTGTATCTTACTAGGTAGCAGAATCTGATTGTGCATTACCGTGGAGTCTTTGCGAAAGAAGTTCAGGAAAGATGTTACGCTGCAGGCAAACCATGTCTATTTTTCTCCAGATATCTTTGCAAAGTAATTGTGAAATGCTTTTATTTGCAGTGAATGATGGCTTAGCAAAAGCTGCAACAGCTCAGCCAATAAGGTATGCACAGAACAAGCTTTGACTGAGTCACATTTTATTAGAGCTCCTTTTTACTTGGCTGTTCATAGCATCTCCCTATCCCCACTTGCTTGTTAGAGCTACTGGCAAGGAGCATTATTATGGAAACAGACAACATTGCTTGGTGTCAGGATATTTGCTTAACATGCAACTGATAAAGCAGTCTTACACCAAATCTGACAGGGATCCTCTACATTGAATGACAGAGGAGGGAATTTCAGCCAATATATCCTGGCTGACAAGCTAAAGTTGCTGCCCTCCCCCTTTTCTTCTTCTCTTCTTCTTTTACTACTTTGGGTGTCATGGGAGATACAAGGTTCTGGTTTTGGCATTTCTAACAGCCTCCACTGGTATTATTTGGTGTTCTTGTAATATGTCTGAGAGTAAATAAAACAGAAGGGAGGAAGGAGACCAAAAATGTTGTCTTTGATGTTATCTCTCCACCTTCCTCTGGGTCTGTCTCGTGCTCTTTGCCCTTCTCTTTTGCCATATGCCTTGTGTGGTATGGAATTTTTTTTTTGGCACAATGGAAAAGTAGTGGAGGAGGAACCACTTCACTGTTCTGATTCTCAACGGTTATGGAGGTGAAAGAGGCCATGCCAGATGGACTGGCTGTGAAGGCGCATCTTGTTAATATCCTCAAGGCTGCGGCAGTCCATTGCAGTCCCGGTGTTAAATCTTGCATGTCTCATTTTATACATGCCACAGGAGAAGGCTCCATGTTCACAGTATGTGGGACACTTCATGGCAAGCTGGAATCCATCGAAAACAAATTCACACCAATGGCATTTTTCCTGAAAATGATTTTCAGGGGGAAAAGTATACTCTGATACGAGTATCAGCCGCCACTGCCAAAAATGGTATGGAATGCCAAGATATTCTCTCCAAATGGGCAAACCACTTTATTTGTTGTCTCTGTTAATAGTTTAAGATTGGTTCTATTCCCTCATAATCTAATTTCTGACTTTATTCTTTTTAGGTGGGAATGAATATGCTTAGTCTGAGGTGTTTCTTTCTGCTGGCCAGTATTGCCGTGTGTTGTAAGAGCGGAGCTAACGGTCCCAATATTTGGCTTGCCTTACTGTGCCGTATGTTAATCTTTCCATCCATTTTACCATTTTAAGTAAGTGTTGTTCCTAGGTATTTGAATTCTGCCACTTGTTTTATAATTGCGCCCTCTATTACGATACTTAAATTGTGGTGTTTCCTTCCAGTTGCCCCATCTCTTCTATCTAGCAAGTTCCCAGCTCTTTGAATTTGAGTAGTTCATGTTTTTGAAGAAGTAAACGATATATTATCCCTTAGAATGAGATTGTGTCCTAGGTAAAAGGTAAAAGTAGAGGTTACCCTTGCTCAAAAGCCAGTCGTGTTTGACTCTAGGGTTCACTGCTCATTTCTGTTTTGTAGCTGAAGAGCCAGCGCTGTCTGCTTCTGCTGACATTACCGTGGTCATGTGGCAGGCATGACTAGACACCAAAACGCACGGAACGCTGTTTACCTTCCCACTGAAGAGGTCCCTATTTATCTATGTACTTGCAATTTCTTGCTTTTGAACTGCTAGGTTTGCAGGAGCTGGGACAAGACAGGAGCTCATTCTGTCCTGCAATATTCGGGTATCAAACTGTTGACCTGCTGCCTTCCAAGCAGCATCTTAGCCACTTGAGCCACTGCAGTCCCCTGTGTCCTAGGATTGCCTTATTAAATGAATTGGGAGGATTAAATCTCCCAAAAATTAAAAAAGATATTATTGTTACCATGATGACAGTTGTAAGAATTTTAGTTGCTAGAAACTGCAAATGTATGGACATTTTGGTTTGGAGGAATGGTACAAAGAGATGTGGAATATGGTGATTAATGATAAATTAACACGTGAATTGAAATTGAAAAGAAATACTACTAAAAAACTGAGTTTGTGGATATTTGGGGAGAATTTATTGAGTATACAATGAGAAAATCTAAAGGTGTTAAACCTAGAAATGAACATATGATATTTTGGAGATAGGGGAAAAGATATTTGTAATATGTACAGCTGGTTTAAGTAACTGTTTTAGAAAAGAACTGATGGGTTTACACTGTACTGTATTTATATTAATATGTTATATGTATATGATTTCCCCCCTCTTTTATATCTGTATGTTGTTTTGTATTATGTTTTTAAAGTTTATTTTTAAAAAAACAGGGGGGGGAGAGAGAATTTGAGTAAAGTAGTTCCTAAGATATACCGTAAGTAATTTAAAACAGTCTTGCTAGATAAGACCAAATGCCGCTCTAAAGTGCTACTAGGCAGAATAAATCAAACACATTTGAAGGCAGGAGGGATGGTAGCAACATGCATACCCTACTGCCAGGAGGGCATTTCCCACTCCAGCAGTCTGCAGAGCTAGCTTGACTGCTGTTTGGCATCAGCCAGGGCTCTTCAGAGGGCTAGGATAGCATAAGATATCTTCAAGGCATGGCCAGCAACATTGCTGGGTGCTTTGTGTGGCTGAGTGGAGGCTGATGGCTCTAGTGCAGGGGTTCTCAACGTTTTCCCACTGTGGGCTGGACCATGCCCCTGCAGACAGCTGAGCAGGCCAGACACTTGGTTCCCCCCGCTGTAAACACTGTCATAAAATGCCATAAAGTGCATTTACAACGTTTTTGGCTGTGTTTGCCACTTCCTTTGGCAGCAGTGGTGGCGGCAGGTGTGAGGGTGGTGGGCCACATAGAATCGTGCCATGGGCTGGGGCTGGCCCATGGGCCACAGGTTGCAAACCCCTGTTCTAGTGTTTATGGGTAAGTGAGTTTGATCACTTCGGCGGCAGGGACGAGAAGACGCTCCTGCCCTCCCTCCGGGCCCCCCCACCTTGGTCCGGAGAGGAAGGAAGACGGCGGCAGCTGCGGGCAGTGAGGCGTCGCCCCCGCCTCCTCCGGGACCACTTTCCCCGGCCCCGGAGCCGACAAAAAGACCTTCGGCGGCGGGGACGAGAAGACGCTCCTGCCCTCCCTCCGGGCCCCCCCACCTTGGTCCGGGGAGGAAGGAAGACGGCGGCAGCTGCGGGCAGTGAGGCGCCACCCCCGCCTCCTCCGGGACCACTTTCCCCGGCCCCGGAGCCGACAAAAAGACCTTCGGCGGCGGGGACGAGAAGACGCTCCTGCCCTCCCTCCGGGCCCCCCCCCTTGGTCCGGAGAGGAAGGAAGACGGCGGCATCTGCGGGCAGTGAGGCGCCGCCCCCGCCTCCTCCGGGACCACTTTCCCCGGCCCCGGAGCCGACAAAAAGACCTTCGGCGGCGGGGACATATTGCAATAAAGACAACAGCTATATGAACATTTGTCCGGGGGTGTTGGAAAGAGAGCGCCGCAGGAGCCACGGCTGGAAAAAATGCCGCCAGCCCACGCAACCCGCGCAGACGTCTCGAAACACCTGTCCGGGGGAGTTGATTTGCCCCGCCGGCTCCCAGAGACTACCTGGGGATAGGGGGTGGGTGTTCGCCACAGCCATATCGGGACTGATGGCAGGTGTGTTGGGGGGGATGTGGATGGGTAGCGGGACGGTGTTTTGTATTGTACATTACTGTATTGCTTACTGTATGATTATTTTCTTTGTATTAGATATGTATTGTGATTGTGGACTGTATTTTGATTATATTATGTTTACATTTATGTTGTGTTCTATGCTGTGATTTTGCATTTTTGATTTGTTATATTGTATTGTATTCAATTTTATGATGTAAGCCGCCCTGAGTTGGTTTTCGCCAAGTAGGGCGGCATATAAATCGAAATCGAAATCGAAATCCAGAGTTTACATCCAGACTTTACAGGAGGAATTCTCAACCTTTTAAAGCCAGGGGCTGGGTCATGCTCCCTCAGATAGCTTCGGGGGCCAGATGGCCATTTTGCCCTTCCTCCACCACATGGCACTTCCTGGTGTGGTGGAGGCAGTGGGAGGGGGATGCGAAATGTTGCCATGGGCCGCAGGTTGAGAATCCCTGCTTTACAACAACTGTCTAAGGCAGTGTTTCTCAACCTTTGGTTTTGGGGCTTCAATTCCCAGAACCTAAGTCAACTCCCCAAAGCACTAATCAGTCAATGTACTGACTTAGGCTTCTGGGAGTTGAAGTCTCCCTGTGGGGCATGGAATTAGGAACCACTGACATAAGGGCTTATCTAGACATCAACCTCTATTTGAGTCGGGCTCTTAATCTTTTAAATCAATTTCAAAATCAGGAACGACACAACTTACAGCTAAGCATGCATTATTTTTGCTGTTTTTTGGAAACACCCTGGTGGGGGGGTGTTTATTCTGAATCAATTCGGGCATGATTTATTTTGAATTGGTTTTTTTTCATTTGGAATTGCCTGTGTGGGAGTAAATTGTGACTCTGGGGTTTTTCAACTGTCAAATGTTGTTGTGCTATGACAGTTACTGAAAAACATCAACAACCAGGGAGAAAAACATGATGGGATGTCTGGATGAAAGGGAGAGACAGAATGGGTAAGGAACCAAACAAAAGAAATGAAGCTTAAGCACTCTAGGATTGAGGAAGGGACACAAATATCTTCAAAATGGCCTCAGTGTCTTAGTGGTTAAGACACTGAGCTTGACAACTGGGAGGCCAGCACGTCAGCAGTTCAAAACCTGGCTGCTGCATGATGAGTGAGTTCCCTCTCAATTGTCCCAGTTCCTGCCAACCTAGGAGTTTGAAAGCAAGACATTGCAAGTAGATAAATAGGCAGTGGTGGACAGCAACAGGTTTGCACCCCCCGGGAGGGGGGTAGTAAAATTGAGTGGCCTCTGGGCAGGGGGGTCGCAAAATTGGATGGCCTTTGGGCGGGAGGTTCCTGGTGGTGCCATAGATAAACTGATTACTGTAGCCAGAACATTGTGAGTTCAATCCTGACTTGGATCAAGGTTGACTACACATCCTATCCTTCCGAGTACTCAGAATGTTGGAGGCAAAATGCTAATTAACTTGTGAACAGCCCAGAGAGTGCGCTAAGCACTATGAGGTAGTATATAAGTGCAATAGCTAAGTGTAATTTCTACTTCCAAATACAGGTAGCTTGCAAATGCAGTGATTTGAAATCTGGTGTAGTCCTCTGTGCTGATATATTGCACAGATTGCAAATGATCTACAAGTTTTCCCATTAGGATGCATGCCATTGACACAAAGAATAGGTGACATGACATTGACATTAAATTAATGTTAAAATGTCATGAAATGCATCTGCGGCTGTCATAAATGCATTTATGACAGCTGCGGTCACATTTACAGCTGTCATAAATACATCCACTTCTGGTGATGGTGGCACCACCAGCGTGGGCTGGATTATTTGGTAGCACAGGCGGGGTCCGGCCTGTGGGCCGTAGGTTGCCCAATCCTGCTCTATGATGTGAAACCTGACTTTCCTCTAAATATTTTCTGCCCCTTAGAGAGTTCATTTGAGATTCATTTGAATAGTCATCCGCTCTGGTGTGGACAGAACTGCTCCCCCCCCCCCAAACCTGCCTTTTAGCTCACAGAGGGCATCTTGGCAGGGCAATGGTACAGATAATGGCCTATCTAAGCCAAAATCCTGTTACTAAGAGAGTTGAGCTGGATAGGATGCTAGTTTTGCAATTAGAAAATGACAAAGCATTTAATCTCAATTCCTTTCAAGGATCTAGTCCAGGGGTGCCCAAACTTTTCAGGCCATGGGCTGGTCACATGGTTCAACGAGCTGGTCACTATGGCCCAGGGCCCAGATCTGGCCCCTGACAGCAATTCATCTGGCCCATGAAGCCCTTGTCGCTCTTGGAGGCAGAAGTAAAATGCTCCTGTATGGGCTCGTTTTACTTCCACTTCTAGGAGTGATGAGGGCTTTGTGGTCCAGATGAGTTGGCGTTGGGGGCCAGATCTAGCCCCCGGGCCATAGTTTGGATACCCCTGATCTAGTCCTTCAAAGCTGTCCTGAGGCTGCTCATTCAACATGATGATAACATGATGGCCTCTTAATGACCAATCCCCCAACAAAAGCAAACTAAACTAAGAGACCTTCATTTTGTACAGCTGAGAAACCTTGTGCTGGGATAAAAACCAGATTTAACAGCTGAAGGAAGCTCCACTTCTAAAAATAGACTCACTGGGATGTTAAGATGTGGTCAGCTGTACAAATAAATAGCAATCTGGATCTCTTGTGGAGTAGTTTGGTGTCATTTTCCCCCTGCAGAACACACAATGTACAGGGCAATGCACAGTGTTCTACCCAACCTCAATTCATCTGATGCTGGACCTTTTTGGCTTCTACACTTTGGGTGCAGACTACAGAAATGAGAAGAGAGGAGAAGAGAGGATTCACTTGAGAAAGCCTTGATGCTTGGAAAGGTTGAGGGCAAAAGAAGAAGGGGCGGAAGAGAATGAGATGACGAGATGGTATTGTTGACACAATGGATACAGAAACAGAGTTGGGTGGGTTGAGAAGGATGGTGGAGGATAGGGCTGCCTGGCGTGTGATGGTCCATGGGGTTGCAAAGGGTCGGATTTGACTATGCAACCGAACAACAACAACTAGAGTGATTCTCCAGCAGAGAGAAGAGTTGCTTTAAAGGAAATCACTCCCATTAAAGCAGTGTTTGTGATCAGATGTCGTTGCCATTGTTGCCTGCAACTTGATCCGAGTACACTTTCCCACCCTGCCCCAGGGCACTGGGAGACCTGGTCTTGGAGGCTGGCTGGTTCTGGGCTACCTCCCCCCCCCCCCGCAAGCAAGAAAAATGCTGCTGCTGTGAATTTGTTTAAGGTGGATCCCAGCCATGAAGTGACCCCACACACTATGCCATTAAGTGATCCCACTATGATCTCAGAGCCATTTCCTGTGGCACATATGAAACAAGACATGCACAATTCAACACCAGGAATGCAATGGATTGCTGTAGCCTTGAGGATATTATCAAGGTGCATCTTCACAGCCAGTCCATCTGGCTTGGCCTCTTCTGCCTTGATGACAGTTGGAAATCAGAGTTCCTCCTCCACTCATTTTGCTGTTGGGCCCAGGGGCATTTCCTCCACTGAGGAAACCATCACCCCACCCAAAGGATCTCATCCACCCATAGCTGTTGGCCTCTTTGGGGAGTCCCAACACTCGGAATTGACTGTAGGGTCTCTTCCATTACTGTAGCGGGATATCTGGCCAGTTGTATATCTTTGCAATCACTAGATCCCATCCTTAGCTTTGATCCACAGGTGCCAGTTATTTTTCTTTGGAAAGGCATTATATCTCCCTCAACACCTGTAGTAGTAGTAGTAGTAGGAGCAAGAGGAGAAGAAGATGACAATGATGATGAGGCAATAGCCACTCATATGTAATTATGCACACACAAGATGCATACATCCCCCTAGTTTTTGTTTTGCTTTGAAAGGGTGACTCTTGACAACAGCATGACATATGAAAGGGATCTTAAAGCAACTTGCATTATTGCAATTCAACGCTGGCCTTTGAGTTTTTCTTGCTCTAATATGTCATTGCCTTGTTGTTCCAAGTGCTGATGTGAAGTTCAAAAAGTCTCTGCTATTATATCTGTCCAGCTGTTCCTCCTATTATGCACTTCCCATCTCCCTACCAAATAACAGAACTGGCCAATCAGCCACATATGCTATGGGCCCACTGGTTGCCAAACACATAAAACTCAGCTGCAGGCTGGACTTATTTTTTTTGTTATGTTCAGTTATAGCTAAGCCTACCAGTCAGGCCAGGTTATCCAGCTATGGTAATAGAGTAGACCATACTGCCAGCAACTCAATGATGATCATCATGCAGGAGTTAACTAATATTCAGAATCAGATATGGCAGAAGAAGATTGCTAAACCTGACCTGTTCTTGAGCCATTGTTCTGCTCACAAAACTATCCCCTGCCTACTTGCATTTCATCCCTCACTTCAGTCTTCCTGATCTTCCCTTTCATGCCACGAATCTAATTTCAATTAGCAATTCTATCTGCATTTTCATGCCATTGCCCAAATGTTCTGGGGAGATGTTGCCAAGAGAGAGTTGGAGAGAATCTTTAATCCCCCAAGAAGATGGTCATTAGTAAAGCTTGCAAAAAGATTGTGCATTTGCTGTTAAAAGAACTGCAAACATACTATGATCATCTGATATTTGTTTATCTGATAATCTGTCAGGATCTGAAGGATTCAGGAAGCTGCACATTTTCTCAAGATTCATTTATGTTATGGATACTGACTTATTTCTGGCAGGGTGTTCAGTGCCTTTCATAGTTGGATGATAGGAGCAAAACATAGCAGGGGAAGCATCCCGTTTGTAGGTTAGCCTGAGGGATTTTTGACAGGTATGTCTTTTTTTCACTGCATGAAGAAAGAAAACCTTGTCTTTTTCCCTTTTCTCTGCATGTGCAGAATTTTGTTCTTCCATAAAAACCATGAAAATACACGACCTCCTTAGCCTCCAGCTCTGCATTCTCTACACATCATAGTTGGTATTGATGTCCAGTTTCCATATTGTCTCCCTGATAAAAAAACAATGCATTGTTTTTCCTGTTGGTAACTTTTTTTATTGTGGTCATTATTTCAATATTATTGTGGCAGTTATTGGTGGTTGAATTACTTAGTGGTAAGGTACATGGATGCGGAGCCGGGGTTTGGGAGTTCGATTCCTCACTGTGCCTCCAGGATAGCCTGTGATCTTGGGTAAGCTGCAATGTCCCAAGATGACCCCAGAAGTAGGGGATGATAAAGAGCCTTGGAAATGGTCACCCTAAATCAGAATTGACTTGACAACATGCAATTATTATTTTGAAAAAGAACAGGCACATGAACTCATATTGCAAATATCCACTGAATACTGGAGTGCACAAAATAATTTCAGAAGACCAGACAATGACTACAGCAAAGCCTCTGACTGTGTGGATCATGATAAACTTTGGGTTGTTGTGAAAGAAATGGTGGTTCCTCAACACTTGATTGTCTTTATGCATAAATTATATTATGGACAAGAAGCTAGTGTTAGTACAGAATGTGGAGAGACACAATGGTTTACCGTACTTTAGGCAAAGGTGTCTAAAGGTAAAGGTAAAGGTTTCCCTTGCTCAAAAGCCAGTCATATCCGACTCTAGGGGTCAATGCTCATCTCTGTTTCAAACCCAAAGAGCCAACGCTGTCTGCTTCTGAAGACGTTTCCATGGTCATGTGGCAGGCATGACTAGACACTGGAGCACACAGAATGCTGTTACTTTCCCACCGAAATGCTCCCTGTTTACCTACTTGCAATTTCTTGCTTTTGAACTGCTAGGTTGGCAGTTGTCTGAAAGGGGGCATTTTATCTTCTTAATCTGCTCAATCTTTGTGATGAACATATCATGCAGAAAACAAGACTCACTTCAGGTGAAGGAGCTGTTAAATTGGTGGCAGAACCATCGGAATTTTAAGATATACAAACAATGCCATGTCATCGGCAGAAAGCAGCAATATCTTGAAATGACTTAATCAAAATGAAAAAAGAAATTGCAGAAGCTGCACTGCAGTCAAACGTAAAAAAAAAACCAGCAAGACGGAAGTGGGAAATAGAACAAAGTCTTAATTTTCCATGCTTGTTTTGTAAAACTTGGCTTTTTTAAACCCATTGCCTCAATTAAAAACAATCAGAGGTATAAGTCCGCTATGAGAATAAATGTTTGATGGCAAATAGCTGAATTTGGTATTTCTGCACATGTTGAGAACATATAACTGAATGATGCTGAGTGGCAAAGAGAAAGGATGTGACATTTCTTACTATTGCGTAGATAGTCAGAGAGGGGTCTGTGGTGAAGGAAAGGTTGAGAATCCCTGGTGTAAGCTATGTCCAGAAACAAAAGGGAATAAATCCATACCACAAACATAATGTGGACCCACTAATGTACCCTTTTTGTGAATCAACCTCTACCACAAGTGAGCACAAGAGCCATGCTGATGGGGAATTCTGGGAGCTATCGCGCATAAAATGAACTTTCCCAGTTCTGGTAAGAGTCATAAATAACTTAAATATATGCTTACAATTAGTGGATTGCTCTGTTTTTGACCCATGTCAATTTTGAGTGGATTCACTCAGTACATTCATTAACATTAAAAAAAACAATACATTCTTCATGAAAAAACAACAACCCTATATTTAAATACATAGTGTTGAAATATTATTGTACAAAATAGGCATTTATACCAGTATTTTCTATAAGTATGAATTTCTAATCTAAAGCACTCATTTGAGTTGGCTTTTGATACTTCTGTGCAAACTGTATCATTAAATTCAGAGAAATGAAAAATCCAAAAGATAGAAGTGTTCTATTTATGGTCTGAAAAAGTAACTTGTTCTACATTAACATTCCAGGAACATCAAATGAGCACAGCCAGTAACTGAGCTGTCTGTAAGATTCTGTGAATTGCTGTACAAAGAAATAGTTTCCCAAACTCTGTTTTCAGCCTATAGATTAATCCAGAAGACATTAATCAAGTTAGTTCGCTTTACATGCACACGGAAGTGTAAATGCAGAACAAAGCTATTAAGGATTCCTTACCAGTGAGTGCTATTCTGTAATAACTCAAACTAGATGTTAAGTGCATATTCCCTGCAGTTAAAAAGCTTTCCCTTCAAGTGACAATGTATCTTCTTTCTTTAGCAATCAGATCTGCAAACTAGATATGTGTTTACCTTTTAATGACCAATCAAAAGCCAAACTTTGGCTAAAAGCAAGTTATGGCAGTGAGGAAATACATGTACAGTACTATGAATGATAAAGAGGTGTCTTTCATTACAAGGAACATTGCTTACTAAGCATATATAATTAAATCTTTATTGGCCACAAACCAGTATCACACTTGTTTGCACAGCTGACTACCTCCATACTATTCCATTAGCCAAATTCTGAAAAGGATGCATACAAGCTATTGGATGTAATAAAGGGGAATTAATTCACTGGATGGATATGTGTGCATGCCTTCCACTATGAATGTATTTTAGTTAAGTGTCCTGGAAGTGCTTGCTTTGTTTACACCACACAGAAATAAGGTATTTCTGATGTAAAGCCAACATTATAAATTTAATTCATGCCTATTCTTGATAGGAACACATTTATATTTCATGGTTTCTGAATTCAAAGAATGATAATATTCAGTTCTAGATAGCTGCTTTCAAGACATAATGATAAACAACATTGTCCCTCACAGTTAAATGGCAATACCGGAGAACACTCCATTCAGCAACAAATCAAAAGATTTATATTAAAGAGGAAACTCATATTAATCTTGCCTTGGTAGCCAGATTTTCAGAAGCTTATTTGAAATAGAAGGAGGAAACAATAAGATCGAAAAGGAAGGCTCTGATTATTTTTCAGCCGGGGAGAGCAATAATCGTACAACAATATCAAAAGGCAAGTAAACTGCATGTGTGAATGTGGGTGATTTAGGAGATTTCTCTGCTCCTGGAGAGAAAACTCTATAACTACAGCAAGTGACAGGAAATAAGGAATGGAAGATAGCTGGTTTAGGTTTTTGCTTGTTTGTTTCTTTTACAGAAGATGCAGTACAGTATTTTAAGATCTAGAGTCGAAACTCAACCTGAAGGATGTGTCATAGGATATTAAAAGCCTGTTCTTGGCAATGTAATGGAGGCAGACCTTCATAATACTGTGAGCTATGGTGCTTTCTCATGCATGACCTGCCTTTAGACTTTTTATTGTCATTGATTGAAGAAAATGGACAATCATGGGCTGTTTGGCTCCCACAAGAAATCTTCAATGTTAAGCTCTTGGAACATGTATTGAGAGTCACATGCATTTCTTTGGAGCGGGGGGAGTATAATACATGTTGGTTTGATTTTTGTTGTTCAGTGCATAGTTGAGTCTGACCCTTTATGACCCCATGGACCATAGCACACCAGGCTCCTCCTATCATCTACCATCCTCCGGAGTCTGCCCAGACCCACCCCCACCTTGTCAATGATGCTTAACTGGCTATCAGCTGTACTGTAGAACCCCACATAATGAAAAAAGTCTGTTCTGCAAGGCATTTGGTTATACAAATTTTTCACTATACGACGCACGCCTCGTATAACGAAAATCCCTATGGGATGCATCGTACAACAAAATTATCTATGAGATGCATTGTACAACGAAAAGTTTTCGTTGTACGATTTTCCCATAGAGATTTTCATTGTATGATGTATCCCATAGGGATTTTCGTTATGCGAGGCATGCTTCGTATAACGAAAAATTTGTATAACCAAATGCCTTGCAGAACAGATTTTTTTCATTATGTGGGGTTCTACAGTACAGCCGATAGCCAGTTAAGTCTTCACATATGGCCTTGGAAATACTGGTCTTAAGAAGTCCTTCTGTTTCTTTTGCCAACGAGATCATTTCAGAGAACTTCCAAACGTTATCTTTTAGCTCTGTTTATTTTGCTTGCAAAGGGAAAATCAATGAAGTGTTTCCTTTATAGGATGAAAAGAGGAATATCTAAAACACAATTATTATTGTTGTTGTTGCTGCTGTTATTTTGGCACTAGCTGGGGAAAAAAACCTTTTCTGCTATAAATGGTGTTATATAGGATCAAACCAAATAAACTTTTTTCATCCTTTTCTTTCCCTGTTCTTATAAGGATTTGTTTCTAGTTTAGATCCAATCCCCTTTGAGTCTATGGAACAGCTTTTACAAGGTTTGATCAAAACTTTGGCTTTGATGAGGCAACCTTAAAAGTCTCTAACGGAGTATCTTCCAGGCTTTCAACTTCAAATTAACGTTGCTGTGACAACCAGCTTTTCTGAAATAGGCTTCAGGAAGGTACCACAATTAAGGGACAGAAGAGAGGTTGCCATAGAAACCTTGAGCCTCAACTTTTCATGCAACATTCAAGGAGCCCCCTCACTTTGTATTTTTAGTTCTTATTTATTGCTATTAGTTCAACAGTCACATAATATACAATTGTGTTCTGTGACTACATGGGAAGCAAAGGAAATAACATCTGGAAAAGTTTTGATAATCCTTTGTGAGTCCTGGCACTCCTGCTATGAAAAATGCATGTAAAAAGGACATGTATAAAGCTTAGGTAAGATGTATTATGCACAAGGCACAAGAAGATGAACATAATTCCCTAAAGAAGGATGGAATATAAAGCAGTCACTTTATACAGCAAATTTTATTTAGGGAATGTTATGAACACATTAGTAGCGATGGGTGAATGATACGTGTGCTACAGAGAAGTGCCTAAGTGAGAGGGCTGTGCATGTCTAAGATAGTTTAAAATAACCATATAATGTCTACCTGCAAATTGTGAAAAACTTAGACTGAACACTAAATATGAGGAAGAAATTCAAACCAGATGGAAAATTTTTTAGAAAGTGTTTCTCAGGCGTTTAAAGAATGTAGGAGAAGCAGGGTTGTGTCTTCTGTTCACATTAGGTGTATTCTCATTTATTTATTTATTTATTTCAATTTCTATACTGCCCTCCTTGCCGAAGGCGACCCAGGGCGGTTTAGCACATCCGAAAAAACATAAAAACAGTACAGGCTAAAATTCTAAAAGTTCTCAAAATCCACAGTTAAAACCAATTAAAACTACAACTAAAACTTTCTATGATTTAAAAACTTAAGAACTTAAAGGAGCAGGGGAGGAGGTCAAACCAGCCAGCAGGCTGAGGTTGTTGTGCCTCCAGTACCCCAGACCTGCCCTGCTAGCCAGGTTTTTACACCCGAAAGGGCAGCAGCTCTGCCTGGAGGCGCAGCTCAGTTGGCAGGAGGTTCCACAGGGCCGGAGCAGACACAGAGAAGGCCCTCCTTCTAGTGCTAGAGAGATGAACCTCTCTAACTGATGGTACAACCAGAGAGCCTCTCCGGTCTGCTCTAGTGGGACGGGCAGATGTCCCTTGGATGATGCGGTCTCTTAGGTATCCTGGCCCACTACCATGTAGGACTTTAAAGGTAATAACCAGCACCTTGAATTGCACCCGGAGGCACACTGGCAGCCAGTGCAGCTCCCGAAGCAATGGTGAGGCACGAGCATAAAGCCCGCACCCCATCACGACCCGGGCAGCTGCATTCTGAACCAGTTGCAGCCTCCGAATGGTCACCAAGGACAGCCCCATGTAGAGCGCATTACAATAATAAAGTCTGTACTTTCCATACAGTCAAAGTTTGGCCAGGTTTTTCTGCTATGGTAATAGACCACACTGCCAGTGACTCAACACCAAGTGTCAGGCGGTGGTTAACTAACCTGACAACCTTGAAGACTCACAGCCATGGGTGGCAAAGTCCACAGGAAAGGGATTAAAACCCACTTGAATCCATCTTGATGGAAGACAGCATTTTGTGCACTCTGGTGTCTAGTCATGCCTGCCACATGTCCACGGAAACATCTGCAGACACAGACAATGCTGGCTCTTTGGCTATAAACAGATGAGCACTGAACCCTAGAGTTGGATACAACAGGCTTTTGAGCAAGGGCGACCTTAAGTGTAATTGTATAAATTGCGCTATTGTGTGCCAATTTCACAACTTGGTGCCTGAAGAAGAATGCAAGCAGTCGTTTATTAATTATAGGGAATTTGCTACAGTGATTATTCAATTGCATCCCCATCCGTGTATATTCCCAATAGAATTCTGGCTACTTGATGGAATATGAGAATTTGTTACTTAGACATTCTTCTCTCTTGGAAGACAGGCAATAATATATGGCTTGCCATCATTTTGTCCTCTGCTTCAGACAGCTAAATGTCTTGGGTTAGCCTTAGCACACCAACATGATGAGGATTTTGCTTTATTCTTTATACTGTATATTATTATCTCAAATTTAGGTGAGCTGTACTGTGTTTACATAGTGACAAGCCCTCTTGTCCCAAAAAGGGTGATTTAGTCTTTGGTGGCTTGGTTTGCTTCCTTGAGTTTGCAAGAAAAGAGGAAGAAATCTATCTTACTGCTTGGACAGTATGACTAGGTAGCTCATAGAATCATGGATTAACTGAGTTGGAAGGGACTAGTAAGGCCCTTGATTCCAACCACCTGCTCAGTGCAGGAATCCAAATCAAGGCAGATCTGACAGATGGTTGTCCAATTTTCTCCTGAATGACACCAGTGTTGGGGTGCTTACCACCTCCCATGACAACTGGTTCTGCAGCCATATTACTCTAATAGATAAGAAGGCATTAAATGGAGGCATACAAGAGAAAATTGGACATCTGCTTTGACTTGGATTTCTGCACTGAGCAGGGGGTTGGACCTAATGGCCTTATAGGCCCCTTCCAACTCAATTACCCTATGATTCTAAGTTTTTCTTGCTATTCAGACTATATCTGGCTTCTAGTAACATGAGCTTATAATTACGTGACCAGCACTCTGGCATGATTGAGAACAGATCCTGCCCTTCTTTTTTATGACTGTCTTTTAAGTATTTGAAAAGTGCCGACATATCCCCTCAGTATCTTTCTCCCGAGGCTAAACATGTCCAGTTCTTTCAGTCTTTCCTTATAGGGCTTTGTTCACAGCCCCCTGATTATCCTTGTTGCTCTCCTCTGAACTTGTTCCAGTTTGTTGTCATTCTTCTTAAAGTTTAGCGTCCAGATCTGTGATTGTACTTGGTCCCATTGGATTGTCCCAGACCATTTTACTGGCCTATAACTTACTTCATAGTAAGTCTCCCAGAAACAATTCCATTAAGAAGTGTTCTTGGTTGCATCTAATCTCAATGCCCATTGTACGTTGTAAGTGGATTCTGGCATCATGCCACTTTATTGTTGCCAGGGGCCTGATGGCTAATGATGTTTCCT
This sequence comes from Furcifer pardalis, assembly GCA_030440675.1. Lineage (NCBI taxonomy): Eukaryota > Metazoa > Chordata > Lepidosauria > Squamata > Chamaeleonidae > Furcifer > Furcifer pardalis. Next base: position 104,700,279 of record CP126895.1, on the reverse strand, counting down.
GAAGTAAATGTGTTTTCCTTACTGAGAAATTGGTTCATTAGCATGACAAAGTGATCAAGTCATCGGGATAAGAAGAGCTGGTTTAGCAGTCATGGGCATAGAGACGATTTCCAATGCAACTGAGGAAGTGAGGTTAACGTTTCCCAGTGGTGTCGATGAGAGTTTAAAATGGAAAGCGAAATACTCCTGCCATTTCCTTCATGCCTGTAAGGCATTCCACCCTCCTGAAACAAACCATGTAATGCTATTAAACTGCACGCCGAGGAGAGCTAATAATCTGCTGCTACATTAAACGTTATTATTTCCTGTAACTCATCAGTGGTTTTTACGAGTGTGCCACTGTGCCCACCTACAAGAATTTCACTGTTATGTGAAATGTGAGACATTTCAAGCTTCTCCTGCTAAAAATATTCTTAGACTATCCTGACAGCCCTGGTTTAACCGTTGTTCATATGACTGAAACTATATAAGGATCCATTACAAAAAACTATATACCATATTTGCTGGTGTATAAGACCCATGTCCCCCCTTAAAATACACTGGGAAAATGGAGTGTGTTTTGTACTGTGTATAGTAGCCTATTTTGGTAATAATGGGGTGCGTCTTATACTCTGGTGTGTTTTATGCGCCGGCAAATACAGTAAATAATTCTATGTGTGTGTGCATATAAGGATGTGTTAGGATTTCACATTTGCTTAGCTTTGAAGAACTCTATAAGCTGAGCACTCCTTACTGATTGCCATAAAGCACCAGCCTTTGAGTTATGATGGGTGGAATATGATAGTTTTTTATTTAGCCAAACCATTTTTACCCTTTTTGTCTTGATAGGAAGTGTTCATAAACATCCTTTAAACCTTAGTCATGATAATAATGCTGAAGCAACCAAGCAGTTGAAATCCTGTCACATAGTTACACAGTTACACAAAATGTGTAACTTCTAGTGGTAGATTGCTATAAATAAATAAATAAATCTATTTAGGCATTATCCCTTGCATGACTTGTTAATGCCTATGGAGATTTTTTAAATTTATGGCAATCTGCTGAAAGTGTTGCCGTTCGCTTAACTGTGCAACAGGGTTTCTGCCTATATGGTATAGAGCAGTGGTTCTCAACGTGGGGCCCAGATACCACAGGGAAACTTCAATTTCCAGAAGCCTAAGTCAATACTGTACATTGACTGATCAGTGCTTGAGGGACTTGACTTAGGCTTCTGGGAACTGAAGTCCAAAAACCAAAGGTTGGGAAACACTGGTATAGAATAAGCACAGCTTGGAACTGTCGCTTTATTGGACTACTGGTCATACTGGCTAAGGATATTCTGGGAACTATAGTAAAAAATAATAATTCCTGAATTGAACAAAAGAGATATATGTACTCACTGTGCAGTTTAGACATGAAAGGAAGTGAACGTGTGCTTTCTAGTGTTTTGTCATTCTTTGGCCCTATTGTTATCATACGGTTCAGAAGTTGTCATATTGTTGTCCATGTTCAGAAGCCTCTGTGGGTGGAATTCTTTGGAGAATTCTTCACTTACAACAGTCCACTTCCAAAAGTTACACCATTTACTGCGCAGCAGGATTTTAGCCAACATGAGGGGCCATTTCATTTGGCAACAAAACCTTTTTTGTAGTGCATCGTGTTAAATGCTGATGTGTTTATGTGTATGGATATGTACCTTCTCTGCTTTTTCCTTATGCACACGGACTGCCTAAATCAAGAGTTCTCAACTATTTTAAGCTGTGGGCCAGGGCATGCTCCCTCAGACAGCTTCGGGGGCCGGATGGCCATTTTGCCCTTCCACCACTACATGGCACTTCCTGGTATGGTGGAGGCGGTGGGGGAGCCACATGAAATGGTGCTGTGAGTCACATCCAGCTCGAGGGGTGCAGGTTGAGAATCCCTGGCCTAAATGTTAAAGTCAGATTCGCAGGAAAATCAGTTTTTGGAGAAGTTTGTTTTTGGCCTATGTTCTACATGTCAATGGAAGCATTTTCTTCATTTCCCTCTCCTCAAATTACTGCCGCGGCTATATTTCACAAACCCCCCAGCCCGAGTTTTAATAGTTGCATTTCCAGGAGAAGAGACACAAAACAGCATGTCTGTCTCCCGACTGCTATGGAGTCTTTTTATGCTAGTACATCTATAAAACTCCATCCCCTCTAAATTTGCCTCACGAGGTTGAAGTAACCCGTTTCCCTTAAAAAATAATAATAAAACACAGTGGGATGCAGAGTCCCACATAGCTTGCCTTAATAATTTACCATAAAGAAAACACATTCTCCTAAAATATATTAGAATCCAGCCTTCTGCACTGTGTAAGGGAGAAATTAGCAGGAAACTGAAGGAAGCCACAATGCCTCTTTTTTTTTTTTTTTGGAGGGTGTGTGTGTGGAGGTGGCATTCGCAGTTTTGTGTACATTTAGTGTCCAGCAGTTTCTGCTACATAGCAAATGCATGAACATGGCAGTCATACTGGCCATATACTGCCTAGCTGGCTGCAGTAAGACCATTGCCCTAAAGAGCCTGTAATTGGCCAAAATGCCTTTGAAAGGCTTGCTTGGGTTCACCAAATTAATTGCCCCACCAAAGCAGCTGCGTTGCTTTGAACAGAAGGGTGTCAACATGCTTTGTCTTTCTGAACTGTATGTTTTTGCCTGGCACTAGAGATAAGCCTTGCTGTAAATGTGATTTGTGAGGCTCATTAATTGAAGAACAAGACCTAATTGACATCTCTTTGCTTTATGACAACATTAAAAGAAAAGAAAGTCCTGAAACAGCAATGATGGCTTTTCTTCACTTCTATGATGGTGGGAACTCTGATGTGAAAGAATTACACAATAATGCTTGGAAAGGTTACTTCTTGTGACTACACATCCTTTAGGCCATACTGACTGTGGGATTCTGGAACAAGGTCTGAAGTTTGTAATACATAGAGGTGTTGGTATTTCTATTACTAAACAGGAAAACAGAAGAAGGACACTGATTTGCATGAAAATATACACAGTGGAACCTCCCTTAACAAATTTAATGCATTCTCCGGGACCTTTTGTGCTACGAAACATTTGTAAAGCGAATTTCCTATAGGAATGCATTGAATGCAATTTCCCATAGAAATGCATTGAAAACCAAAATTTGTTAACCGAAACTCAGTTTCCCATGGGAATGCATTGAAAAACAATTAATCCATTCTGAAAAAAATTGTTAACTGAGCCACTATTTGCTATGGATTTCCTTTAGTTATGCGAGTTTTGTTTTAACCAAGCTGTTTGTTAAGCGAGGTTCCACTGTATGCTGATTTATATGTGAGTCAATTCAGATAAGACTAGGACTAGAATGGGATGGCGGTTTACTGGTTAAGATGCTGAGCTTGATGACCAGACGATAAGCAAGTCAGCAGTTAGAGACCTGAGTGCTGCATGACAGAGTGAGTTCCCGTTGTCTGTCGCAGCTCCTGCCAAACTCAAAGTTCAGAAGCAAGAAATGGTACCACTTTGGTGGGAAAGGTAACACCATTTCGTGTGCTCTTGTGTCTAGTCATGCCTGCCACATGACCACAGAAATGTCTGCAAATGCAGACAGTACTGATTCTTTGGCTGTAAATGTAGAGGAGCACCATCCCCTAGTATTGGACACGACTGGCTTTGGAGGAATTGAGACATTTACCTTTACCAAGGACTAGAATCCAGGAGACGTGGGTTCAAATCCCTGTTCATTGTGGGATAGCAATCAAAAACAACTCCTTGTGCATCACACATGGGGGGGGGGGGAACCAACAGCAACCCCACACATACAAATGTGCATACAATATGTAGCACATACAATTTATATGTACAGGTACAAAGTTAGTTTTTAAAGTTAGTTGAAAGAGAATGACAGTAAGGAGATTTCCTTTGGCAGCATCTCAAATAAAGGACTGCTCTGTGTATATGTTTCCCCTCTGCAAAGATCAACACCTTTGGTGTTGGTGAACTAGACTGAAGCTGTGGTAAGGGAAGAAGTTATCAGACCTCACTTCTGTTGTGTTGTGCTAAAACACAGCAAAGGGTCTGCTTGAAGAATTATTTTTCAGAAGAGTACAAATATGTCAGGAAAGGCAATCAATTTTTTTATATACAATGTATCATAAACATCAGTGTCAAAGGTGGATGAATGGCTACAAACAAATCCGTTATGTGATTGTGTTCAAAGGGTAGAAGTATAAGGAAGAGAGATGGATATGAACGAGGGTGACATAAATTTGTCCCCTAGCTTGGTGCATATTTGTGAACCGTGAAGACTTGGGAGGAAAGGAGAGCGGCTCTCGCTGACCAGCCATGGCGGGGCCTCTCACAGCCGCTGGCAAAATGGCTACCTTCTGGAACAAAAATGCGTTTTCGGTGCTGCAGGTGGCCCCCAGAAGGTTGTGCAGCAAAATACTCGAGGGCGGCGTGGAGAAACACCAACAAACGCCCCAGAGGGAGCCACAGCTGTGCCGGGCTGGCAGCTTCAAGAACTCGTTGCAGCCACCTGGCTCCGGATACCACTCTCGGCCAGTCCAGCCTGGGGGGAGGGACCCACAGCTGTGTTGGGCCAGTGGCTTCAAGAAGACCTCGCTGCCACCTGGCTCTGGACTCTGCTGTCGCCCAGTCTGGCTTGGGGAGAGGGAGCCACAGCTGTGTTGGACTGGCAGCTTCAAAAGACCTCACCACCGCCCTTCTCCAGACACCGCTCTTGCCCAGTCCGGCCTGGGGAGAGGGAGCCACAGCTGTGTTGGGCTGGTGGCTTCAAGAAGACCTCATTGCTGCCCGGCTCTGGACGCCGCTCTCACCCAGTCTGGCCTGGGGGAGAAGAAGCCACAGCTGTGTTGGGCTGGTGGCTTTGAAAAGACCTTGCTGCTGCCCAGCTCCAGATGTTGCTCTCGCCCAGGCCGGCCTGGGGGAGAGGGAGCCACCGCTGCTCGGAAGACTCTGTGGCAGGCTAAGGGGCCGCTGCAGCTACCGGCCCCGGGATGGTGCCTACATGCGTCTGGGAACCCCCGCTCCTGGCCAGGGGCTCTAAAGGCCGCCATAGTGATGGGCGGTAGAATTTCTTTTTTTTACAGCAGCCGCCCCTTGGACTAATTTGGGGCTCTGTAGAATGGCCGTTGAACTGTATTGTTGAATTAATTATTGTGATATGATACTTTTTCTGTATTGAGGACTGTACTTATGGTATTGACATTGTATAATTTCTGTGCTGTGGTGACTACATTGTGTATCTGCATAATGGTTTGTATTATTGTGTGTTGTATTGTACAGTATTGTATTGTGTATCTGTATCTGTATTATTATTATTAGTATTATTATTAGTACCTGTATTAGTATGAGTATTTATATATGCTTGTAAGCTGCCCTGAGTCGGGTCCCCCCTGATTGGGCAGCCGATAAATCGAATTATTAAATTAATTAAATTAAATTAAATTAAAATCTTTTGAAGGAGAAACTTCCCCCATATCCCTGCCCCATTCAATTGTTCTATCTCTTTGGACTTCTCCCAGTGTCTAAGACAGGGGTTCCCAACCTTTTCAAGCCAGGGGCTGGATCACTCTCTCTCAGTCAGCTTTGAGGGCCAGACGGCCTTTTTTGCTTTGCCTGCAAAATGGGGGTGGCCATTTTGTCCCAACAACTTAAAAGGAGTGGGCATTTTGTTTATTGGAATGCCCTTGGAGTGGGTGGGCCCCCCACATGAAATGGCACCATGGGCTGGATCTGGCCTGTGGGTCTTAGGTTGGGAAACCCTGGTCTAAGAAATAAACCAATGGTTAGTTCCCACTGAGGTAGGCCCATGGAATTAATTGCTGAATGGTCTATCAAGATGTACACAAACCACACTGGTTCAATGGGTCTGTTCTTGCCACAACTTATCACTAGGTTGGAGCCATAGGCTGGAGTCCTGTTTGTCTTGTTTAATGTAAAGCATTGTCTGTGTCAAATTGTGTCCTGCAAAGCAGGTTCTTGTGGGGTTTAGTGGCTGAGCTTTGAGAAGGAAAGATGCATGTTATTGAATGCCAGCATGAATGTGGGGGGGGGGGCACATACATGGCCAGTGTAGATCTTGCCACCCTGCTTCCCACCACCCTGAGTCTTGCTGATGCGAAAGCTCCTTTTGGTCTACCTACCCAGCGGCGTAACGTGGGTTTCAGCCACCCGGGACACAGGCCAAATTTGCCACCCCCTGGGTGGGGTCCTGGGTGGGGCCCAGCTCCCATCCTCAAAGTGGCCTCTTTGCCTGCTAGGATGTCTGGGGGTGGCGGTGAAGTCCTGCTGCTGTAGTAGTCTTTTGTGCCCTGGTCCGGGGTGGGGCCCAGGATGCTGGCAGTGGTGGAGGGTCCTAGCGCCCGTCCCTGGAGTGGCCTCTTCGTCCTGGCCGCTAGGATGTCCAGGAGTGGCAGTGAAGTCCTATTTATTGTGAAATTTTGCCGCCCCCAAAGTGCCACCTGGAGCGGTCTGCCCCCCGCCCCCATGCCACACCACTGTACCTACCCCTTCCTGAGACTCATGGAAGGATCTCTTTTTGGCATTTTTGCAAAGAACTTTCTCAGTGGCAGCTTTGGCCAGAAATGCCAGTTTCTGAGCTGAAGCAATCACCTCTACTACCCTTGATGTCCAGAGGTGCTTATTTGTGCATGTGGTAATATTTTTGTGAATAGCACCTCCATCCTGCCATGTTTACCCCTATCATTATTGCAGCTTTGTAACACATGAAACTGTGCAAAAGGTTTTCAGCCACTGAGTTTCAGATGCTTCCCTAAAATGGCAGAATGCATTATCAGAGGTTATTTTTTTCCATTGAAAGAGGTGATAACCTCTCTTTCTACCCTTGGATGGAGATGGATGTACTGTTTTTTTTATTGCTCCTATAGCCTAATCTGGATTATAGAACTATAGTACTGCTGTTCAGTAAACATCCCAGGTGTATTGACTTGACAGGTCTTTTAGGTTGTCTTGTGTGATGGTTAAGCTGCTTGAGAATGAACTGTGTTTTTAGACACTGGCCAAATTCTTGAAGAAGTCAGGAATTGCTCTGGAGAGAGAAGAGTTGAGTAAAGTTATTTTTTTTCAGTTTTCAGAATCTCCCAGCCAGCATAGCAATGCTCATTGGGATTTCTGGAAGATGTAGTAGAAAAACAATAATTTATCCATGTTCAGGCAAAAGGTTTAAATTTATTTCACTAAACTTTTTTTTGCCCCTTCCAAAGAACAACTTAACTGAACCATTTGTTACTTGGAGACAGCCCCAAAATAGGCATCTTAGAAACATAAGAGCCCCCTTCTTAAAGCGTAGCATAGATTTCTGCCACTCCTCAAAGCAAAACAAGTTTATTTTGTCTGTGTTTTAGTTCTATGGCACTTTGCATGAAGATTTTCATTTTCTGGCCAGGTATGCATGCAGAGAAAGAGGGCGGTATTGTATGGCTAACCTCCTCCCCATGTTTTATAGGATTAGTAATACAATCCAGCAGAGAGAATAATTAAAAGATTTAATAGCATTCATGAACAGAACTCATTTTCAGAAAAATGTCTTTTTGAAACTGAGGTTTAAACGGATTCTCATACTCTGTTGAGAGAAATAGAGACAAAGCAAATGAAAGGGAGTCATACTTTCTCTTCATCTAAAACAGTCCTGAGTAATACTAAGAAACCACCACGAAAAGCATTCAGTTAAGTTTACATGAATCAAATAACAGGTTTTCATCTAGTCACCTATCTATGGCTCATTTTAATGTTAAAAGTAGCAGGAACTCGCAGCAGCCGCCGCAGCAAAAGCGTGAATGTATCCTTACTCAAAAGATCAGACTATCAGGGAGTTTGGACTCAGATGCTCTCTATTTTCATTTCTCAGCTGGTCTTTAAGAAGGGTCAAGCTGTTAGGGAATTTCTGTATATAGCATATTGTAGTGGCCAAGCTTTGAAATCCATTGTGCCCATCTTAAAAAATAATATACTGTAGATCTATTATCTTCTAGAATACTGATGATTTTATTTAAGAATTATACTAAATCCTGATTCAAATGCATCCTGAACACATTCTTTGAAGGTGAATGTCTGCTGTCTGCTTTAGCATTTCTTCTTCTTCTTCTTCTGCCATATCTGAATCTGAATACAGTAAAACCCTGGGTTACAACTGCCTTGGTTTAAGTTTGCTGCAGTTTACAATGGCAAATCCTATGGAAATGCTGTCCCGGTTTACAAATTTTTAATGTATTTTTTCAGTTTACAATTATCAATTCAGGATCTTTTTTTATTTTATTTTTCAGTGCATCCCTATGGATGTTTCAGTTTACATTTTTTTCCAGGTTAGAACGGAGATGGTTGGAACAGACTTCTGTCATAACCCTCATGGTGATCAGCCATGAAGACTGTCCTGAGAATATAATGCAATGGCCCTTCATCTGCCTTCCTCATCACAGCATAACACCTGTACCATTGATCCAGTTCCATGAGTCACGTTCTGGTCCTGAGCCCTTTTGGCATACAAAGTTCTCATCAGCCCCAGGGCAGTATTCATTCTTTCATTTCATTCATTTACTGGATTTGTATGCCACCCACTCAACATATGCGACTCAGGGCGGCTCACAGAAATCTCAACACATCAACAATATGATACAATAAAATATAACAATAAAATGCAACAATATAATGGAATAGTATATCATACAGTAAGATATTGCCATAAAAAGTAACAATACAATCGAGTATCATACGACAGTGGCAACATAGTTTTTATCTCTGTTCTTTATATGAGTGGGAGAGGTCCTCAAACCACCCGCAGCCGGCGGCATTTTGTCCTCCTCCGGGCGAGATGATGGGGCCCGGAGGTTGATGGGTAGAAGGGTTGATGAAGCAAGGAGGAAGTTGCTGAGATTTAATCCACATGAGGACCAGCACCCTTCCCTGTGGATTTCGGCACCCAAGGCCATTAGTCCCCAGGGTTGTCAGGTAAATTAACTGCCACCTGAGACTCAGTGTTGAGTAGCTGGCAGTATGGTCTACTCCTGTGATGATGATCCTTAGCACTCCAACTGTTCCTGAACTTCAATTCTCAGAAGCCCTGATCAGCAGGGTAATTGCAGTCCAAAAACACCTGGAGTGCCAAGGTTCACCATCACAGGTCTACTCTATTACCATAGCAGGATAACCTGGCCAGACTAATTTCACTCGTTGAAAAGAGGAATATTTGTACCATGCTTTACTGTGGTTCCACACATTCATCCTTGCTTTCTCAATTATTGTACTAAATTATGACTATTAGTGTTAATTCTGTACTCTAAAGGGAACCAATTAAATTCACACAACCTTTTGCAGTTGTTTTTGACTAGAGAGAGAGAGAGAGAGAGAGAGCACCCTAATTTATTTACAATACTGAAATGAACTGGAACTGTCTGCCTTTGGAATAGGATGTCCCAAAGCTATAACTGGATCCATAAACATTTGTGCTTCCTTTTACCTATTCATTTAACCTTTGAAACAGCAATTTACTTTCTGATCAATTTCTTACTAGCTTGTAAGCACTCAAATTAGACATAGAAACATTCACAATACATTGACGACATGGGATGAGTGTGAATTTTGTTTCAGTTTGGTTTGGAATTCACCAAAATTTGTAAAAGTTTATGTAAGGGAGAAAACAAAACTGACATATTTGTCCATGTCTACTCATAACAAGATTCTACTTTTAGCTCTCTGACCCTGGTTATAGAAATATAGGTGTTTAAAGTCCTAAATAACTTAACAATGCACTCAATGCTCCATTTATCTTTCATGGTGTTGCTTCCCTTGACTTCCTAATTTGCAATAACTGCAAATTTAGTTCTGCAGCTGGCATGCGATGAGAAGAGGCTGTCACTGTATGGATTGTACGGAATAAAGCAGCTTTTCTTGTAATCCAAAGTGTCTGATCAGATTTAATTAAGATAGGCAGCCCTACTCTCTCTTTTTTGCTATTGCACCTGGAGAAAAGTGAAGTACTGTAGATCTCTTAATTTTGCTCAGTTCTACTTAGTACCACTTTCTTGCAGAGATCAAGGCAAATTGAAGTTGGAAAATGAGAAGATTATTACTCCCGTGGGAGGTTTTTAAAGAGCTGTCGTAAAACAGTGCTGTCTACAAGCTAAGTTGTGGAAGAAAGGAACAAAGAAATATGGGCAGATTTTGCATCTAGTCATACCTCAGAGATGTGGACTATTTGGTATTATTTATTTCTGTCACATCATACTGTGCTCACATGGAACAGTTTAGGTAATGGGTTCCAATGAGAAATGATACAGAGATAATGAAAGAGAGTTTTTATTTAAGAAGCAATGAAGATATATTTGGCATAAATTGAAATCTGGGATAAATTATTATTATTATTATTATTATTATTATTATTATTATTATTATTATTATTATTATTATTATTATTATTATTATTATTATTATTATTAATTTCAATGATATTAGAACTAGTACTCTCATTCTCATCCAGCTAATTATTTCTATCCCAACCTTTTCAACCATCACTATATGTATTAATTGTCTTGTGGTACTTGTGACATGGACAAAGAAAGAACTTTGAACTGACAGAGTTTCCTCTCCTTGAGTTGTATGTTTTTCTCTCTTCAAGTCCATATCCATCCCTCTGAGCATCATAGAACCTGATTTCTTTCACATTGGTTGTTATGCTTGAATGTATAGCTTGGAGAAAGGTACTTTTCTATATTACATCTCCAGAATCATTCAGATAGAATAGCATTGCTGGCTGGAACAATTTGAGAAGTTTAGTTAAACTTGATGAATCTCAAACTTGCTTTGCTTGTATCTCATTGCCTTTTGAAATAATTTTTATTTTCTTTCTCAGGTCTTTATTTCCCTACTCTCTTTTAATGTTCAAAACATTATATCTATATATTTATTTATTTTATAAATAATAATAATAAAAGTTCAAAACATAATTCAGCAATTAAGACCAACATGTGAATTAAGAGTGAAAAAAGGTATTGTTGAAAAAAATGAGTTCGTTTGGTGACATTTGGTGAGAATTTATTTGTTTTGTCTTGGGAAAATCTAAAGGAATTAAACCTGGATATGAATATATGACATCTTGGAAATAGGGGAAAAGATTTATGTAACTTGTATAGTTGAGTTCAGTAACAATCTTGGATAAGAGGTAATGCCCCCCAGGTGATGGGTCCACACCGTATATTACGGTATGTGTAAATGGTTTTTTTTTGGTTGATGTATTTTTTAATGAAAATAAATTAAATAACAAATATATATAATTTTTTGAGCAGAACATGGAACAATTTATATAAACTTTCCTGCCATAAGAACCACTTACTTTTTAGGTCCATGTGAGGTAGACATCAAGAGCAATCTTCCTCGAAGTGTGGGATAGCACTTTGGCCAAGCCTGCTCCTGCTTCTTCTTTGTCTAGGCCAGATGTGAAACTGCCAAAATGAAGACACCTTTTGGTGAATTCATTTTGCAGTTTCTTTCACCTGACCTAGTGTGAGAAAGATTAGCTAGCACAACATGGCTGTTGCCAGGGGTACACCCGATTGTGATTAAAAATACCACAATCATTGAGGAGGCTCTTTATATGTACCCCAGCAAGTCTGCTGTAGAACAGTTTTGGTGTATGAGAGTCAGATTTTACCAAGGCCAAAAATTGGATGGGAACTAAGCAATGAACATAGCAAAGGAAAGATTCCTTTTTAACTTTTATTTAACACGAGTAAATGAGAGTCTATGCAGAGTCACTCATTAGATTTGGGCAGCAATATATAAATTTGAATAATAGATAGATAGATAGATAGATAGATAGATAGATAGATAGATAGATAGATAGATAGATAGATAGATAGATAGATAGATGCTATAACTCAGTGATGGTGAACCTTGACATTCCAGGTGTCCTTGGACTTCAATTAGCAGAAGCCCAAGCCACCACTCCTGCTGATCAGGGCTTCTGGGAACTGAAGTTCAAGAACACCTAGAGTGCCAAGGTTGGCCATCACTGGCATAACTGATTGTTACAAAACAAAATTTGATATAAATGACAGACAACAAAAATCAAAAGTACTTATTCCTTATATCAGCTGCTTAATAAAGTAAACGTGAGTAAATACGTTAGTTAACACTTACTTGTATATTGTAACAACATAGATATTTCTGCTTGTAAACAAATATGGAGATAATCTGCTAACCCATGGAGAGCATCTTTCTCTTCTTGTTTGATGAAAATGACACGTTTTCATCAGGAGAAAATGTAGAGCAAACAGCACCATTTCCTGCAGCCCTTTGAGCAAAATAATCAAAAGCAAAACAATAGGCCATGATTGCCTTTTCATTTGCCCAGTGCCTTAGGATGATCAGAAATTCTAGTCAGTCATAAATGGGGAAAAGGAGGCTGTGAATCCTCCAAAAGTATTGCTATGGGATTTGTTATCTTCATGGTGACCTATGAGCAGTCACTTTGATAAAGTTGGCAAGTTACATTGCAAAACCAATTTAAGCAAGGAGTATCATCAAATCTTTTCTCTTTCTCTCTCCCCCCATTTTTAGGAGCTCAAGGGGGAGAAATAATAATTAAATATCCTTTCCCTTCCAGCCATTATTTCAGCAGCAGTGATCTGGTGTGTGAATGCTATTGCCTGACATTTTTCTCCCAGGAGCCACAGACAGTTTATCAGGTTTACCACCACTGTCTTTCATCTGAGGAACAGATCGTGGCTGACAATTTATGAGATGAAGGCTAATCTGGCAGTGATGTGAGAAATCCTATCGCCGCCAGGTCTGGTAATGGCGAAATCAGCCCTGTCTGTACTGACAATTTAAGCAAGTGTCTGCAAGACAGACAATTCTCATCAAATGAAGCTTGCAGGATTTTATAGCACCAATGGTAGGGTCCCATGTGGATTATGACAAAAATAAAACCTGGGAACAGCCAGGTCCCCAGATGGCAATTTATGTGAAATGGTACGTTCTGTAAAGGTTTTCTTGGGCTGGTGGCTAGTTAAATCATGACAGGATCAATTTGTGTTCTCTTTTTTATGGCTCACGAGGGGTTGGCTTGACGTTACTTCATCATTTTTATTTGTACTCCAAACCAGCAGTTCTCTGGACAAAGAACTGTGTCTTGGTGAGGTAGTCAAAAGGTATATCATTTCCAATAAATTAACTGGGTTCACAAAACAAGATTCTTCATGGGCAGTGGACAAGGTGTCAACTCCTTAAATGGAGGGGAACCTGGCAGTGTTTCTTGTTTCTCACTGTTTTATGAACTTCTTTTCAAGGCTGTTGTTAGGATCAAAATGAACGAGGCCAATGCTGAAGGTGTGAGGAAAAGTTTTCATTATTTTCCAGTACACTTTATTTTAAGTAAAGATCTCCCTTGCTCGAAAGCCAGTCATGTCTGACACGAGGGGGCGGTGCTCATCTCTGTTTACAGCCAAAGAGCCAGTGCTGTCTGCGTCTGAAGACATTTCTGTGATCATATAGCAGGCACAATGGAATGCTGTTACCTTTCCTGCCAAAGTGGTACCTATTTATGTATTTGCAATTTTGTGCTTTCGAACTACTAGGTTGTCAGGAGCTGAGACAGATGATGGGAGTTCACGTCATCACACAGCATTGAGTCTCGAACTGCTGACCTGTATACTTTTTGGTCATCAAGCTCAGCTTTTTAACCACTAAATCACCACAGCCCTACACTTTATTTTATTGAAGAACCACTCCCAGAACCTGCACTTAGCATTGCTGATGACCACGGATTTCCAGAAATTACTCTCTCTCATGGAAACTTTTCCAAATTTTAGATTAAACATTTTAGATTAAATTTTAGATTAAACATTAACATTTTAGATTAAACAAACTCAGCATTGCCGATGACCACAGATTTACAGAAATTACTCTCTCTCATGGAAACTTTTCTAAATTTTAGATTTAACATGTGGTCTCTTATCAAGATAGGAACAATGACTGCCAAGTTGCTGCCATTGACTGATTTTCTACCTGGACAAGGGTGGATTCAGCACCCAGGGAGATCCATCTTTAGAGAATGAGGCAGAGTTGGCCCTACCCTTAGACACAGTCAGGCAGATGCCTCTATTTGTCAATGCTGGCAGCAAAGTGAGATGAGGAATGAATTGTGTGACACATGGCCTACTTTGTAGCCCCCCCCCCCTTATACTTTATCAGCATCCTTTTCAGTTGCAGGTTTTTACAGGAAACCTGTGCATGTTTGAGTGTACCCAGAGATTGAAAAAGCTACTTTTTTGGAACCAAGCTGCTAAATAACCCAGTCTGCACAGCCACTGCCATGTCCTGGGAAGAACTTTTTTGAGGAGTTAAGAATAGAAAGACTATTGCCATGATGATAGCCAATATCTGAAATGGATACAGCACCTGAAAAAGAAGAAGTAGAAGAAGAGGGAGAAGAAAAATAAAAATAAAGGTCATTAATTCACAGAGTCACTCCAAATCAGAAGCAACTTGATGGCACACCACCACCACCACCTTATTCTAGAAGATGAGACCTTGCAGTCTGGCAGCCTAAATGTCAAACATTTTCACTTGCCCAAACTGAATATTAGAAACAATAGTAGTAGTGGCAGCAGAGCTAGCAATAGGTATAATCGGATGGCTTGTTTAGCTCACCTCCAGCCTGCTTGCCCTGACACTCTCATGTTCATCTACCAGGCGGCTTCCCTTCGAAAGCCATGGGCACTGCACCAGCAAAAGTAGCCATTCAGTAGCTCCCCTGCTAAGTTGTTTGTGATGGATATCAAATCAAGCTCCCTTTCTCTGCAAGGCTCATTAAAAGGAACTGGTACACAGAGGCCCCACCAAGACAATTGCTTCCTTATGCAAATCCCTAGGATACCATTCGTTTAGCTCTGAACTTGCCTTGAACTGCTTGGCCTAATGGACTTTATCTTCATTATGGAATAACAGAGTGAATAAGCACAGAGTTGTGTAAGTGCTCTTGAAATGTGAGTTATTAGGAAGAAGCTCAGTTTGAGTAACTCAAAGATGCTATTGGTTAGAGTGTTAGTGCTTGAGTAATGGAAACTTTGTTTTTCATATATCTTACGTGCAATAGAATGAGAATGCTAGAGGTCTGTGCTAGAGTACAAGGTTTACATGCAAATGCCCAGCAGAACTTGGAAAATAGACTTTGTTGAGCTGCAAATCATCAGAATCCCACAGCCATCATGACTTCTGGAAGCTATAGTCCAACAAAAGAATTTAGTCCTGCACTGGTCCCAAGTTGACTTCCTAGGATCTCCAACCAAATATGGTGGATGTCCTAGAGTGCACCAATAGTCAAGGAGGCTCCTAAACCTTTGACATCCCTTCTGCATTAGTTGTGGCCTTCACTGCTCAAAAAGCATCATCTCTATACCTGATGTGTATAAATTGATGCCATGAAGCCTCACTCTTATGTCTGATGAAGTGGACTTGATCCACAAAAGCTAACATTAAAATACAGCAGTTAGTTGTTAAAGTGGCACAATGTTTCATTTACTCTCTGATTTGCTTAAAACCAGTAGGGTTAGGTTAGGAGGGAAGTAGCAGTGGACACGGAGAGAACTAAACAAAATAATGATGCTCGACATCCTATGAATGGATATGTGCCTCAAGACCACTGGCTCAGACTCAGGAAGAGCTTTATGGCAAGAACAAACATCCTTGAGGGTACACAAGAGCAAATCCAAATTAGAAGATGGAGGAAGGAGCTCACTGGATAAAGAATAACATTAAAGGAGGATATAGCTGAAGATCTCAACCTTCCCTATGTCACTTGGAGGACCCTGAATAGGCTGAGGGTTGGAGTCCCTAAATGAAAGACCAACATGCTCAAGTAGGAGCTGCTGGTGGACAAAACACACTGTGTAAATGTGGACAGGTACAGAATCCAGCTCATTTACTGGTCTGCCGATTACTGCCAGAAACGTATTGATGGAGATTTAATTTTGACCATCAACAAAGCCAAGAAGTTGGCTTCATTTCGGCAGTTCAAAGTTTGATCTGGGCATGGAAGAAAAAGAAGGGTTAGGTAGAATTATGCCACCAATATGAAAAATGCTGCAATCCACCAGTCTTTGGTATTGTTTGACTTGGTGCAAGGCATTTCCTAAATTGTTTTGTTGCTTGAGACTCTGGATGAAAGGCTGCCAAACTTTGTGCTAATGAACTTGTGTTCAGGAGAGCCCCAGTATGTTGTTTCCAAATTAAAACTGTAGTTTGTACTTTCTGTACAGTGAACATATAGTCTAGTGACTGCCAGTGGAACTGGTTGATCTTTGTCACAGTGGCACGTGATAGGGGATTTTGACCCACTATAATCCTTACTCAATTCCACTAGTTAACTGGGCACAGTCTGTTCAGTAGACTAGCAAGGCGATCACAAAGCAGGACAATGCAAGTTATCAGAGTAGTGGAATTCTCTTGTAAAGTATTCAGGGAAGAAGAGATATGGACCTAGATCTTTCCCAGAAATTGATGTTTTACAGATAATGACTAGAAATGCATCAGTTTGATTTGTCCCCGTGAACTCGGTTGCAGAAATAGGAGGGAGAAGACGACAGAAGAGAATTAATCATGCAACAAAATTGTATAGTATTGCTTCAGCTTTCAAGGGGAATAAAGAATGTAGTGAAATTACAGTAAGACTTGAAAAGTTGACCAGTGACTATAGTGAGAAAGAGAGCAAGAGACAGCAGCTATAACTTCTCTTCCTTAGCTTCTGTCCACTACATGGGTTGGTGCAGCATCTCTGATGCCAGAGTAATTCCAGCAAGAAGATAAAAATAAATCATTTTTGTCAATTGCAGTTACAGTATTACAAGGCAGAGTCCATCAACATGGTAAGATAGGGGGAAAGCACTTAAAACTGGGATTAAAAGTGAAGTCAGGCTTTTATTAAAGTAGGACACCTTTCTTGAACCCTCTGAAGTTCAGGGATTTGGAGGGATAAGAATGGGAAATGCCAAAGCAGTGACGAGGCAGCACCTGGCTTGCAAAACTGTGGTTAGTAAGGGAGATTGCAAACACAGTTATAGACTTCAGGAGTAATAACAGGTAACATAGTTGCATGGCACTAGTTACTTTCTGAATATTAAGGATGTAATGAAATTATATCTAAAACCATACAACAAGTAGGATAAGATTTATGTTACTGTTATAATGAGTAATGATTTTCATTTACTTTCAAAGGTTATTCGAAAGGCCACTTTAAAATATTTTTGTCGATATTTGGATAGGGTTTTTTTTCAAGTGTTATGCTATTCTATTACTAATCTTAACGTTCTGTGCTTTCCAGTGTAAGTTTGTTTGGAAAAACTATATCCTCCATCCCTGTATGCATAGACTCCAGATGTTCTTGTTCATCAATAATAGGATTTATTGACAGAGGTATGGGGTAGAACAAGAGTTCTCAACCTTTTAAAGCCAGGGGCCAGATCATGCTCCTTCAGACTGCTTTGGGGGCCAGATGGCCATTTTGCCCTTCCTCTATCACATGGCACTTCCTGGTGTGGTGGAGGTGGTTGGGGGCCACATGAAATGGTGTTGTGGGCCACATCTGGCCTGCAGACTGCAGGTTGAGAATCCCTGGGGTAAAACAAACTTAGGACACTGCTGTTTTGTACTATTGGCTATGCTGTTTTGCCTATATAGGAAGACACACTGAGAATGCATATAGCTTGTTTTACTTCCATTTCCAGGAGCGACGAGGGCTTTGCGGGCCGGATGAATTGGCATCGGGGGCCACACCTGGCCCCCGGGCCTTAGTTAGGGCACCACTGGTTTAGAAGAAGGATAACAGAAAGTGGGCAAATCTAATCTTTTTTAGTAGGGAAATCTGTGACCCAAAAGCCTGCAACTATCCTGAAAAACAATCTCTTCCTGATCCTTTATTCCCCTTCAAGTGGTATTTCAGTGTGATGCAAATATGTTAAAGAAATAAAAATACTTTGTTCAGCATGGCAAGTGGCTGAAGGATTCTGGGACAAATAGTCCAATAAGTAATTTTGCCAAGCTCTCAGATATTGCCCCATGTGTCATCCCCCCCCCCCCCAGTTTCTTTTTTCCAATTTCTCCCTGAAACGTGTTATCTTTTCTGTTAGATCCGGAGATCCGGGCACGGGAGTGAGGACACGGACGCCATTATTGGTGAACCGAACAACACGTTAGTTTATTGTGAACACAACAAGACAACAACAACGGCTGGGGAAAGCAGGGGATTAAATACCCTGCTTGACCCAGCCCACTGACCAATAGGGAGCGGCGATTTTCCCGCCGCTGGACATTCAAATATCTAACACCCCTTCCCCCCAGAATGCATTACTTCCCTATTTACATACATAATCATCCAGGTGACGGGGGCGTGTCCGCGCTCTGCCAGACCTGCGCAGTTCAGTCGGCGCCGGGGCATCGAGCAGAGCGGACCTGTCGCTCTCGCTCTGCCCTGGCTGGGCCGGGGCCTGCTCCAGGAGACGAGCGACGGGTTCTGCGGAGACCGGGGGTGAACCTGCTTCGCACGGTAAGTTCTCTGGTGACAGGGCCGTTCGAGTGGGGGAGTTGTCTGGCTGAACCGGGTCGGTGACCGGTTCGGCCCATTGAGTGCATGTCTGGTTCTGGGGTGGTCTGCGCTCCGAGGGGGAAGTCGCTTTCCGTGTCGGGACTCGTCCGCCTCCTGAGCTGGTCGACATGGCGTTTCCATATTCGACCATCAGTGAGGTGAACCTTGTATGTGTAGGCCTAGCATGTCGTTGACGACCCCTTCTTCCCACTGTGGGCCAGGTGCATAGTTCCGTGCAAAAACGGGGGAGTCTATGGGAAGTGTGCGGCCCCGCGACTGTCCTTCCCGGTACTTGTCCGGGGAGTATTGGGGGTGCAACCGATCCAGTTGGCAGCGGAGTCTCCTGCCCATCAGCAACTCCGCAGGGGCTTTCCCCATGGCAGCACAGGGGAGGTTATGTTGTGCCAACAGGAACGTATCTATACGTTCCTGCCAGTCTCCAGGCCCCAACCTCCCCAAGGCTTCTTTTGTGCTGTGCACGAACCTCTCGGCTTGCCCATTACCTTGCGCCCTGAACGGAGAGGTGAGCGCGTGCCTGGTCCCTAAGGACGCCAGGTACTGCTCGAACTCCGTGGCTGTGAACTGCGGGCCGTTATCGGAGACCAGGGTGTCAGGGATGCCATGTGTGGCAAACAGTTGCCTGAGCTCCCGAATAATTGCCCTGGCGGTGGTGCTACTCAGGAGTCGGACCTCCAGCCACTTGGAGTAAGCATCCACTACAATTAGGAATATTTGGCCGTGGAACGGGCCAGCTAGGTCGATGTGGAGCCTCTGCCACGGACCCGCGGGTTGTTCCCACTCCCTGACTGGGGCTGCTGGAGGATTGGGCCGGGATGATTGGCAAGGTGTGCATTTGCCTACCCACGCCTCGATATCCTTGTCAATCCTGGGCCACCACACGTAACTCCTGGCCAACCCTTTCATCTTCACTACCCCCGGATGGCTGGTGTGAAGCGTTTCTAGGACTGTCGGGCGAAGTTTCCTGGGAATTACCACCCGGTCTCCCCACAGCAAACAACCCCCCGCACAACACAATTCGTCCCGCTTATCAAAAAACGTTTTGAACTCCCCTTCCCCCTTGTCCGGCCAACCCCGTTGGACCCAGCTGGAGACAGTCCGGAGTTCGGCGTCCTTCGCCGTGGCCCTAGCAACCTCAGCCGAGGTGGTGGGAGCAGAGTCCAGAATGTCCAGGGCGAGCACCGATGCCTCCCCCCTCTCTGCCCCGTCCTGATCCGGGAGGGGGCACCTGCTCAAAGCGTCCGTGTTCCCCATGTGTTTCCCGGGTCGATAGACCATAGTGTAGGAGTACCTGGACAAAAATAGGGCCCAGCGCTGCATCCGGGGGGACAAGGCTGAAGGTGTGGGGCGGTCGCCGGCCAAGAGCCCCAACAGGGGTTTGTGGTCAGTCACCAGTTCAAAGTCCCGGTCATACAGGTAGTCATGGAATTTCCTTGCCCCTGCCACTGCCGCCAGCGCCTCCTTGTCGATTTGCCCGTAGTTCCGCTCCGTAGGTGACATCGTTCTGGAGTAGTAGGCGATGGGTGCCTCGAGACCGTTGGGGAGCCGGTGGGCAAGGACCGCGCCAACGCCGTAGGGAGACGCGTCGCAGGCGAGGACCAGTGGCAGGGTGGTGTTGTATTGGATCAGGAAACTGTCCTGTGATAGGAGATTTTTAACAGCTTCAAAAGCCGACTCTTGTTTGGGGCCCCACACCCATCCTGACTTGGCCGCTAGCAGTCTGTGTAATGGCTCAGCGGCAGTGGCCTTTCCTTTCAGGAATGCCGCATAGAAGTTTAAGAGCCCCAGGAATGCCTGCAATTCCTGCTTGTTCTTAGGGGCCGGAGCGTTCCGTATTGCCTCCACCTTGCTCTTGGTCGGGTGGATGCCTTTTGAGTCAATCCGGAACCCCAAAAACTCCACAGAGGGAACCCCAAGCAGGCATTTGTCTCGCTTCACCCTTAGCCCGGCGGCCCTAAACTTGGCGAGGACGGCTGCGACCCTGTCCTTGAGCTGCCCAGGGTCTCCCGCGATGATCAGGACGTCATCGAAATAGGGCACCACCCCTGGAAGGCCGTGGAGGAGTCTCTCCATGGTGCTCTGGAAAAGTCCCGGCGCAATGCTGACCCCAAACTGTAACCGGGTACACTTGAACGCGCCACAGTGTGTGACTATGGTCTGCGCCTCGGCCGTGGCGTCGTCCACCGGCAGCTGTTGGTAGGCCTGGGCCAGGTCCAGCTTGGCAAAGATCTTCCCTGGGCCCAATGAGTGTAGGAGGTGGTCAATCACGGGAACCGGGTATGCGCTCGGCTCTAACGCTTTGTTTATTGTGCATTTGTAGTCTGCACAGATGCGCACTGACCCGTCCGGTTTTATGGGGGTTACTATGGGGGTCTCCCACCGAGCGTGGTCGACGGGGACAAGGATCCCTTGGGCTACTAGCTTGTCTAGTTCCTTCTCGACCCTGGGCTTGAGGGCCAGTGGAACTCTCCGGGCCTTAAGGCGGATCGGGGCAACATTCAGGTTTAAAGAGAAAGAGATGGGCGACCCCACGTACCTGCCCAGTCCTTCCCCGAAAACGTCCTGGAACTCTGCCATCAGGTCGTCCCGTAGCGAGGTGTCTCCGGGCTGGTCAATGGAGGAACCGTGGATGCCCGCGATGGACAGCCCCAGGGCTGGGAACCAATTGGTCCCCAGGAGTGTCGGGATGTTGCCGTGGACGATGGTGAGCGGCAGGGTCTCTTCTCTCCGTCCGTACTTGACTCGGACCCACTTCTGGCTTGCGACGGGGAGGAATCTGCCCTGGCAGTCCTTGACCCGGATCCGTTGGACTTGAAGGTCCGATTCCCTGAGGGATGGAAAGGCTCGCTTCATCCACCTCCAGGAAATCAGGGATACGGCAGCCCCAGAATCGACCTCCATCGAGCACTCTGCTCCGTCGATCTGGACCGTGGTGTAAAACTTCTCTCCCTTCTCTGTGGTGGCGTTGCTGATCGTGATGGTGTGGGTTTCCGCATCTTTGAATTTGGCGCCGTGGTTTCCCTGGCGCTTGTGATTTGTTCGGTGGTTGGCGGCCATCTTGCCCGGCGGGAAATTTTGAACGTGCCGGTCAGCCTGATTTCCAGCTTGCTTTGCCCGGCAGACTTTTCCGATGTGTCCCCGCTTGTCGCAGTAGCGGCAGATTGCTTCTCTGAAGCGGCAATGTGCCCTCTGGTGTGGTCCTCCGCAGCTGGCGCAGCGCTGGTCACTTCTCCCTGGGTTCGCCCCGTCGGCCGCACACACCTCCGCCTCTTCATCGTCCTCCTCGTCGGGGCCGATGTCTTGGTGATGTGCGGTGGCCTGATGCTGCGCCGACGGGGCCCGGTTGATAGAAAATGCGGCTGATGTTGATACTTCGTATGCTCTCGCCTCGTCTATCACTGTGGCCAGGGTCAAATCTCTTCTGGCCAGGAGCCGCTTCCGGAGCTTGTTGTCTCGGACCCCTCGGATAATTTGTTCAATCAGGGCATCCTTGAGAAACGGCCCGAATGCGGCCGGAATGGCTGCTGTCCTCAGGGCGGCCACGAATTCACTGATGGGCTCTCTGGCCATCTGGTAGCGATCCCTGAAGTGAATGCGAAAAACGAATTTGGAAGGCTCCGGCGAGAAGTGGTCTCTGAGAGCCATTTGTAGGGCCTCCCAAGAGACCTCCATGATAGACGTTGGGGCCACTAGGGACTGAGCCACCTCGTATACCTTGGAACCACAGTGGGTGAGGAAGAACGCCTTCTTCCGTTCCGTGGAGATTTCTCCCAGCTCCGCGGCTATGAGGGAGAACTCGAACCGGTCCAGGTAGCTTCCCCATTTTTCGTCCTTCGGCTGGAAGGGGGCCGGTGGAGTGTATGTAGCCATGGCGTGGTACCGTTTTTAGCTGGCTCAGGGAGTCTCGTTGGTTCTGGTCCGTTCCTCAATATCCCATCCTCGTTGCCAGTGTTAGATCTGGAGATCCGGGCGCGGGAGTGAGGACACGGACGCCATTATTGGTGAACCGAACAACACGTTAGTTTATTGTGAACACAACAAGACAACAACAACGGCTGGGGAAAGCAGGGGATTAAATACCCTGCTTGACCCAGCCCACTGACCAATAGGGAGCGGCGATTTTCCCACCGCTGGACATTCAAATATCTAACATTTTCCACCCACCTCTTCACTTTGAGTAGGACTGCAACCCAACCAGCCCATAAATAAATTCATCCATCTGAATGTGGCATTAAAATAAACAATGTCACCATTTAGAGTGATTTATCTTGGAGGCTATCAAGTGGTGTGCTGATCTGCCTTATGACTTTCAGAACAGTTGATATCAAGATCGCAGCAGAGAGTGCTAAAGAATCATCCTATTTCAGCACAAGTGGTTGTTATTTATTCAGGTGCGAAATGAGCTATCATCCCAAGGCTTATCTTGAATTAAGGCTTTAGAATGTAATAAATTTGGCAAATCTGAATTTTTTTCAGGCAACACGATTTGCATGTGATTACCAGAAGAGGTGGAGATTATGCAAAGCTGGATCTTTTATCTACATTTCCTTTGGGTTTATCTGAAACATGTAAAATAAAGGGGCAAGGTGGACCATGGAAGAAAATGCATCTCTGCAAATCTAGCTGCTGTTATTGTCTAAAAGTGATGAAGAAGTGAAGGGGGAGGGGCTATGCTAATGAGGCACACTCCATGGCTCCTTCTGAACTCTGTGGCAGGATATACTGGCTTATTTATTTAATGTACATATATTTTACTTTTATGTATTTTGAATTCTGAACATGCTTACCAATCCAGGGCTATATTTGTATCTTCATGGTGACCTGGGGACAGAGCAAATTGCTAGGAACACCAGCCATACCTCCTTCATGTTAAATGCAACATTGGTGGTTGTAACATGTTAACAGTAAAACAGTGTCCAATGATGGACAATGGGGTATTGGTACCTTAAAAGGAAAATGTTGCATTTTTGTGATTAGGTCACTTTAGGTTAGGGTTTGTTTCCTCTTCTCTGCTATAATTTCTCTTCTTTTTCTTGGTGAACTGGTGTCAGAATCAACATTAACAATTGTTGCCTCCTTTCCCTTGTGTTCTCTGTTCCAAGGATGAGAAAAGTACAGTATTGTATTTAGCAATTACACTTATATTGTATTTTTTGACTTATATGCTGCCCCACTCGCATAGCGAGTCTGGGAAGCTTCACAATAATCTCAATACATCAACAGTGGAGTACAATAAAAATAACAATAAAATATAACAGTGCAATGAAACATCATGCAAAAAAAATATAGCAATAGAATAGAACAGTACAATATCAGTACAACATCAGCACTTAGTGCACCCTCTGGGAGGTTTACAAGGTAATTAGCATTTTTCCCGCAACATCCTTGGAAGGATGGAAGGCTGAGTCAACCTTGAGTCCTAGTCAGGATCGAACTCACAATGTTTTGGCTGCACTACAACAGTTTGGCCCCTGCACCACAAGGACTACCTGCCAGAAATTGTTCCAATGGTGCTTTATAACACCCCCACCCCAATTCACAACTATTTGCATTTCCTTATGTGTGGGAATGGAATTTTCAAATAGAATTTCCAATATACAGAAATGCTGATGTGGGCAAGGACACAGATTGAGCCGGAGTATCTCAGTCTAAAGGGATACAAGGTGGGTTGGGTCCCATTCAGCGTGCCTTTATTCAGTCACAGACAGGGTGCAGTTGGGGACAACACACAATATTTATCATTCCATTTATACCCCTTTGAGTCTTCTTCTTCAGTCAGGATAAAATGAGAGGTAAGGATCTGTGCAGACAATGCTGAATGTTTTGGAGAACAAGTGGTATGTATTGAGTAATGTAAAGGTCTCCCTAACTTGAAAGCCTGTCTTGTCTTACTCTAGGGCAGTAGTGGCGATCCTGTGGCACATGTGCCAGAGGGGGCACTCAGAGCCCTCTCTGTGGACACACACATTGTCACCCCAGCAAAGAGTTCACCCTGCCCCTCTGCCCAATGGGGACACTTTCTCCCTCCCCCCAGCACATAACTCACCCCACCCCTCTGCCCATCAGCCCAATGGGAGTGTTTCCTCCCTTCCCCAACACAGAGTTTGCCCCACTCCTCTGCCCAGAGATTGTCAAAGTTACTTTTTTTTTAACTACAAGTTGCAGAATTGCTCCAGATAGCAGTGCTGGATGAGATGAGGCTGCAAGAAATTCAAAAAGATAACTACAGTATTTTGAAATTTCTTCTAACTGGAGACAGAAGAAAAGTGCTAATTCTTTCTCACTTCAGCTAGGATGATAAGAAAGCAGGACTCTCTCTTGGGAGGAGCACAGATTGGGAGACTGGTGCATTAATGGCCCTCTGCATCTCCATCAGGTTCATTTTATTTATAGATTTTATTTACAGAACTGCAGCGTTCCCTGGAAAATGCTGGCCTGGGACCATATTTTCCTTGATGAAGAAAGCTGTCTCCTATATCATCTGAAAATGTGACAGCCTGATCTATTGTTCACTCTCCATTGCCAATGCAGCAACACTTATTCTGGATCATCTAATGTACATCTCACAGCATAAAACATTTTGGCCATTTTCAGCTTTCTTCATGATTACTGAGACCCGTTGGGGAGAATGTTTCCAAATATTCATAATTTAATGCTGGTTCTCTCCTTCTCATGGGAGGCTCCACAAAAAGCAGCAAAAGTTGAGCTCTTGGGTTAAAGATCCCAGAATATTAGGGGAATTGTAATCTTAAAGGACAGTTTTTCCAAGGTCTGTAATAGTGTGTGGATCTTTGCTAATATATAATCATAATTTATTAATTTTACATTCTCCTACAACAGGGGTTCCCAAACTAAGGCCTGCAGGCCAAATGTGGCCTGTGGCACCCTTTCATGTGGACCCCCTCCAAGGCAGTGGTGGGATGTCAAAAATTTTACTACCCCACCATGATGTCATCACAGTGTGGGAGGAGCTAACATCATGATGTCATGTCATGGGCGGGGCCAAAGAAAAATACAAAATAATAAAAATAGGAAGCTTCAGGCTATAGGGAGCTTCAGGCTAGCAGCTTCTCTTCCTCCTCCCCGTTTGGGAGGACAGCAAGGAGGCCGTGCATATGTGTCAAGCACTAGGCGTGCATGCACACCAAGTGCTTGGCATGCATGCGCAGTGGGGGAACCAGTGAAAAGGTAAGCCCCGAAGGAGGTTCCCCCCAAAAGCTACTACAGGTTTTCTGGGACAATGGGAAAAATTACTACCGGTTCTGGAGAACTGGTGAGAACCTGTTACATCCCATCACTGCTCCAAGGACATTCAAGAAACAAAATTACCATGTTTTGAAGCTGTTGGGACAAAATGGCGACACCCATCATGCAGACAGGGCAAAATGACCATCTGGCCCTGTAAGAGAGCATGACCCAGCCCCCAACTTGAAAAGGTTGGAAAACCCTATCCTAGAACAACACCAAGGGACTGCAGTGCCTTAGTAATTAAGACCCTGAACTTGATGATGAAGGTTGGCAGGTCAGCTTTTTGAGACCAGAGTATTGCATGATGGAGTGAGCTTCCATCTCTGACCCAGCTCCTGCCAACCTAGCAGTTTGAAAGCAAGAAATTGCAAGTAGATAAGTAGGTATCACTTCAGTGGGAAGGTAAACAACATTCTTTGCACTCTGGTGTCTAGTCATGCCTGCCACATGTCCACAGAAACATCTGCAAAAGCAGACAGCACTGGCTCTTTGGCTATAAACAGAGATGAACATTGAGCACTAGAGTTTGATATGACTGGCTTTCGAGTAAGGGCAATCTTTACTTTTACCTTACAACAACTCAATTTCTCCCCATCAAATTGATGGAAGAATGTGCGAATTTAGACATGTTGAACAAAATCTACTGCCTTTTGTACTGGCCTAGTTCAACAGATAAAAGTATCCCCAGCATGGAAGTGATTCAGTAGCATTTGACTCTCACATGGTTGCTAGAGATGAGGCACCTTTTAGGGAGAAAAGATTGTATTTAAGAAAGAGAAAGCAAGAAGAAAAACAGAGAAGAGAAAGAAACAAGAGTAAGGAATTCAGATCAGGATTAAAAATGTTCATATTCAAGTCTGAGTCTATAATACCGTAATTATTCACAAGAACAAATGTAACTGTTGTGATGCTGAAAGAGGAGAGGAAGGGTTACAGGTTGAACTTTTGAACATTTTGTTTCATTCACTTGTAATAAGAACTTATACTGTGTCAGAGTCCAGGGCATAGGTAGCTGGCCATAAAGCAAGCACCAGTGCCCAAGGCAACCAGGTCTGTGTTGTTGCCAAGGAAGCCAACACGGGCTGTCTCTAAATATGGTAACGAACTAAGACTGTGATTTTAAATGTGTGCATGGATTTTCTGCATCCTTCATCCAAATCTTCTATTTTCTGTGTCCAGAATAAATTATGCCATTGATCTAGTTAGCTTCCGAGCCCTGGCCCAATTTTGCCTAATTTATGGCCATAGGTTCCCCCTCCATTAAGCAAATAATTGCCATTTGTTAGGGTTGTATATGTTCTTTGAGGTCTATAAATTGTTTGCTGGTCTTGCATTTAACACAAAACTTCTAACAAAATCAAACTCCCTCCCTTGACCAGCAAACAGTACCTGGGAAATCATAGAAGGTAAGAATCCTAACTCTGAGTCTAACTGGAGAAGTCAATGAATAGATTTGAGTGAGTGGCCAGCCACTAATGGTAGCTGCAAAGTTTACAAATGGTCTCTTTCCCATTACCCTGAACCACAAGAGACCTTTTGAGCAGGGCACAGATTGCTGCCTAGATTCAACTACATGGATGTAACTTTTCTAATTTATTTTTATAGGGGAGGGGAAGATCAGAAGGAGAGGGTTGTGCCTCAGAACAGCAAAACAAAAGTAAGCCCAGGGGAAACTCTAGATAGGTAAAGCTTCCATAAAGCCCCATTTGAAGAGTCTTTGCAGTGACAGATATACAAAATCACTTTTCTTTTTAACAGAATGATATTGCTCTCTCTCTGCTGCCTAGGATAATGGATCTCCAAGGGGAGATCTTTTGCTGATAGCAGGAACGTACAATCTCTTTTGACAAATATGTAGGTATGAATTAAACCAGTGGTACAGTAAAACCTCGAGTTAAGTAAAAAGTCAATTCTGTAGCAATTGACGTAACTCAATTTTTTACGTAACTTGATGCATCCCCATAGGGCTGCACTGAAAAATATTTAAAAAAAAAACGGTCCCGATCAGACAAAAAATAATACAAAAAATAATCAAAACAAAGGGAATAATGAAGCGATTTGCCTACCTTCTCCATGCTGCTACTGCTGCTTCCCCTTCAGGGGTTTGTTTGCTGGTCAGGGGAGCAGAAACCTCCCCCACCACCTGCACTGCCGCCTCCCCTGCTGCTTCTATAGGGACAGGGAGAGTGCCCATTTGCTCTGTTTACCTGGCTTCCTTGGCAACAATGAAGGCAGCACTTTTCTCTGCCAGCCTCATTTGGCTTGTGGCATTGGGGGGGGGGGAGTGCCACTTGGAATCCCCCTGGAACATTGCCTGCCATCCGTCTGCTGTGAGGGCTCCCTGAGCAATGTTACGGAATAATTCTGAGCAGCACTCCCCCCCCCCCCCCGTCCTGCATGCCCCAAGCCATATGAGGCAGGCGGATAAAAGTGCTGCTCAGAATTCCTCCATAACTTTGTTCGGGCAGCCCATGTTGGCTTCCTTGGCAACAATGCAGGCAGCACTTTTCTCTGCCACCCTCATTCGGCTTGGGGCATGGAGGGGAGTGCCACTTGGAACCCCCCGGGACACTGCTTGCACTCCCCCATCCCATGCCCCAAGCCGAACGAGGATGACAGAGAAAAGTGCTGCCTGTGTTGTTGCCAAGGAAGCAAACACGGGCTGCCCGAACAAATTATTGAAGAATTCTGAGCAACACTTTTCTCCGCCAGCCTCATTCAGCTTGGGACATGGGGAGGGGGGAACTGCTGCTCAGAATTCTTCCGTAACTTTGCTCAGACAGCCCACGTTGGCTTCCTTGGCAACAATGCAGGCAGCACTTTTCTCCGCCAGCCTCATTTGGCTTGGGGCAGGGGGGAAAAAGTGCAGGCAGCATTCCAGGGGGAGTCAAAGTGGCACTCCTGCCCCAAGCCGAATGATGCTGGAGGAAAAAAGTGCTGCCTGCGTTGTTGCCAAGGAAGCCAATGTGGGCTGCCCAAACAAAGTTACGGAAGAATTCCGAGCAGCACTTTTCTCTGCCAGCCTCATTCGACTGCAACAGATGGTAGTATTGCGTAGGAATTGCACTAAGCCTTCCTCCACCCCTGCAAATGTCTCCCATCCATCCCGGGCAGAGAAGGGAAGGCTGGAAGGGTAAGCGTTTGGATCTGTTTCTCTCCAGGGGCTGCTGGCATTGGCCCCCCTGGGCAACAACGTGGGCAGCTCCAGGAGAGAAACGGATCCAAACCCTTCCCCTTCCAGGCTTTGGGACCATCCAGCAGAGAAGGGGAGGCAAAGGCTGCTATGGTAAGTGATCTCTTGCAATTTCTGGTGGGGGGATGGGTGGCACAGGGTGGAATTTTAGAGCTCAAAATGGCACCACTGCCATTTTGAGCACTAAACATACCAGAAAACCCTTACGTAAGTTGGGTCTTTTTGTGTAAATCAGGACGTGATTTATGCCAAAAAACCCTTATGTAAGTCAAATCTTACGTAACTCGAGGTGTACGTAAGTTGAGGTTTTACTGTATTTGTGCATTTACGGGTCAATCATGTAGTGAAACAAAAAGCCACTGGTTACCCACAAGGTGCAGCAATCCTGCATAGATCCCTTGTGTTAAAACTGGCATCTCTGCATCATGATTAGAAATGGAGAAAAAAAAACCATAGAAAGACAAAAGGGAATATGCACTTTATCTTAGAAATGAGCCTACCCTTCCCTTTTCTATGCTAAAGCATTGACTAAATCATTAAAGACTTGTGGCTACAGCACCATTAATTTCACAGCCAGGGGACAGAAAGAGCAGCACAGAGACAAATGTTAATATGGTGGATCAGTAGGCTGCCCACACATCAGTATACAACATGTGGAATGGGACTCCCTCCCCCATACAAAGACAAATGTATGGCACATGGAGACAGGTGTGTCCTGCATCTTACATGTAGAGAAGCCTACAACTCCTGCAGACCCACCCTGGATGTGTTTTTCTCAGAAGTAAGTCCCACTGCATTCAACTGCTATCTGCTTGGATATGGGTTCAATGGGTCATCCTTGAGTAAACTGCATTCTTAATGCTGGGTTTGCTCAAGTCCCAGCACAATTATTCAGTTTATTGGCTTCCCACAGGGATCTGTTTGGCCACTGAGGAAATAGGATGTTGGATTCTCTCAACCAAGCTGGCACAATCCTTTCTTATGTTCTTACTCTCTGGGGCTGCAATGGATCGGTGGTTAAGAAGCTTGCCTTGTTAGCTGGAAGGCTGGCAAGTCATCAGTTTGAGGCCGGGTACTGCATGACGGATTGAGCACCTGTCTCTGTCCCAGCTCATGAAAGGAGCCTCATTTGGGCGTTCCCTGAGTGGAGTTACTTCCGCAAAAATCCTTTCAACCCAGAATAATTTCAGACATGAAATATTATTATTATGTTCTTACTATGTAAGTACCCCACATCATTGGGACACCAAAGTAAATAGTAATCTTATTATTCATGTGAAGGCAGTTGCTTGTGTATGAACTTCCTTTACAAGACATCTGCACTCAACACATGGGAATTACAAGAAAGAAGTAAATGTTATGACCAGTCCTAGGGTGAGTTAATAATGTGTCCCCTGCTTGCAATCATTCACATTTAGAATAGATTCAAAATGTGTAACGGGGCTATAAAAAACAACTTTTCAATGTTTTGAGTATATCTGGACTTTGTAGTAGGAAAAAACCACTACCTGCTAAATTTTGGAATAACACTTATTTTCATTACACTATCTGTACCTGCCACCATATTACCTGGGGATTTCTGCAGGTTATAGACCAAAAAAGTAACTTTCCCAGTGCTTTTGGCAATATCATTCATTCTCAGTGCCCTATCTTTAACAGAGACAGTGGTTTGTGTTAGTGGTAAAATGTGACAGGGAGAAAGGAGATTAAGAAGTATTTTTCCTTTTAAAAGTACAACATACTTTATGGGCTTGCCATTTCTTGCAAGAAATGAAGCTAAAACTCTGCTGTATCCCAACAAGGCCATAACTCATTAACACACAGTTTAAGCCAGAATTTAATAACAAGGAAAATAGATATGGGTGGCTGTATATATAAACATTGCAATAATTGTTACTCAGACAGTATAAAAAGATCGTAAATGTATTTTACAGAGTTCCTTAATCATATCAAAAATTGGAAACCAGGACTTTATGGCAGATGAGGGAAATATTAATCTTGCACAGAGACATTTCTGTGGATAATGTAGCAGAGGAGGTTTGCTGATAATTACTGATCTTTAAGGAGTGTCTTGTTTGTGGCATCAAAGTATGGTGGCATGCAAGGTTCAAAAGTTATTTATTATGCTTTAGCATATCAGGTGCTCCTTCATCTTCGTTTAATATAACTTGGGTATTTGCATTTTTCAAGATGCATGGCCTGGTATCTTTTAATGGGAAAGTGATTCTGCATAGCCTGGATGAAATGCATGCCTGAGACAGGCAGGACATCATCTGGAAGTGCCATGAATCTCTGGTGTGAACTCATAACAAGCCTTCCTGTTTAGTGGCAATTGATCCATCAGAGCTGGCAGGTAAATCACATATCACAGTGCTGAGCAATGTATGAAAGGCAGAGAGACTGCCTTCTGGAGCTGGAAAATGTTCTTCCTTTAGATTACAACTCTCAGAATCAGTGATGGGATGACAAAATTTATACTACCACACCATGATGTCATGGACGTCGTGGGTGTGGCCAACATCATGACATCATGATGCCATGGGCGGAGCTGACATTATGACGTTGTGGGTGGGGCCAAAAAATTAAAAATAAATAAAATTAAAATAAATTAAAATAAACACACAGACACAGACCCCTCAACCACTGATCCCATCTAAAAAAAATTGCCAGTTTGGGGAAGGCAATTTTCTGGTGACAAAAAGAAGACTCTTGAAGAAACTACTAACAAGCACTAATAACTTATTAATCAATTAATAATGCTTACATAACAGATCAAGCATATTGAGGTTTAAATATTAAGAGCAATGGATTAATCTTCCAGTTTATCAGATTTAATGTTAATCAACCAATTCCCAAATCAAATATTTCAGCTTTGCCCAATTATGTCTACTTTGATGCTACGATATTGACTTGATTTTGTAAAGAAGACTCAAAGGTCTCCTGTTCAAGTCCTTGTGGCTTTTTGTAAGAAGAAGAGGCTGTTGGTCTTCACTCTGCTGTGCTTATGCATTACCAATGTTTTAGAAGTATTTACAGTGCTGGACTAGGACTGGATTCAAACTCCGCAAGTTTCATTGGGAGACTTTTGATAAGCCACACATTCTTCCTTTGTGAATCTAAAGCAGGAGTGCCCAAACTAAGGCCCGGGGACTGGGTGCAGCCCCCAACACCAATTCATCCGGCCTGTGAAGCCCTCGTCGTTCCTGGAAGTGGAAGTAAAATGTGCCCGTACGGATGAATTGGTGTCGGGGACCACACACGGCTCCTGGGCCTTAGTGACTGGCTTCCTGAACCACATGTTCGGCCCATGGCCTAAAAAGTTTGGGCACCCCTGGTCTAAAGTAAGGAAGGAAACCCTGTATGCCACCTTGGTCTTCCATAAGGAAAAGTGGGATATAATTGTAAAATATAATAATAAAATGAATAAGACACAAAGCTAATAGGGTTTCCCTGAGCCCTATAGAAACTCAGATTTGTCTCCTATTTTCTTAGTTTGAGTAACTAGGTACTTGAGTATTAGGATCGTCTCAGGGTATTTATTCTGGTTTCTTTGCTCCTTGCCTTATTTCCAGTCTCCCAGACCATTCCCTTTATGTATATGTCATTAAGCTCTTGGGGGTACAGAGAAAGAACCTCCTTGAAGATTGTGGTATTCTTGAACCACAATTGGACATACCCTGGTAATGGCAACCTTGTGTTGTTGGCTAATCTTTCTCACACTAGGTCAAGCGAAAGGAGCTGCAGAATAAACTCACCAAAGGTTTTGACAGTTTTTGACATTTTGACAGTTTCACGTCTGGCCTAGACACAGAAGAAGAAGAAGAAATTAAACTCTTAATGAAAGTCCTATTCAATGAAACGTCCCAGTTCCAAAAGGCACTTACTAACCAATGTTTGGCCATTAATAACTATTCTTTTAATGTAGAATTCACAACAGATTATTCTTTTAATGTAGAATTCACAACAGAGATCGTCACCAAACCCATTGCATTTTAAAATTAGGTTTCCGACCGCGACAATTTCTGTACAGGAAGAGTGGAACTAATTTCCCTGTGGTGGTTCTAATTTGCTTAAACAGAAGTTGTGAGCACTGTGTGTATCTGCCACCCAATTACATTCTGTGATGCAGTGTCACCATCTCACTTTAGCATGCAGCACCAGTGCTAAATTATGTTCTTCTAGACATCCATAGCTTAATTAAATAATTCACTCAGGAATTGTATTATGGCAGGGGTGGGAAATGTACAGAGCTGTAACTAACAGATTTTTGTATATATGGCAATTGGCTCTATTTCACTTCCCAATCCCCCCACCCCCATGTACGGATACCCTGCATTTCCGCCAAAACTGAACTTTCCTTCCAGGCCAGATATTCACATCCATAGCAACATATAGCTCCTTGCTTTAATTATCAATCAATCTGCATTCAGACTTTTCTGATGAGGACTGAAGTGTGTGCATGTGTGTGCATGCATGCATGCACTCATATCCATCTGCTTTGCTCCTTTAAAAAAAAGAATCCCTCAAACTTCGAAATAGGAGCATCGAAACATACTTATTCAGGCTGACACGTCAATATTCATAATATTTAGTTTAGGTTCTTTTTTGTTAGAGAAATGCAGCTAAAAAACACAAACATCTGTTGTTGCTCAGAGATACAACAGAAACAGAGACTGCCAGCTCACCAAAGACTCAATACAATAGAATTTTACAAACTATTTGTTTATATCCTGTAAGAAGCTTAGGGCAATAGAAGCATGAAGAGTTTGCAAATGTGTTATTTGTCATTGACAGATGCCAAGTCCCTAAGAGGTGTTCAGCAGATCGGGTGTGCGTGCACACACAAAGCATACACTTTTATTTTCCACTGCACAGATGTTATTTTCTAATCAGCAGCCATGTTTTTTTTCATGTTGGAGAATGCTGATGGAGATCTTCTTTTGCTGCTCAAGCTGAAAAGATTGGATCATGGTACAAGAGCCCATGGTATAACTAGGTTCTGTCCCATTGTTAAAACTTACCAGGTGTTCATCTGATCCATCTTTCTACAAATTAACCCAGAAATGGACAGCATTCTTTCTTTCTTTTTTATGATCCACCATAAACAAATTAACACCAGTGGCTTTCCCCCCCTGCTTCCCTTGGAGGGCGAAGGCAGCCCAGAACCAGACGGCCTGCAAGACCAGGCCTCCCGGCACCCTTGGGCAGGAAAAATGTATGCTCAGATCGAATTGCAGCCGACAACGACAAATATATATTTAAAATTTAAGATAAAACATAATACAAAAACCACTCATAAGAAGGGAAAAAACCCCAAAACACCCAACAAGATTAAAAATATATATAATAAACAAATACACCCATCACTGTGTGTAACTGAGATCCAAGAAAAATCTTTTGTACTTCAATCTTCCTAATAGGTACTGAACTTTAAATTTTTAAAATGAAGTAGGATCATTTCTTCACTTAAAGCCCCTTAATAATTCTCTGGACATGCACACTTACATATTTACATATTTTTCATGCTTAAATCCTTTAAAGAATTTGCTTGCAATGTATCTTTCATTTTCAAATAGAAAAGAGAAGATCAGAAAACATTCTTTTAGTGCCTTCCACTCAGATTATCTGAGTGGAATGTTTTATTTATATGACTCTTTTAAATACTATGGGACTTTGTAATAATAATAAAAATGGTACCCAAAGGTAATGCTTCCCTTGTGATATATTATATAACATGGTGAAATTGGTCATTACAGACTGTAATTCTTTATGAGTTCAGAGACCATTAGCTTAATTTCTTCTTGGAGGTAGATATGATGGAGAGTTTTTAAAAAGGTCTGGAGTTTGACCAATTAAAGGATACAGTACTGCATTTTTGACCAGCTCATTGTATTACATGAGTGCTCATTATGAAATAATTACATTTGTACTCCAAATATTTCATGGGATAAGAGACTGCAGCCAACAGAATAAAATAAGACAGTTTGTTAAGTTGCCTTTCATTTTTCTTTCTTTCTTCAAACTAGCAGAACATGAGATTCAAGTTTCTTCAGTTCTGGTACAGAAGGGTGCTGAAGTTACCTAAGAGGAGTTAAACTTTACTGCACTTATAAAACCAAGATATACAACATATTCTAAAAATCTTACTAAGGCAAAATACATTGGGACATTACATAGGTAAACAAAACATACCCCGAGTGCACAAAAGAACAGTAAGGAATACCATAAACTTCCCCAAATGTATTTCTCTTAGATGGTTGTTAAGTTACTCACAACCATTAGGTGTTTTCCATTCCCTTCTGATTTACTGTCATGGTTCTTGGAAGTTTATTCCCTATTCTACCTCCTTGTCAGGAGGAGCTGGACTCAATATACCATAGGATTGTTTCCAGCTCTGCAGTTATTATTGAACTGCTGCATAGCTTGGTGCTTTTAGGTATACAACTGCAGAACCAGAGACTGGGAGTTCAATTCCTCACAGTGCTTCCTTGACAGGGGCTGGACTTTGTGATCCCCAGAGTCCCCGATAGTTCTGTAGTTCTATGCTGATGATGATCAGCCACCCTTTGTCTTTACTCTTTGTATCACAACTGAATAGGTCTCATATAATTAGCATTTCCCTACTAGGGTGCAACTACACAATGAAGGAAATGTGGATTCACTTGGGTCACTTGCTGAGAATTTGCCCTTGGGAATGTATGTCTCTTCATATTAAGTGGCACAGGGAGAGAACAGGGAAACCTTGCTTGCAGCTGGTTTGCAGTTTTATCACAGCCCTGCAGGTGGTACAGTTACAAAAGAACTACCTAATAAGCTGTGAACAAGAGACTTTTCCTATTTTTTCTTCCTCTCATTATTTTGCAACAAGCTGCCTTTTTAAGGAGAAGACTTGACAGAGGCTTTGCCAGTGGCAGCTTTTCTGCATTGGTTCAAGTTATCACACTGGCTGAACTGATGTGAATGACTATTTTTTTAAAGAAGTAGTAGCCCTAGTGATTGAGGCAAAAACTCCAGACTGAGAGATAGGGGCTTCCTTTTGCACTGAGTGGTCAGTGGGAAAAATGCAGATCAACTCATCCTAATCCTGAAGCATTTCCTACATTCTTTCATCAAATGACTGAAAATCATGTATAGTGGGGAGTTGGTATTTAAATAAGTAAAAATACCTGAGAGCAAATTCCACTAGGTTCGGCAGATCTTTCCACTTTCTCATTGTGGACACTTTCCCTTCTAATTTTGTTAGTATTTTAATTATTAAACTAGGCTCAAACACCTTATACAAAGCTTATTCATTCCCACTTTATGTTACCAGTGCCAACAATGGACACTTGCAACAAAACATAAGCAAAACTTGGTTACCATGGATGTCTGAGGAAGGCTGATGGAGTGACTAGAAGGGATAAAATCAGGAATGAGATTATAAGGGAAAGAATTAGAATAGAACAAATTTTAAATTATATACAGAGACAACAAATAAAGTGGCTTGCTCATTTAGAGAGAATGTTTTGGAATTCTATACCATACAAGGCATATGTGGGGAGAGGAGAAGGACCCAGAGGAAAGTGAAGAGATAACATCAGAGAAATATTACAAGAACACCAAATAATACTGGTGAAGGCCACCAGAAGTGCCAGAACAAGAACATTGCATCTCCCTTGACACCTGATGGGGTTAAAGAGGAAGCAAAGAAGGGAAGAATCTATGAGCAACATGATAAAACTTAATAAACATGTACACAGAACATATCAATTGTTTCCAAATAAGTGACAGGATTCTAATTAGCCATCTAAGAAAAACCACACACATACCTGCCTTAAATTCAAATTTTATTGATCCACACAACTTTAATTTATTACAGTGGGAGTGCAATTCCTATCAAATGAACCCCTGCCGAGCGCAATCTGGTGGCTGACAGAAAATCATTCAGCTGAAAATGAGAGTGTTTAATATCGCCTCAGGGAAGGTTCATCTGAGGTACTCACTTTAATACATGGGTTTAACACTGGTGGTGACTGATAAAGGGGCTGGAAAACACTATTAGGGCATAAATGAATTAGAGGTTGATGATAAAGAAAGGAAACCTATGAGGGAGTTTCCCCACTAATATTCCACCCCTGCAGGTTTTAACCCACCTGGGTTTGGGAGGGTAATTTGCCTCTAACCTGTCAGTAATCAAACCACAATTCCCATCCTTCCTAACTGAGGCCCTGCTGGACCAACCAGAAACACAAACAAGCCACCAGTAGCTTATAGCCAAAATATATTTATGAGAAAATGTGGGTCTACAGATGACTGCTAAGGATGCCATGGGTTGATCATGTGACTAATGTAGAAGCGTTGTACCGGATGGAGAAAGAACAAGAACTGTTTAAGCCCATTCAACAAAGAAAGCTCCAATATCTTGGGCATTTCATGAGGAACGACATAAAGTATATGATACTCCAACTTGTTATACAAGGGAAGATCCTAGGGAAGAGAGATCCTGGACATAGACAGACCTCGTGGCTGAAGAACCTGAGAGACTGGTGTGGAATTACCTCGGAAGAACTGTTCTGAAGAGTTAAGAACAGGAAGACTTTCACCATGATGATAGCCAATATTTGGAATAGATACGGCACTTGAAGAAGAAGAACGAGAAGAGAATTTTTATGTTTGTTTCTTCTCTTCTCATTCTACTCCCTCCCTTAGCCTGAACCAGAATACCTCTGTAAACCAAATATGAGCCTTTCTAGTGGGGTGGCAAAGTTTGTTTTCTTTGTAAGACACTAAAATTGGAGTATTTCCCAAGGAGCAAAATGGTGTGAACAAATATTTAATGATTATTTTCATTTATCTGCTATTCTTATTTTTGAAGATATGCAAAACAGCACATACCATAATGACATATATGGCAAACAACAATCAAATAATAAGATGCATGACAAAAAGGATAAAAGTACAAATTAAAGTCAGTAACAGCTTAAGGCCCACCAAATGAGTTTATTTGATAGACACTACCTTATTATGGATGCTTGCCACACAAGAGGTAGAATAATTCTAAACAAAACAAGCACACAAGCAAGGGATGATGCAACAAGTATAGATGAAGAGAATTTTGAGAGGTCTTTCTGTGTATGCATTTGTGTGTGTCTATGTGTTTGTATTTCAAGTGTGCAAATGACTCTGGTAGTTGAGTTACCTCAAAATATTCTACTATTCAAAGGTGTCCATTTCCCCCACTAAGTTATTTATAGCCACAAACTCTCCAGATGTTGCAGAGAGCCCCACCTGCATAGCTGATCACAAAGTATGACAGGCACTAGAGCTGAAACATCTGGGAAGTACCAGATTGGATGAGACAGTGGTCTTCCAGTTGTAGGTGAACACACAAGCCATTATTCTTAATCAATGGCCATGGCAATTAGATTTGATGAAAATTGAGAGCCAACAATATGTAATGAGCCACCCATGTGATGTAATTAATATAGAGTAGTGTTCATACTGTTGGCTTGGGGTTTAGGATAGCCAAGTTCTTGCCCATGATGAACAATGAAATTGCTTGGGTGAATTTGGACTAAGTCACTTTCTTTCAACCTTCCCTAACTGTTGTGTAGATAAAGTGGGGAGAAGTCATGTACTTGAGCCTTAAGCTCCTCAGAGGAATGGTGGGATATAAATGCAAACAATAAACCAATGAAATAATAGATGCTTCTCTATTTTGCAGCACAGAATTCTATACTTGAAAGATTGTCACACAGAGGAAGGGCAGGATCTGTTCTCTATCATCTCAGTGTGCAGGAAACATAATAATGGGCTCAAGTTATAGGAAGCTAAATTTTGGTTGAATATCGTGAAAAACATTCTGTTAGAGCAATACGACAATGGAACCAACTACCTCAGGAGGTGGTGTGGGCTTCATCGCTGTAGGCATTTAAGAGAAAACTGAGCAACTATCTGTCAAATCAGCTTGGATTTGGATTCCCATATTGAACAGGGGTTGGACTCAATGGCCTTATATGCTCTTTCCAACCCTATTCTCTAATTTTATATTATTGTGTAATGTAGGTAGAATGTTTCCTTGTGATACAGTTATGTATCATAACTGGTCAGTTTCACCTGGTGACTTTAAATTGCACTGATACTCTCTCCATTTAATTATAACATGGAAGAAACATTGGCTGTACATTACTGATTACTAACAGGAGAACACATCCTCGCTACACAATGCCTCACGAGATATATATTTGTATTCTCTCCATTCAATAATGCCAGCCACCCCCAGTCATTGGACTTAAATTTGTAGCTCATCGAGTGACACCCAATACAGAAAATCAATGCTACATTTAAGAAAGGTCAGAAGCGAAAAAGAGTTCAGCCTTATAGTATTTGATAGATATACAATTGGAAAACTATAAAATACTGAAGGGGAAAAAAACCCAACAGCCCAGTTGAAGGCCACTGTAGAATTTCAAAAGGCCATTATAGATAAGACATTGTGCGGCTTGGTTAAAATTTTAAAAAGTATATTTTCCAGAGCACCCAATTTCTTTCTCAAACTTTGGAGAGTAAGTTGTCAACATAAGAGCAGCCAGGCCCTCTTATACCTGAGAGCAAATTCCACTAGACTCAATAGATCTTTCCATCTTTTCCTTATGGAATCAATTCCTTCTCACTTAGTCAAGATTTCTCCCAGCTCTTAAGCTTGGTAAATAGAAGAGGAGGCTATCATTTTACCTCTTGTCTAAGTCAGCAAAATGTTCCCCTCTTTTTATCTAGTCTGTATGGAGATATGTTGATCAACTTCTTTTTCTTTCCTGTTCCAATCAAACTCTGGACTGATCAACTAAAGTCAGTGGCATAGCGTGGGGGGGGGGCAGGGCCCCCCTCTTTGCCTCCCGCCAGCCATGGCTGCCCTTGCTCTGCCTCCTCCGCCACCTACCCCTGACGAGTGCCCCCCCCCACGTGCGCTGCTCACCTCCGCCCACCCACCCACCTAGCTAGCCGTCAGGGGCTCTCCCTGCCCTGCCCTCCCTCTGCCTGGGCTTAGGGAGCCGGACTTCCCAGGCAAAAGGCGGCCCTTTTGCTGCGTCGGCGGCCGGGCTGCCCCCTCTTTGCCTCCCGCCCGCCATGGTAGCCTTTGCTCTGCCTCCGTGGCCACCTCCCCCTGACGGGCGCCAACCAGGACTTTGCGGAAGCCAGTGCAGCGAGCCAGGCAATTGGGGGGGGGGGAGGCGGCTTTGCCCAAGCCTAGCCTGGGAACGCAGGCAGGCAGGCAGGCAGGCAAGCAGGTAGGCAGACCCGGCTTGGGGGACGATATATTGAAGGCCACCCTGGGCACAGCAGCAAGGCAGGAAGGGCGGCGGCAGCAGGAGCAGCGCTCTGATTGTCTCCACGTCCTCCTCTGCCTCCTCCCCTCACTGCTGCGCCCCGTTGCACGCCTTGTCCTGGCCGTGTCCATGATGCTGGAGGTATAGCTCCACAGGACCCGGGCTTGCCTCGCCTGCTCGCCCCTGCCTGCCCGTCCAGCTGGCTGTCGGGGGTACTGCCTGCCCTGGGTTTGGCCCCGGGGACCTTGGCACAGACAGCAAGGGGTTAACTGGGTCCTGTGGGGGGGGGGCGGCGGCGGCGGCGGCAGTAGTGGTGGCAGCGGCGACAGCGAGCCTGGGGGGCCCCCAGCAAGTTTGTTCTTTGCCCCGGGTGGCTGAAGTCTGCGCGATGCCACTGACTAAAGTTGATCAGATAAAGGACACACAATACATTTGTTAGGTAAATTAGAGTCTTGAATTAATTAATAACAATAACAATAGCTGGGTTTTCCCTGAAAGGAAGCCAGAAATAATACACAGTACTTGCTGATCCAAAGCTGATTTTATTAAGAGACAAAAAGAGAAAGTATAGCATCATTCCCCTTTCTAAAAGTGAAATAAAAGACCCTGAGATACAATTACAGTTAAACCTCACATAAAGAGCGTCTCGCTTAAAGAGCAACTCGCATAAAGAGCAGAATTTTCTCTCAATGTTTGCTTCGTTTAACAAATAAAACCAACCAAAAACTCGCTTAACAAATAAATCGGGGTTCGCAATCCCCTCCACAATTGGTCATTTACAATGATGTTTCGCTTAAAGAGCAAACTCACTTAAAGAGCAATCCTGTGGAACGCATTATGCTCTTTAAGCGAGGTACAACTGTACAGCATTCATTTATAGGCAGTTGACACAAAGGAAAATATTCATTTTTACTTTATTGGTCAAAAGGCAATTTAGCTAAGGCATCCTACAATGAGATTTTTTAATTACCAAAAAGTTCACAAAGTTCACACTATTTGATATTTATAGTATTGTTAAAGAATTCAGAATATATTCTGAGTACCCTAAAACTGACAGAAATGTTACAGAAAGCAGAGTTTTCTGGCAACAAAACCTTCACATTAAAGGGATTTATTGTTATTGTCCATACTTAACACCTCTAATAGATAAACTATATGGTGTCTGTCCCTTTTTCTATGCATCCTTCTCAGGAACAAAGGGAGAAAGGGGGATTTAGCCCTTTTGTTTTCTCAGGGCTGAGTCTGCCACAAAGAAATGCCTAATGGTTGCTTGGGTTACTTAATAAAATAGTTTGTATAGGAACTGTGATGGCTCAAGTGGTTAAGATACTGAACTTGATGACTGGAAGGTTGGAGTTCGATACCTGAGTACTGCACAGTGGAGTGAGCTCCCATCTCTGTCCCAGCTCCTGCCAACCTAGCAGGTCGAAAGTAAGAAATTGCAATTAGATAAATAGGTACCACTTAGGTGGGAAGGTAAACAGCATTCTGTGCACTTTGGTGTAGAGGCATGCCTGCCATGTATTCATGGAAATATCTGCAGATGCAGACAGCCCTGGCTCTTTGACTATAAACAGAGATGAGCACTGAACCCTAGAGTCAGATAAGACAGGCTTTCAAGGAAGGACAACCTTTACCTTTACTAAAGCTATTGAACTAAAGTAAATACTTTAAACAGAAGTGTTTTAATAGCAATTAATTGTGTATTGGTGCTTGCATAAATTTTAATGAATTCACATTTGTGACCTGAGAGTGGATTTGAACAGGGATCTCCCCAACCTTAGTTGAACACTCAAGCCACTATCTTACATTGGATCTAGTTGGATCTTGCTCAGCTGAAACAGGAAGGATGGGGTGGGGTGGGGTTAGTACAGAACACAGTTTTGTTCCACAGTG
This sequence comes from Furcifer pardalis, assembly GCA_030440675.1. Classification (NCBI taxonomy): domain Eukaryota; kingdom Metazoa; phylum Chordata; class Lepidosauria; order Squamata; family Chamaeleonidae; genus Furcifer; species Furcifer pardalis. The sequence goes on along the minus strand of CP126895.1, from coordinate 104,658,033 downwards.
TTGGTGGTGGAAGATTAAATATTGTTTAAAAGGGTTGATTGTGGCTAATTTTGTAGAACTGTAATTTCATCTGATACTTACTTTTCTTTTCATCATTGCACTGTATTGTTAGAAAATCATCAATTTTCCTGTGATTTCTTTTATTCTATGCCTTCATTTCATAGATCTTAATCCTTATTTATCTGTTGTGATTTAAATACCCTTCTCTATTAATTGTAACTGCAAATAGCCTAGTGTCATTTCTGGTTATGTTCTTGTTCCCACTGGAGTAAAAAGGACCTAATTTTCAAGAGGAAAAAGATGCTAAGGAACAGAATGCTTAGAGTGCAGGGCGCTCAGTAGTGTAGCATGGGGGGGGGCAATGGGCGACCATCCCTGGGCAGCACTTTTTTTTTGGGGGGGGGTATTTTGCCTGGGCGCTGCTGTCTTGGTCTGGGCAGGCTGGTTTGCCTGTCTTCACCTAGCGTTGCCTTGCGTGGGCAGACGGGTGGGTGGGTGGAACAGCCTGGCCTCTGGAAGTGGGGTACAGCAGGAGCTTACAGCTTACAGCTCACTTACAGCTCGTCCCCAAGGCAGCAGAAACCCCTGCCAACATGGATCGGTGCCTTGTAAAATATTTTTGTTGTGTCCTCTTTGAAATCCGCGGTGTTAGGGACCTCGTGGCAATGACTACATTTCCCAGACTCCCTTGGCCCGCAGCACTGTGGGAGTCTGGGAAATGTAGTCATTGTTGCGAGCTCCCTAATGATGTGGATTTCAAAGAGAAGACAAAATGAAATTTTTTTTTTACAAGGCAGCGATCCACTTTGGCAGGGGTTTCTGCTGCCTTGGGGACAAGCAGATCCAAGCGGGCAGGGAGGAGCAAGGGCAGACTGGGTGGAATAGGGACAGGCGTCATTGGGGGGGGGGAGAGCCTAGATGGGGAGCAGCACCCCGGGCGGGTGAAACCGGTGCTGCGCAACTGAGGGCACTTATTTTTATGCTATATGGATGTTGTAGGAGAACTCTGAAAGTTACATTTTAAACAATATCCTGCTGTCTCCCTTTGCTTCTCTACCAGACAGAAATGTTAGCTGGAGAACAGAAGATGGCATTCTGCTTAATCGGTTACTTATATTTGCTTTCCTAAAGCCATTTTTAAAAGCACATCACACTCTCTCTCTTACCAGTAATAAATGAAATAATACATTTTGGTTACATCTCAGATGCAAAGCCCTTGTGCATGGAAAACTCATGAAGGGAAGAGAAGGGGGAAAAAACCATTCACAGAAGCTGCCGGAAACTTTTGCTCTTAATTTCTAATTAAAATTTTACAGGCCACTGCAGTGCCATAAAAAGTTTTGCACTAAACTGTCTCATCCCTTTCCGTCCTCCCGTTTAAATTATTTTCCCCTTGTATTTGTTTTGCTAATAGATAAAACAAACCCAGCAGGAAGTAGCTGGTATTGTTTATTACTTATTTTATTAAGAGGCAAGACAAATATGTTATTTCCTTCAAACATCTGCTTTTAAACCGAACTTCCTCTTCAGTGATGACTTCTGTTTTTGTGGTGGAGGAAAGCTTAACAGAAGACAGAAAGGAGGAAACAGCTGTGCCAAAGGAGGCAGAAGAAGTTTGGGAACCAGTGACAATAGTCCAGAGAAACATAAAATGCCATCTTTTAGAAGCTGTTGGACTGAGGCCTCCACATTCAGCCATGTGCTGGACTGCAGGGATACCGAGACATGTCGCCATGTGCCCCTACTTATGACTTATAACTTAAAGGGCCACATCACCTCGGCAGTTTCCGCTCCTGCTTCGGCTCCTCTCATCAGGCTCCCCTCCACCCTGTGGAGAAAGTCCAAAGCGCTTCAGCAGCAGCATGGAGATAATAATAATAATTTCGTGTTGTTTCCCTCTCAATCCAAACCTTATTATTATAAGTTATAAGTACTTTACAGGCATGGGGTCAGAGGCGTAGCTACCGCCGTATCTGCCGTATCAATTATACGGGGCCCCAGGGCCACGGGGGCCCCCAACGTGCGTAACCAAAACAAATCTTTACCCTTCCTAAGGGCCCCCAAACAAATTTTTATACGGGCCCCTGCCAAGGCACGCTACTCTTCTGCATGGGGTGACTCATCCCAGTATCCTGCTGGGCCAGCATGCAACTGTCCACAACCCCCACCATTAATTGTACTCATTAGGCTGATGAAAATTGTAGTCTTACAACATTGGACAACCTGAACTCTGCTCATTGATGTGTAGTATTAGCTCCCGATCATTAGAAGCTCCTATCATGGGGAACTCAACCATCTTCACTGTGTACATGATCTTTGTCTGTGATCTTCTCTGCACCTGAGTATGCTGCTCCAGTATGGAGTGCATCCACACACATGAAACAATTTGACATTGCTGTTAGTGAAACAATGTGTATTGTGACAGAAATCCTAAAACTTACACCAGTTGAGAAAATGTATCTTCTTTTTGGTATTGCTCTACCTAAGGTAAGGAGAGAAGTAGTAGTGGACGTTGAGAGAACTAAGCAAGAGAATGACCCTTGACACCCTCTGATCAGATATGAGCCTCAAGTCTGCCAACTCAGATCCAGGAAGAGCATTATAGCAAGAGCAAACATTCTTGAGGGTACACAAGAGTAAAACCAGATTAGAAGATGGAGGAAGGAGCTCACTGGACAAGGAATAATCACTGGTCTGGCTACCATTATATTTTCCCATGGTGCGCCTTTGGGTGACAGTCTTCAGTGTGATTTTAGGACTTTGATGGCAAAGCCAACAGGCAATATTTAGAGTTCTGAGCTGCACATTTTCCAACCTTGCCATCTAGATTTTCTCTATTTAGAATGTGCATAAACTGACCTAGTAGGGCTGCGTGTGTATGCAGGAATGAATAGGCTCTGTTTGAGAAATAAATATATGAATAAATAATGGTCTCTGTAAATCTAAGAGAATAAAAAGTGTCTATGAAGGGGGCCATGTGGTTGGGCCTGAAATATCTGCTAACTACTGTTTTATTTGGTGTTTTATCTTCGCTGTCAAATCCATTCTGAAATGACAAAAGTGGAACATGTTCAAATAAATCAGCATACACTGTGCAGTATTTCACCTGTAACAGCAACCGGAGAAAGATTCTGAAAGAAGAAATTATCCATTTGCTTGATGTATTTTATTTTTAAATTTCTGGCTGTTAACTGAAAGAGATACTGGGAGAGAGGAGGGCTGAAATGGAAGAAGGAAGAAAAAATTGAGACCCATTAAGTAAAGTAACAAATTTCTCTCACTTTTACCAGGAAATCTGAAATAACATAATGATCAGTTCTCTTTGAATTAATATTACAATTTATGATGGATTCTTCCTTACACAACTTTGAGTTATTCAGGCAGTTTAATGTCATATTAAAATACACATCTAGGACTTTAACCTCAAAATCTCCCATTAACATTCATCAACTGTTTAAAGGCTAGCCTGCTGAAGTGGGAAGCTGTGCACAGTTAGTACGAGTTTCAGAGTCTTTGCCTCTTTTGAGACTACGTACCTATGTTTTAAATCTGCTCTTAAATTTTAAAGGGTGCAAATCCTAGCCATTCTAATTAGGGAGCATTCTGAGTTCATGCCTGAATAAAGTGGACACACATTCTCTTTTGTGTAAGAAGGTCCTCTATGTAGAGATGGCTACAGAATTTCTTTTTCTTTTTCAAAGGGATGGTCTGTTTGAAAACCTAGCCATTAAAAGTCAAATTTAAAGATAAAGAACCATACAAGGTGAAGTCAGTTAGTGCCTGGGCAGACGTACATAAGCCTAATTTAGGTGAGATGCATTAAAATTCTGTTTAAGTGTAAAATAAATTTCTAATCTTGCATTTGAACATATAAATTGGGATACACAGTTTTATGTAAACACAATGTCTCATCTATACTAATTTTTAGTAATATATGTCCTGTCATGGGGTGACAGGTAAGTGTTCAGTGTAAACATACTGAAAATTTTATCAGTTACAAACTAAAGTAATGTACAAATATATCAGAAAACAAAACAAACAAAACAAAACAAAATAAAAATAAAAAACACTGTAGCATTTTAAAGACTGACTGCTATATTTTTATTCTTAGCTTTCGTGGATTATGTCCACTTCTTCAGACAAAAAATGAAACTTACAGGCATGGTTTTTATACACCAAATTCAGAGGGACAAAGGGAGAAGGGTGTGGACAAGCAAGATGACAGACAAGCAAGCATAACAATACAGCTTCACACAGCCATTAGCAACAATAGATTATTCAGGTTATCTCTAAATGACTCCCCTTCAATCTCAAAGTTGCTGAGAAAGCCCATTCTGGTCTCTGATCAACTTTTGACCTGCATGTCAGAAAACAAACAAAAAACACTGTACCTGATTATTTTCTGTTTTACTAAAGAGAATTGGCAGGAAAGTTGTAATATAATATATAAAATAATATAGCAATCTGTGTATCAAATTTGATAATGTCCCAGAAATCCTTTTCTAATATTTTGTCCCCTGTGATGGGTGTCTAACAGATGGATGTATTTGATTTCTACTCTCTCCCTTTCAATCTTTGTTTTGTAATTTCTCTGTTCCAGAGTTGTAACTTTCAGGTCTTGGATAACGGCGAGTGGGCAGCAATATAAATTTGAACTAAAAAATGAATAAATAATCTGAATAATCTATTCTTGCTAATGGCTGTGTGAAGCTGTATTGTTGTGCTTGCTTGGCTGGATAGAAAAAATTAGGAATAGGGAAGAAAGAGAAGAGATTTATAAGGAATGTCCATTGAATTGGTTCCAAAAACTACAGATGGAAAAATGGAGAGAGGAATAGTTGCAGAAATGAAGAAAATTTGGGGAATGGACAAGATTTGAAGAGCTTATTTATCAACTACATCAGAAAAGAATTTCATTTAAAGCTATAGTTAGTAAACTCTACATAATTTTAATGGAGCAGGGAAATCTCCAGAAATCACTGAGAGAAATATGGGAATCAGACCTGAAAAGTCATATAACAAAGTCAGACTGGAATCAAATATGGTGTCAGAGATTAAACATTTATCAGTAAGAATCAAAGAACATTGTTATAAGGTAATCTGGAGATAGCATATCATCCCATTTCAATTAACCCACTATGAATCTGGATATAAGGGAGAGTGTTAGAGATGTAATAAATATCCCAGGACATTTTTTCACTTATGGTGGGAATGTAGGGAGGTGAATAAAACATGGATACATGTTTTTGAAGAAGTAAATAATATACTATCACTTAGATGTTGGTGAAAAGATAGTCTTAATATGTACAGTTGGTTTGAGTAACTGTTTTGGGAAAGTACTGATGTCCCCCAGGCGATGAGTATACACTGTATTTGTATTATGTTATTTTTGGTTGTAACATGTTTTAGTAAAATAAAAATGATAATAAACTAAAACAAAAAGTGAACTCCTATTCACGTGTAGGCCATTCACTATTTATAACTCATTCTCATATTGTCCCTCTTAAGAATGAAATTGCCTCTCTGTGGAGCGTGTGCCCCATGTTGGGAACCATGGGTCCAGAGAATATAATTGGACACCCTTGCTCGAAAGCCAGTCTGAACAGTAAGGTAAATTTAAAAGCACACATTAACATAGTTCCTTTACTCAGCTAAGTGAGAAATCTCCTAACCAACTTTTCCACATTCTGCAGTGACTGGAATCATCTGTTTTACTACCTGGCTTCCCTGTTGCCCCCCAATTTCTGATCTAGGCATGTTTACATAGATGCCAAAAATAAATTTCACACATTTGTCAGGAAGGTTGAATAATCACTTAAGCTATTAAGTGAGGTGACAGCACCATCTATTGAGAAGCTTCGGTAATATTAAGAGTTCTTGGCAGGAGACAAATTATTTCCATTCAGGATCAGAATCAATGCAATGAATCTTCAATCTTGCAAGAATTTGGAGTACGTCTCTTGCTTCAAGAGCAAAATATTCCTTGTCTCTTCTTTTTTTAAAGTGTATGTATGAGATTATTAAAGACAGACTTAAAGCTAAGACTGAGTGAATCAGAACAGATCTGTATCGTGCAGTCTTACAGGAGTTTTGTTCAGAGAATGGAAATAATGGCTGTAACATTCTTCATGTCAGTTCTTAGATACAAGGCTGAAGAAGTCTTTAATTACTGAAAATCACCATTCCCAAAGGCAGTATTTTTTGGTAGCTAAAGTCTTTTCCCTTCTGTCTTGAAGCCTCCATAAGTTCTTGATATCAACGAATTTCTCCATATCAAAGAATTACTTTTTGCAGATGATGAAGCATTGATAGTAAGTACAGCTAAGGAATTACAACATCACATTATGTCCATGAAAAAAGAATGCAAAATAAATAATATGAGAATCAGTAAAGAGAAGACTGAAGTCATGGCAATTGGAAGGAAACAGAAGACTTTTCCTTCATGTCCTGAAACCTCCATAGGTTCCTGGTAAAGAAGGAGGTTACTCAGTACCCATAGTGGCCTCAGAACAACAGGGGAGATGTTTAGTTTCCATAAAACTATCCTGTCTGATAACATCAGCAGCCTTATACCGCAGAACTTACATGAATAGCATTCAGTAAAGCGAATTTACTCTAGGCAAAGATCTCATACAAGGGTTCTTTATATCTTCTTATCAGTTCAATTTATATGAAAAACATCATACACAAAACTGTGAAATAGATTCAAAAGGAGGAAGAGGAGAAAATAGTTGAAATAAAATGGCAGCAATTTAAGATACTGTATTCAGATCTTCTTCTTTCGTCTCCCTATCAAACCCTTGACTGCGAAAACGAAAGCACTTTCTTTGCTTTGTCGTTGCCCAAACCCAAGTCCTCATTGGTGCATGTCTCTGGCAGCAATTGGCAGACCAGTAAATGAGTTGGATTCTGTGTCTCTCCACATTCACACAGTGTGTTGTTATCCACCACCAGCCCCCACTTGAGCATGTTGGTCTTGCATTTAGGGATTCCAACCCTTAGCCTATTCAGGGTCCTCCGAGTGATGTAGGGGAGATTGAGATCTTCAGCTATATCCTCCTTTAATGTTCTTCCTTGTCAAATGATCTCCTTCCCTATCTTCTAATTTGGATTTGCTCTTGTGTACCCTCAAGAATGTTTGTTCTTGCCATAAAATTCTTCCTGGATCTGAGCTGGCAGATTTGAGGCTCATATCTGTTTAGAGGATGTCGAGGATCATTCTCTTGCTTAATTCTCTCAGCATCTGCTGTTACATCTCTCCTGATCTTAGGTGAAGTGATACCAACAAGATGGTATATTTTCTCAATTGGTGTAGACTTCAGGCATCCTGTTACTCTATGTATGGCTTCATTAACAGTGATGTCAACTTTTTTCGTATGTGTGGATGTGCTCCATACTGGAGCAGCATACTTTGCTGCAGAGATGCTCAGGGACAAAGCTGATATGCACAACATGGATGGTTGAGTTACCAATGTATAGTGGACTTGATCCACGAAACCTAACAATAAAAATATAGCAGTTAGTCTTTAAAGTGCTACTGTGTTTTTAATTTAATTTAATTTTATTTATTTTGTCTTGTTTTCTGAGATGCCTGAACCACAGACTAACACGGCTACTATTTCAAAAAATTCAATGTATAGTTTGTGAGTTTCCTGATGATTTTGTTCCTTGTACTAACTTTGGCTCTGATATTCAGGCAATGCTTAAAAGAGAGTGTTCTGTCAAGCATCACAAGGTATTCTGATGCTGAACAGTGGTGTAATCGGTTCCCTTGCCACCTAACATTCAACTCAGCTCTTGCCTCTCGGTTTTGAAGATGGAAAGCACATACTTGAGTCTTGCTTGGATTAGGCTTCAAATGGTTGATGTTGTAATACTATCCTAATTCTTCAATTGCCCCAGTAATTTTTCAAGCTACCTCATCAAAGCTGGATCCTTGAACAGCCATTGCTGTGTCATCTGCATAGATGAACAATTTTGTATTGTCAGGAACTGGTTGATCATTTGTATATATATATTATACAGTGAAACCCCACTTCATGAACACCCTGCACTACCAAAAACAAACAAACAAGCAAACAAACAAAAACTCACCATATGGAAAGAAATTCATTGAAAATGATGCCCCGCTTAATGGAGTTTCCCCCTGAACTTTTTTGTTTTCAGTGCATTCCTATGGCAAACAGAGTTTCACAATAAGGAATTTTTGTTTTCAATGCATTTCTATGGGAAACCACACAATATATTCCTATGGGCACTTTGCTTTAAGGAATTTTTGCGATAAGGAAAACCCCATGGAATGAATTGATTCCGTAAAGCGGGGTTTTACTGTACAGTGTTGGAGACAATACACTTCCTTGGGGCAGATCATTCTTTTGTTCCCTCTGTCTGTTGTTTTTTCCATTCATCATCACATAGAATCTGCAGTTCTGGAGGAAGCTGCCAATGACCCATGTAAGTTTGTTATCTTTGGTAACATTATTTATTTTTATGGAGATATACAGATGACAGTATATTAATGGCAGAAAATTGTAGTGACTTGAAATGACTACAGCTAAAGATCAAAGAAGAAAGGGTAAAAGCAGGCATAGAAAATAAAAAAAAGCAAAATTAATGTCTACAGTAGAAGTTTGTTGTTGTTTTTCAGCAAGCTACACAGAGAGTCTATTTGAGGAGAGTCTAAATATCAAAGTCCAAAAGGCAAGCTGAGGTCTGTTTACTGGTAATCTGAACAAGCATCTAATTCAAAGGGTGTCCAGGGGCATCGTCAGGGTTGGCAGAGAAGTCAGGGCCTAGGCAGGCAATCTGGAGTCAAGCAGGGTGTTGGTCTTCACATGACAGTTGTACCAACAATGGCAGGCTGCAAGAAGCTTGTTTGTAAGCATCCCAGCTAATCAATATCAGCTGGGAGCCTTCTTTGGTACTTCACTGTAGCCTGGCTGCGTCTCAAGTGTAGCTCCTTTGTGGACCTCTCCCTTGAGGGCTGATCGACCCCTCATCTGACAGATCAGCTGCTGGTGGAAACATTCTTGGGCCAGGTGCAGGCTGAGATCCCTGGCTCAGGACATCCTCAGGTTTTGGTGCAGGCATAACTGGGTTGGGCATAAGGAGTGCTCCCTGATCCAGGCCATCCTCAGAGTCTGATGGGGACTGGCTCAAAACACATAGTCGAGTCCTTGTGACCACATGGACCACAGAATGCCAGGCTCCTTTGCCACCCACCATCCTCCACAGCCTGTCTAGATCCACACCCACCACATCAGTGCTACTGTCTAACCCAGTGATGGCAAACTTTTTAGATACCGAGTTCCCAAGAAGGCGGCAGGCATCATACATACCAGTGACATCACATGGGTGCATGCACACCCATGTGATGTCACCAGCATGCTTCAAGCTGCATATACACGTGAGCATGTGCACTACCCCAACACCACCAAGCTTTGTACTACCACCTGAAAAAAAACCCACTGCAACACCGCGCTCTGCTGCTGCTACCCCGACAAGCCCTGCATGGCTGCACCAGGCATTGGAAAGGCCTCCCAGGCTCTGGAAAAACCCCATGCGGCGACTGGAAAGGCCTCTTGGGCTCTGGAAAGGCACCCTACTGGTGTTTTCTAACCCCTCCCAGGGATTCCCACCATTCCATTAGGCCTTTCTACCCCACTGGGCCTTCCTAACCATCTGCCAGACCTTCCTAATCCCCAGTCGGGCCTTCCTACACCCTGCCGGGCCTTTCCACCCCTGCCAAACCCTCCCACCTCCCACCGGGTCTTCCTACCCCCCACCCGCCTGGCCTTCCTACATCCCATGGGGGGGGGGGCTACACACAAGTGCTCCCTACATTATCTCTCCCAGCTGCAGCCTCCCGGCTGATATTTCAGCTTCACCTCTGGCAGAAAGAGAGAGAGGCATTGTAGGCTGCATGAGGCAGGACTTCTTCTCAATGGTGTGCATGCCAGGAGAAAAGCTTCTGGATGCCACTTCTGGCACATGTGCCATAGGTTCTCCACCACTGGTCTAACCCATCTCATTCTCTGCAGTGGCCACCCCATTCCTTTTTGCCTTTGATCTTCCCTAGTATCAGGGTCTTCCCCAGTGAATCCTTTCTTATCATTTGGTGGCTTCAGCTTCAGTATTTGTCCTTCCAAAAGGAACAATCAAGGTTGATTTCCTTTACGGTCGATTGATTTGATCTCCTTGCAGGCCAGGGGACTCTTAAGAGACTCCTCCAGCACCACTGTTCAAAAGTGTCTATTCCTCTGTGCTCAGCCTTCCTTATGGTCCGGCTCTCACAGCCGTACATTACTACTGGGAAGACCATTGCTTTAACTATGTGGACTTTTGTTGCCAGGGTGATGTCTCTACTTTTTATTATGCTGCTTTGGTGTGCCGTAGTTTCCCTCCCAAGGAATAAGTGTCTTTTTATTTCATGGCTGCAGTCATTATCTGCAGTGATCTTAGATCCCAAGAAGGTAAAGTCTGTCACTTCTATTTCTTTCCCTTCTATTCGCCAGGGAGTGATGGGGCCAGATGTCATGATCTTGGGTTTTTTTATGTTGAGTTTCAAGCCAGTTTTTGCACTTTTACTGTTACCTTTTCACCCTCATCAAGAAGCCCTTTAGATCTTCTTCACTTTCCTCCATTAAGGGTGGGTGTGTCATCTGCATATCTCAGGTTGTTGATATTTCTCTTGGCAATCTTAATTTAATGAGTAAATTTAATTTACAGTTCACAGCTGTAAATATTCTCCATTCTTATTTCAATCTTAATGAAGACTGCCACCAGGATATTAGAATATTTGAGAACTGGAAGTGCAACTATGAAGAAAGTAGAAAAGATCCAGAAGTGTAAATATGAGTTATCTGGAGACCAAAACAGAGATCACTTATATTATACTCTTCTTGATTAAAATGAAAGTAAATTTCAAAACTTTGTCTAGGATAGATAAAGGGATGGTGAGATTCTCTGCACAAGAAATAAGTAGACTTTTGACTTTGCACTCTAATGGTGAAGTGAATTCTGAGCCATAAGAGCTACTACACAAATAAATGTTTTAGTCTTTAAATGGCTCAATATTTTGCCTTTTTTCTTTCTCTTTCCCATTTACTTTTGGCAGATTCTACCATCAATGTATTTGGAACCAGAGACATTTGAAAGCTAGTTCTGTTTAGTACCATAATTACCCCCATCTCTCTCTGTTTCATATTTATTGAGATGCAATAAATGCTGATTGCTACTTCAGCAAAAGGCTTGATTGGATTATTAATTTTTGAAGCATATAGCTTGCCTTTCCCCCCTTTCTCTCCTCCCATCTGTTAACATGCTTCACAATATATAATACACAGGGCCAATTAATTGGAAGACTCCGGAGCAGAAAATTGCGATTGTGATCATCATCATTGTTTCTTGTTCACTGTAGAATTGTATGAAAGAAAATTACAGTTTAAAATAGTGTGTTAGCATATCTAAGTTCTCATTAAACAACAGATAAAAGTAATAACACAGTAAATAAATAATTAGAGCAATTAATTTCATCCATGAGAAAGAAAATTATCTTGGATAACTTCATGTGTGTGAGTCATAGAACTGTAGAACTGGAAGAAATCCTAAAGATAATCTAGTCTATCCCCTCACTGTCCAGGAAACCCACCATAAAAGCATGTATGTCATCTTTAACAGCCCCATGTTCCTTGCTTTCAGAAGGCAGTCCGTTCCACTGATGACTGATGGTGACATTTGGAAGGTCAGTTACTGAATTATATTTTAACAAAATATACAAGAACATAAACAACTTAAACTACTTAAACAACTTAAATGTAATGTTAAAACTTTTTATCAGAATAGTATAAAGAGTTTTGAAATATAGTAAGGTAAAGGTTTCCTTTGCTCGACAGCCAGTCGTATCTGACTCTAGGGTTCAGTGCTCATCTCTGTTTCAAAGCCAAAGAGCCAGCGCTGTCTGCTTCTGCAGATGTTTCCATGATCATGTGGCAGGCTGATACCTTTCCACCGAAGTGGTTCCTATTTGTCTACTTGCAATTTCTTGCTTTTGAACTGCTAGGTTGGCAGGAGCTGGGACAAAGATGGGAGATCATTCCATCCTGCAGTATTCGGGAATCGAACTGCTGACCTTTCACCTCCCAGTCAGCTTCTTAGCCACTTGAGCCAGTGATAAATTGATATGTGATATTAAAGTTTAAAAGGGTTTGTTAAATAAAAATACATTTAATAAGATTTGGGGAATTTTTAAAAATAGAATTTGTTTTAGTAAAAGGGAAAGGTTATTCATCTTTGCAAGAATCAATGTCATGTTGAAAGGGGAATGGGGCTTCCTAAATCAAGGATATTTTGATGGCAACTCTAATGGTCCTAGTGGTGGTGGGTACTTTTAATGTTATGTTTATGTTGTTACTGAAAGTTACTGGAGAAATCTGTAGAAAAACAAATAAATTTAAGGATTTCATCAACAGTTGCTTCATAGCCATATTATTAAGCTACCTTGCAGTGAAGTGTTGTTTTGTTGTTGTTATTGTGTTTATTTAAATGATCCCTGATGTAATAGAAGCCTTATCTCAGCAGATGACCAAACCACAATACTCAGTGCTTACCTTTTATGAAGAGAGTTGATTGCTATTTCCAGTGCACCTTGCTATGAGTTTTATTATGGGACGTGGTATAACAGAGATCTAATCTCATCAGGGTTTCAGTGCTAGTGTGATAAAAAATAATAATAAAGAATGATTATCTCCACTGGAGGCAATTAACTGTCATTGAAGAGTAACACTTAAATTTTTTATCCTTTGAACTGCTGAAAGGCTATTATCTTTTGAAGACTTCAGTCCTTAGAAGGGGCTCTTTTCTTGCTTTTTGGGCTACTGTGGCCTTGATGCAGATATATTGAGTGTTTGACCTTACTGTGGGGGGAAAAATCATTAAATACTGATTGCCAGATTATTTCTTTCACAAGTACTCATTTAAGGAGGTTCAATTATGCCTGCAAAATTGATTTGGTGTATAAAGAATGTATTCACTTAATGGGTCTACACATTTCTAGGAAGTAACATCTATTAGATTTTTTTTTTTTTTTTGCTCTACTCCATGGTAAAGGGAAATTTTTTAATCATTTTGCCAATTATTTCAGCATTTGAAGGAACTTTTGTAGGTATAAAAAATAAATAGAACTAATAGGCTCGAAGATGTTTTTGTGCTATATTTGTCTAAGTAAAATAGATTGGTACAATTGAGTATAGACTTAACTATAGTGAAAGGCAGACATTCCTTGACCTTACACTTAACCTTTTGAGAAAAACTATTTTTGATGGTTGGAAAAGTTCACCATCATTCATCTGGCACAGAATATGAAACTGTCAAGCTTGTACTTCTCTCACGTATTGTGGTTACAAATTGAAAGTAATTTCCTCTTGATTCTCAAATAAAAAAATAACTTCAACGAGAGAGTGCAGTTTGTGACAAAGTTGAGCATGAATGCATAAGGAGGTTGACTTCTACTTTACTATGACTTGAATTCTACCTCAGAATCATGTTTGTGTAGTTGTTATATGGCATCATGAAATCCCTGGTTTACAGAAAGCCCATGAATGAGCAATATCCAAGATATCCAAGAGGCAGAATGGATTGTTGTGAGAATCCCAAGGAATGTTATTATCTTTTGAATTTCTTTATATTCATTTAGTTACATTGTAGTTTTAGTACACTCTTAAGTTTGAGTAAGGTTAACTGTCAATGATTCTACCTCTTCTCCATCTATTTTCCAGGGACTGATAGGGCCTGTTGCCATCATCATTAGTTACATCATGTGTCTGGGAAAACACCTGTTAGACACAACATCCCCACATAACTCACATTCTAGAGGGAGGTGTGAGCTAGCCCAAATTAGATAAAAACCCCATTAATTTAGGGATCAATATAGAGAGATCGAGGAACTTATTTCAGATAAGCGAGAGCCTACACCAGTCTTGATCTCAAGATGATTCTCTAGGAAGAGATGGGGGCCTTCTGGCCCATTCGCAGCTCTAAGTCTTTGCCAAAACCAGCTGGGCAAATGAACTTACTTCCTGACACAAGCACCTCTTTAAAAAGTTAGTTCTTTGTTATTTTGATTAAATGTCTTAAGTTTAGGATAGATATAGGGGTCCTATCTATGGACATGATAGAGTATTTAGGGATTAAAAGTTTGTTAGATTTATTGCTTCGATCTGTATTCTACTTATTATATGGATGAAAATACTTCTTCAAATAAACTTCTGAAAAGACACCGACAGCAGAGTTTCGTCTTTGAAGCCAGGAGGGAGTATTTGGTGGCAGAGAGGTTGAGATAAGAGAAAGAGAAAGGCTACATATTTGTATGGGCATAACCTTGAGGTGGAAATCTTCTCAAAGAGGACATTCACTTTGGGGAGATCTGAAAGAGATCTGAAAGAGAGGAACACCTGCTTCTATCATCGGCCTGGGAATATTATCTGCCGGGGCATCCCAGTCTTTGAAGGTAAAAAATATCTTCAGGGGGCAGCTCCCAAGGCATCTCTGTCTTTGTTAAATGGGAAGGTGGCAGTTTTAAAAGGACTGTGTTTCAGCTTCAAAATGAAACTTCTCCATCTTTCCATCTGCGAGGAAGACTGGTGGTTAGCGGGCCATCAGAATCCAAAGGGAGTGCCTGTGGGGGCATGTACGCCCCCCCCTTCAGGACATGGATGATCCAGAAAGCCCATTATGACAAGACTTCTCATTGTTGGCTTCCATGTCTACATACCCGCAAAAGACCTGTAGGTTGAAAGGGCAAGGCAGCTGTTGAGATGACAGCAGTGGCATCTATGAGAGGCAGAATGTCATTGCTGCTGGTCCCAAACCTTGTGATAGTGATGTGCCAGCGATTTTTGACTTTCAATGTCTATTCTGTCTCAAGTCTTTCAAAGTCTCCTAAACACTTCCCTGGGGCAAAATGGAGGCCTAGAAGGGTTTGTGAGGAGACAGGAATTTTTTAAAATTCATATAGATTGATTACTTTTGGTGCCTGGATCCAGTTTATGCAAGTGTAATGATGTGAACAAGATTTTTCCCACTACTAGCATTACTACTATATTTACATATATACTGTCAAATGTAAAATGGGTTATACTGTAATCATAAAATTTAATCAAATCAGATCCATCCATAAAATAATTCAGTAAAACCAATTAGGACAATAAAAACCATTTAAATCAACAAATCTGTGAACAGTTAAAACCATCCCAATAAATTAAGTGCAATCTGAGGCCAAATTAAAAAGAGGTCACTTCATAAAAACAGCGATACCAGAAACTGTTTGTGAATCTGAAAACAATTTATTTCACTGTCTGGGAGCAAAGGAGGAGAAAGCCCTCTCTTGTATGTCTATTTGCATGTTGCATCTCTCTGGGAGATTGTAGCATCCAGAGAGGTTCATAATTTATTTATTTAAATGAGACACGTGATCTCTTAAATGGCCAAACTTCAACCTTGAATTGGGCCTCCTATGGAACTGGCAACCAGCATTCACAGCAGGACTGGCCCAAGATATTTTGCTGCCTGAGGCAGAGTATTCCCTCCTCCTGGCTTCTCCCCTTCATATAAAGCAGTGGTTCCCAACGTGAGGCACATGTCCCATAGGGGGACCTCAATTCCTAGAAGCCTAATTCAGTACATAAGCTGATCAGTGCTTTGGGAAATTGATTTAGGCTTCTGGGAATTGAAGTCCAGAACCCAAAGATTGGGAAACACTGATATAAAGGTTCTTATGGTATCCAAAGCTAGTTGAATAATTCTGCCCCATGAGGTACAAAATACTACAAGCAATCTTCCGTAGAGGTAGAAAAATACATAACACCTTGCTCTTTAATGATGTACAAAGTCTATTGGCAGGCCCTCACTTTGCTTGATAGTCAGTTCATGTTAACAGGCAGAAGTTGAAAAGTTACTTTTTTTCTTCTTAAGATGATTCAGTGCAAAGACATGGTGAAACTATCAATTGAAATCATATTTGCGAGTTCAGTATTCACGGTTACAGTTACCTGCAGGTCTAAAAATATGTTTTTAAATCCTATCAGAGAGTAAATAAAACTAAAGGACAAAAATGTTGTGGTACTTTAAAAACTAACCACTGTATTTTAAAGTTAGCTTTTGTGTACTTGATCTATGAAAGCTAATGTTAAAATAAAGCAGTTAGTCTTTAAAGTGACACAACTTTTTTGTCTTTTTGTTTTGTTTACTCTATGATATGCTTGAAACACAGACTTACACAACTACCATTTCAAAAATTTTAAAATCCTGAAATGCATAATACTGTATGCATGTATCTCTATGGTGCATTATCAGAGCTGGCCACTAGAGGTCATTGTATGCAATGGAAAATATAGGGTTTCAGGTATTCACAGTAGGTATCAAAAGTATCCCCCATGGATAAGGGGTTTGACCTATAGTTCTGAGATGAGGTCATGAAAAACAGAACCTTATCCAGTTATGGATTGCTTCAGCATGTCATTATATTTAAGTACAGTAGAACCTCGGTTAACAAATGGCTCGGTTAACATTAAAATTGCATAACAGAAGGAAACCCATAGAAAATAGTGGCTTGATTTAAAGATTTTTTTTGAACAGATTAATTGTTTTTCAGTGCATTCCTATGGGAAACTGCATTTTGGTTAATATATTTTTGTTTTAATGCATTCCTATTGGAAATTGTATTCAATGCATTCCTATGGGAAATTTGGTTAAAGTAATTTTTGCTGTAAGAAATGTTCCGGAGAACATATTAATTAAGTTAACTGAGGTTCCACTGTCTCTCTTAAATCAAGAATAGCAACTTAGGTTTAGAGACCAACTGTGTTTTAATGGGCTGCAACCCTTCTGTTCCTCAATGATTAGAAAAAAGGGGGTTTCCCCAAAGGGTAAACTCTCAATTAGAAGTCCCCCCTTTCTTGTGTGAAATCTGCCATTAGTTTGTGATTTCTGACTTCATCATTTTCCAAAATACGTGGAAATAAATCTACCTGAATAAAAAGGAAGATGAAGAATATATGCAGAAATGCTTTAGTCAGTGAAAAAAAAATTATGTAACCAAAATTCATAAAAAACCATGCATTAACTTCTTTGGAAGGTGGGGAGGCGGAAGGCCTCACAATGCGCTATACAACTCGGATGGGCTAAATCCTTTCTTGTTTAATGAGAAAATTTGGAATTTATTTGTTTATTTTACACCCCACCCCAATTGGTGCAAGCACCATTCTGGGCAGCTAACATCAGTGAATAAACAAAACACTAAAACAATGACATCAAACAAAACAGGAACAAAAAAACACACTCAGGGGAATTTATTTTGATGGTCTCAAGGCTAATTTGTGCATCAGATTCAAATTGCATGGTTGTAAAACTGCCTTAGAGACAATGACAGCTGCTGCCATGTGGCATGCTGTTTTTTTTTTTTTACCAAGCAGAAGCATATGATGTGTTACATGTCTTTTAAAAACCAGTCAGTCTGTCTTTCTGTGTATGTTTTTTTTAATTTATTACAATTTTGTGTGTAGTGGCTCAAGTGGCTAAGACGCTGACTGGGCGGCAGAAGGTCAGTGGTTCAAAACCCAAGTACAGTCCTGCATAACGGAATGAGCACCCATCTCTGTCCCAGCTCCTGACAACCTACCAGTTCAAAAGAAAAAATTGCACATAGATAAATAGAGACCACTTCTGTTGGAAGGTAAACAGCATTCCGTGCACTTCGGTGTCTAGGCATGCCTGCCACATGTCCACAGAAACGTCTGCAAACACAGACAGTGCTGGCTCTTCGGCTACAAACAGAGATGAGTACTGAACCCTAGAGTCAGATATGACTGGCTTTCAAGCAACAGTGACCTTTACCTATCTTGACAAATAGAGAAGACACTAGTTTTGCATAGGGACATTTTGTGCAAATGAAGAGACTACACTACACCCCTTCTACAGAGCCACTTCTTACTTTATTCTTATAAAGAAAATTTTAAAAATCTTTCTGGATTTTTGAGAGGCTCTCTCAGCTTGTCACAAAATGTCCTGTCCTAACTAGACCGAGAAAACTGGCAAGGTTTTGCTACCTCTCTACTGAATTCACAGTTGGTTGTATCCACTGAATTCTAGAAAACTTAATTAGGTGTTAGTTAAAAAATCTCAAGATGAAAAAGAATCGAGCTGCTGGTGTGTCAGTTTCATCTTCCCCATTATGTACTATCAGTTTTCCACCAAATGTCTCCTCCATCTGTTGGGAGTAACAGCAAACACAGTAGGAATTGAGGCACTGCAGAATATTCAAACTACAAGACTACTGATTCACCCGAGAACGTTGAATTATCTTATCAGTATGAGATTGCCAGCCTAGCTGCGTGCCTTCATGATAGATTTTTTAAAAAATGTTTCAAGAAAAAGATAAGATGAAAAAAATTGTTATAGAGACTGCACAGTGTTTAATGTACTCACTGAAATTACACTGCACAACAACGATTTTGCTCCTGGGAATAACACATGATATCAAGTGTGCTGATTCCAAATCTGAACTCAGAATTTGCCTATCACGTACAGATTTTAAGGAATGCTATAGCTGTTCAAATGGTCCTTAACTGGATAATGTATTTTTACATGGGAAACATTATAACAGTTGCAGCTGCCACTATGTCTGCTGCCTCCTCAGCTGAATCACATCCCCTGGTGGCATGCATGTTCCAGCAGCAGCTGGGCATGTCTGGGCAAGTCAGTGAGCTGACATCAGAAATAGGTATATACGGCGAGATGGACCAAGGGCTTGTCTCTAGTGTGAAACCATTTTATTGGCTAGCACAGATAGGGCATAGTGAGTCTGTTTTGAACTAAAGATGAGTAGGTGCAGCTGTGTTAATAAACCAAACAATTTTTGCTATATTTGTGGCAAATATATCCCACGTGATCAATGCAAGAACCTAACCAGGAATGTGAGATTTGCTAACTTAAGATCCTGATGTCCTAGACCGAATCAGACTTCAGATTTGGATTCTGCACACTTGATTTAGTATAGGACACATGGATTAGACCAAGTAGCAGACGATATTTATTTTTTGTGATGCAGTGTTATAATCCAGCAAGACCTGGGCATGGAGTATATCTACGTTATGTACAACAACAACAACAACAACAACAACAACAACAACAACAACAACAACAACAACAACAACAACAACAACAACAACAACAACAATGTTATCTTGGGAACTTCCATCTTTGGTTCTGGATGGGGCAGCTCTGTCCCAAACAGACCCGGTACGTAACTTGGGGGTCCTCCTGGACTCACGACTACTGCTCAAAGAGCAGGTGGCAGTCGTGGCCAGGAGGGCCTTTGCACAACTTTGTGTGATTTGCCAGTTACGGCCGTTCCTAGACCGGGACTCCTTGCTCATGGTCACACATGCCTTAGTCACCTCCAGACTTGATTATTGTAATGCGCTCTACATGGGGCTGACCTTGGTGACCACTCAGAGGCTACAGCTGGTCCAGAATGCAGCTGCACGAGTAGTGTTGGGATGCGGGCGTTATGCCCGTGCCTCATCGCTGCTGAGGGAGCTGCACTGGCTTCCAGTTTGCCTCTGGGTCCAATTCAAGGTGCTGGTCATTTTATTTATTCAGATTTATTACCTTTAAAGCCCTACATAGTAGTGGACCAGGATACTTAAAAGACCGCATCGTCCCAAGGACATCTGTCCATCCCACCAGAGTGGACCGGAGAGGCTCTCTGGTTGTGCCATCGGCCAGAGAGACGCACCTCTCTAGCACTAGAAGGAGGGCCTTCTCAGTGTCCGTTCCGGCCCTATGGAACCTCCTCCCAATAGAACTACGCCTGCAGACGGAGCTGCTGTCCTTCGGGAAAGGAATGAAAACCTGGCTGGCAGGTCAGGTCTGGGGAATGGATGGATCAATTTCCCCAGCTGGCTGGATGGTTTGATGCCAGGTGCCTCCTAGCTACAACGCCTAATTTTTAATGTTAAGTTTTTAAGCTTCTTTTAAAACTTTTAATTTTTGAACTGGTTTTAAATTGTTGTTGATATGCTGACGTGTTGTGAATTGCCCAGGGTCCCTTCGGGGAGGAGGGCAATAAACAAATTTAAATAAATAAATAAATAACAACATAACAACAACAATGCCGCCGCCACCGCCGCCACCGCCAATAATAATAATAATAATAATAATAATAATAATAATAATAATAATAATAATAATAATAATAATAACAACAACAACAACAACAACAACAACAACAACAACAACAACTATTATTATTATTATTATTATTATTATTATTATTATTATTATTATTATTATTATTATTATTATTATTATTATTATTCTGGGGTGGGGCAGTCAGCGTCCTGCTCGGAGGCTGAGGACACTGACCACCCCACCCCAGATTCCCATCTCCTGGGGGCTTCAAATGCCACACTGGCTTGGGCGGCAGAGGAGGGTCCCGCCTAGAGGCTGAGGACGCCGACCGTCCCACCCCCAGACTTTGTTGTTTGTTGAACTTTTCTTAAGTGGTTGATAAATGTCTTTATCATTATAATATTAAATTTTGTATATTGCATTATTCTGTATCTACTGTGTATATTGTTTAATTATCATGTGAGCCACCCTGAGTTGGGTTTCCTGATTGGGCGGGCGGAATATAAGTGTGAAAATTAAATTAAAGTAAATTAAAATTAAAAAATAATAATAGATATAAGCAATTTCCACAGTTGTGCCTAGACTGCTGTCTCTTGAAATAAACTATTTTAGCATCTGTGTTGAGCTTGGACCAAAGCCACAGAGCCTGGTGGTGAGGACAAAATCTCCATAGCAAATTCTGGAGCCTGAGGCTAGAGTGGAGATCTATGCTGTTGATGGCTCCAGGACAGGATGTCAGCATGTGAACATATGTAGGTTCTTTTTATGAACTGGCAGGTGTTGTAGAGTACAGTAAAATCCCTGCTTACATAAAAAGTCTGTTCCGTAGGCTTTTATGTAAATTGGTTTTTTACTTAACTTGAAGCAAACCCATAGGGAAAATGAATTTTTACATAACTTGAAGCAAACCCATAAGAAAATGATATTTATGTAAATCAAAGCAAACCCATAGGAAATTGTGCAATGTAAATCGGGACATTTATGTAAATCAGGACATTCAACAATTGTTATGTAAGTTGAATTTTATGCAACTTGAGGCATATGTAAGTTGGGGTTTTACTGTAGTAGCATCCACCCATGTGACTTCAAATGTTCTGGATAGCAAACTATACCTCTGAGAATTCTGTAGGGAGGACCTGTGGCGATGAAATACTAACAAGCAACTGTATGAAGTAAAGAACATTGGGGAAGGGGGAGGCAGGTGAAGTGGGCATCCAGGCTCAATCTCCAATCATTATTAATCCCTGTGAACTTTAGATTCAAAAATCCATCCATCCATCGCAAGACCAACATGCTCAAGTGGGGGCTGCTAGCGGACAACAACACATGGTGTGAATGTGGAGAGACATAGAATCCAGCTCATTTACTGGTCTGCCAATTTCTGCCCTGCCAGAGACATGCACCAATGAGGACTTGGGTCTGGGTCATGGCAAAGCAAAGAAAGTGGCTTCATTTTGGCAGTCCAGGGTTTGATTGGGACATACAGACAGACAAAATTAAAGTTAAAGGTCTCCCTTGCTTGAAAACCATCTGTATCCAACTCTGGGAAGCATTCCTCATCTCAATTTACAGCCAAAGAGCCAGTGGTGTCTACGTCTGCAGACATTTCCATGGTCATATGGCAGGCATGGCTAGATGGAACGATGTTACCTTTCCTACTGAGGCGGTATCTACAGTAGAACCCCGCATAGTGAAAAAGCTCCGTTCAACAGAGCTCTTTGCTATGCAGATCCAATGGGAGATCCCCCGCATAACGGTAAAAAAAAGTTCATTATGTGGGGTTTATGTTAACTGGGGTATACCCCGCTGAGCGGAAACCCTGTTATGATGAACCATACTCTTCCCCACCTCGCTTTGGGACCTCTCCAGCATTTCCTTCCAAGGAGAATTATCCAAAATCCCCTCTAGAAACTCACCCAAAACTCACGGCAAGGAATGTATGTTGATCATTCAGTCCACATCCGGCTGAAACAACCCTGGGTGTTGTCTGTGTACAGTGCCCAGCCAAATTAATATTAGAGAGGTAATATAGTAGCATTAAAAAGGAGGCTAGTGGGTTGACTTTGTGTTACCCCTGAATCCCAATTCCAATTGATTGAAGAAAGTAGTTTTAATGAAGTTGAAGAATGGTTCTTGATGAATCAGGTTACAGATCTCAGCATAGAAAAATAATTTAACCAAAATTCACATTTAGAGAAAGAATGCTTTCAGACATTTCCTCTCCTAAATAATAAAAAAAATCTATCTATCTGTTCTAAATTACCATATTTAAGACTTAAGGAGATAAGGCCTGTTGGGATGGCCTCCCTAACTCCATACTGGTGTTTCCTTGTTGACCACCAGATTCGAACTCCTTCTTAGCCATTTGTTTGACTCTCACCAGGTATGAGGTGATCCTGGCTAATTAGCATACATCTAATCAGGTCCCAGTGATGGGGTAAACATCTCTGGCCCTATTGGTGAAGCATGGCGCCTCACACACTCTATCTCTTCCCATCCGGGTCCCAGGGAATGAAAACAAACAGGTAGCCTTTTGCTAGCACAAGAAGCCACATTTCTACTATAGTCTAAAACCTAATAAACACCATCTTGGATATGTGAAGAACTTGGGGCCTCATTATATGAATTTTCTCTCTCGTTATGCTGGGTATTGCCTTTTTATAACGAACGCTTCATTGTATGAATTTTTGTTAAACGGAGTGTTTATTATGCAAGGTTCTAATGTACTTACCTTCTTGCAATTTCTTGCTTTTGAATTGCTAGATTGGCAGGAGCTGTGGCAGATCAGTACCCAGGGAACTGCACAAGCATAAGGTGAACAATCTCAGAAAGCAACAGGTGGTAAATGCCCCTTTTGTCTCCTTGAAGGGCTACATCTGGTTTTATAATCTCCATCAACTTTAATTTGTATCACAAACATCTTTTTTAAAGTGGAAAATGCCCCCTTCTGTCCCCAGTGACCTAAAAGATTTCATTTCTAAAAAAAAATTGTGGCACAGGCATGTATCGGGGAAGGCCTTCAAAACATGGCAAGATTGCTCTCATGCCACTGACAGACTCAAGGTGACCTTTTCGAATCCCCCTCCCATTTCAGAAAGATAGTTTTGGGTGCTGGGAAGCCTCATACGCTTTACAGGTTACATATTTCCCATCTTGCACAAGCAAGATATAAGGCTAAGAACTTTGTCTTGCTGTTGTTCCCCAACAACTTGTATTCAGGGAAAAGGTTACCTTTGATCCTTGAGAAAACGAATGGCATCATTATTATTGGCTGCAAATGGTCTATAATAATAATTGAATGCCATCAAGTGGATTCTGACTTACAGCAACCCTTACCATACAGTGTACACAGAAATGGTAAACCATTTGCAGCTCTACTTGCAAAAGGAACAGTAGGGAATTGAACTCCCAATCTCTTGCTCCGCAGCCAGATATCTGAACTACCCAATCAGCCACCCTAAGCTTTTAAAAGGTCTTTACTCAAAAGCAAATTGTGTCTGACTCCAGGGGGCAATAATCACCTCCATTTACAGCCGAAGAGTCAGCTCCATCTCCATCTGCAGTCATTTCTGTGGTCATGTGGCAGGCATGTCTGGATGCCAGACCACATGGAACACTGTTACGTTTCCCGCTGAAGTGGTGCCTATTTATCTACTTTCAATTTCTTGCTTTCGAACTACTAATTTGACAGGAGCTGGGACAGATGACAGGAGCTCTCTATGTCGTGCAGCACTGGGGTCTCAAACTGCTGACCTGCCTACCTTCCAGTCATCAAGCTCAGTGTCTTAACCACTAAGCTACTGCAGCCCTACCCTTAGCTTTAGAGGAGGTTTGTTTGGTTGTTGTTGTTGTGAAACCTTTTAAACGTGTGAGCCAGAAGCATATCATTACAAATCACAACTCATACCTTTTAAAAAAAAGAGTAGCAATAGCTGATCCTCTCTGTTGCTCCTTAGCATAATTGCGCATCATCTTTAGGTTGATACCCTGGAGTCTAATGTGCAAAAACAACAGGTGGTGAATAGCCCAACTTCCTCAGTTAGAAATAACAATTTCTTTTTGTTTTGCTATTCATTGCTATTCACTAGCAGTTGCTTAAGAACATAACATAATACAGTTAAGAATTACTACACTGGAACAGATAAAACTGCCCATCTAGGGCTAGCATCCTCTTTTTCTCTCATGGTGGCCAACACCAGATGTCTCAAAAGGAAGTATAAAAACCATCCTAATGTGCCCATTTGTGCTGTATTATAAACGAAATGAGAGCTGTGCCTGTTCCCCAGCTGGTAATCCCCTTATATCTAAAACTATAAAGGCTGCTGGCCCATGTAATTTTTCTTCTAGTTGGTATAATTGCTAGGCATATTCTTGTTCCTATAAATGCCTAATCTCTCTTTGTAAAAATGTGCTAAGCTAATGCAACCACTTAAAATCCAATGTATTCATTTCATTATTTTTTTAAAAATAAAATCCTCTCCCTTTCATGCTTATCACCAAATGATGCTTCCTACCAGCCATATAGCCGGCACAATTTTTTCAAACAGCTGCTAACATTCCTTGAGGTTCAGTCACAAGTTAATTTGAACCCAGACCACTGGTGGTAGAGGAGGAGGAGTTGATTCCCAGCTGCTCTGCAGAGCTTTTCCTGTGCTCAGGTCTCTAGAGGAAGCCATTTCCAGATGATACTTGTTCTTTGGTGTCCAGATCAAACTCTGAACTGCCAAAACGAAGGCACTTTCTTGACCTTTTCATTGGGCAAAAATAATTTTTCATTGGTACATGTTTCTGGTAGTAATCAGCAGGCCAGCAAATGAGTCAGATTCTGTATCTCTCTACATTGTCACAACATGTAATTGTCCACCAGCAGTGCCCACTTTAGCATGTTAGCCTTGCATTTCAACCCTCAGCCTGTTCAGGGTCCTCCAAGAGGCATAGGGGAGGCTGAGTTCCTTAGCCATATCCTCCCTTAATGTTATTCTTTCTTCAGTAAGCTCCTTCCTCCATCTTCTAATTTGATTTTGCTCTTGCTTACTCTCAAGGATGTTTGTTCTTGCCGTAAAGCTCTTCCTGGATCTTAGTTGCTGGACTTGAGACACATATCCATTCAGAGGATGTTGAGGGTCATTCTCAAGTTCAGTTCTCTCTGTGTCTGCTGCTACTTTTCTCCTTATCTCAGTTGGAGCGATTCCAACAAGAGGATATATTTTCTCAACTGGTGTAGGTTTGAGGCATGTTGTTTCAATAACAGCAATGCCAACTTGTTTCACATGTGTGGATGTGCTCCATACTGGAGTAGCACTCTGTTGGCACTTCCAGATGGAGAGTAGGAGTTGGAAAGAAGAAAGTGGCAGAATTAATATTATCTGTGCTGCCTGAAAGAGAAGAGAAAAACATGCTTGCCTGCTAAAGAAGATGCCACAGCAGTTTGTTTTTCAAATCCCAAGAGGAAAAAGATGAAGTATAGTAGAGGGTTTTCATGTGAGGCTCCACCACACAAAACCCCTCTGAGAAAGAGAAGGCGAGGAGGAATCAACTGTGCCATATTAGGGATATAATCATTTATTCTCTTGCCCTTGTGGGACCATGAAATTATTTTTCTAGAGATCTTGATGAGAGAAGAAACTGGTTTCTATAGAAAGTGAGCAAAAAGTTTTTTAACAGCTAAATTTTGAGCCTGAAATAATCCAAACCAAAATGTGAAGCAATTTGCACAGTTTAAAAATCCCATCCCTACTAGTGCTATGGCCAGTGCTCTTTTTTGTTGTTCAGCCGCACAGTCGATTCCGACCCTCTGCGACCCCATGGACCACTGTCCGCCAGGCACTCCTGTCCTCCACCATCCCCCTCAACTCGCCCAGTTCTGTGCCCACTGCCTCCACAATACCATCTAGCCATCTCATCTTGGGCCGGCCCCTTCCTCTTTTGCCCTCGACCTTTCCAAGCATCAAGGCTTTCTCAAGTGAATCCTCTCTTCTCATCTGATGTCCAAAGTACTTTAGCTTCATCTTTATTATTTGACCTTCTAAGGAGCAATCAGGGTTGATTTCTTCTAAGATTGACCTATTTGTTCTCCTCGCTGTCCAGGGGACTCTCAAAACCCTTCTCCAACACCACATCTCAAAGGCGTCTATTCTTCTGTGCTCAGCTTTCCTAATGGTCCAGCTCTCACAACCATACATTGCCACAGGGAATACCACTGCTTTGACTATGCGAATTTTTGTTTGCAATGTGATGTCTCTACTTTTCACTATGCTCCCCAGGTTCCTCATCGCTTGCCTCCCAAGAATCAGTCGCCTTTTTATTTCATGGCTGCAATCTCCATCTGCAGTGAGCTTTGATCCTAAGAAAGTAAAATCTGTCACTGCTTCTATTTCTTCCCCATCTATTTTCCAGGGACTGATAGGGCCTGTTGCCATTATCTTGGTTTTCTTGTATAGGTCCCACTACCCAAAAAGGGTAATGCCAAAGAATGTTCAAATTATCAATACAGATTTGTAGAAGTGTAAATAGATAAAAAAAAACCTTAGAATGTTGATTAAGATAACTTGTGTGCAAATATAATGGGAAACGTTTCCACAACCTCTCTGAAACCACTTTTAGATATTTGTATTCCTTCATGTGAACAAAAATGGTTGAATGTATGAAAAGATTACAGTGAACAGAGATATTGATCCATTCAGTTAGGCTGCTCTAATGAAGCTCCTTTTAAAATTCCCATTAAGAAGATACATCTATTGATTTTCAAACCATGGTTTCCAGTTGTAATGAACTCATCAATATGACAATATATTGACTTCCCTCTCTAATAAAAATTGGCTTTTATGAAAAGAATTTTATCTTCATTTCACATCTGTGAGTTTGTGCAATTTTCAGGAGCAGGAGGTGCGCTTTTGAAGTCAGGCTGGTCACAATACAGAGCAAACTACTTGTATTAACTTGAAGCAGTATATTTTCATTTAACAATCTATATGTGAGGTAATTAAATACACTTTAGCTGGACCAAACAATCATTTGGGCTCTTTCACTAGGTTAAATTGGCCTTGCTTTTCTTTGTATCTAGCTTAGGGGTTTCCAACCTAAGGCCTATAGGCTGGATCCAGCCCACAGCACCATTTCATGCAACCCACCCCTCCAAGGGCATTTGAGAAACAAAATGGCCATCCCTTTGAAGCTGTTGGGACAAAATGGCCATCCCCCCATTGTGCAGGCAGGTCACAATGGCCATCCAGCCTTTGAAGCTGACTGAGAGAGCGTGACCCCAGCTTGAAAAGGTTGGGAACCCCTGATCTAGGTATTTTCTCTGATGTCTCCTCTGTTGCTGAAAACTGATTAGAAAACTCTTCTAGTCTGTTTTATTTAGTACCACATAACACTTTTGTAATGCATATCGGACAGCCCAAAGCTGGTGCTCAGTTAAACACAACTGGCACATGTAAGTGACTGACAGGTGAAGAATTAGCCAGTGCCTTGGAAACAGCACACAATTAATTTGCTGTGACCACTTAGTTGTGGGCAGCTTTGTATTCCTCCTCATTATTAGTCTTGGCCCTACAGATTGAGAAACCTGGCCTGGATGAATGAATCTGTCAATTCTAATTTCATCCACATTCAATTTTTTAAATGAAATATTTCATGATCTTTTCAGCCTGAACATGGGAGGAAAAAATGAACTCTTAGCATTACCCGAGCAAGATTACAAATTGAAGGAGGCAACTACTTCTAACCACTAGGTAGTATTCCTAATTGACTTCATTTGACTACAGTTGGTGCATCCTAGTGAGTAAACCACATTTTAACTACAATTCCCTAATGATGGACCATGGGTCATTGAGTGGCCCTTTTTCTCCAACCAAAAAGAAACTTTCAAAGGGAGGTCATCTGCTGGGAGACAATAGGTAGATCAGGAGCACCCAAACTTTTCAGGCTGTGGGCCAGTCACGTGGTTCCTCCCACCAGAAGCGGAAGTAAAACACGCCTTGCAAACTGTTTCGCAACAAAATAAATTTTAAGCTGTCATTTTCTCTGATTAAACCAGGGGTGCCCAAACTATGGCCAGCGGGCTGGATCCAGCCCTCAACACCAATTCATCCAGCCCATGCCACTTTCGTTGCTCCTGGAAGCAGAAGTAAAATGTGCCTGTACATGTGCATTTTACTTCTGCTTCCAGATCAAGGACCAACGAGGGTGGCATGGGCCGGATGAATTGGCATTGAGGGCCAGATCCAGCCCATGGAGCATACTTTAGGCACTCCTGATGTAGATATTTGGTTTCCTGTGTTTATTGAATAGGGGATGATATCAGATGCAGCTTGTCCCCCCCCCCCCCCCCCGATTCATCTCTAAGAAACAAAGCCTGGCATAATATCTTGCCATTAACTTTTAGAACTCTCATTGACAATTCCTCTGAGTATCCACAAGAAATTGGAGCATGACTAAAGAAGTGAGCTTGAATCATGAAAGCTCACATAATGTTTGATTTTTTTTAAAAAAAAGATTGATCTAACAAAGGTATTTCTTTTTTCTTGCATTTATGCTATATTTTAATGTGAACTTTTGTGGATCAATCTCACTTCCTCAGATGTAGCAATTAGACTACACGATGATCATTTATGTGTGACCCAAATGTAATGCGACAATAGTTGGCTAATAGACACAAGCTATAAATGGTGTGCTTCAGTGTAGGATTTCACACTTGGTAATAACTTATATGCTTGATTTTCAATTTGTTTCCTTTGAAGCTTTGTCCTGTAAAATTTGCTGGTGGTTAGTAGGCAAAGAAACCCCAGGCTGCAGATAATGGGAGAAACAACACAATCATTGTGTCATGACTCATATGGTAATGGGTTAAGAACCCTTGGTTATACAGTCAAACCTCACTTAAAGAGCGGCTCGCTTAATGAGTAACTCACTTAAAGAGCAGAATTTTCTCTGAATGTTCGCTTCGCTTAATAAATAAAACCAACAAAAAACTCATTTAATAAATAAATCGGGGTTCACAATCCCCCCCACCAGAAGTCACAATTGGTCTTACAATGGTGTTTCGCTTAAAGAGCAAACTTGCTTAAAGAGCAATCCTGTGGAATGCATTATGCTCTTTAAGCGAGGTACCACTGTACCTTTGAAATTTATTCTGCAAAAATGGCAATGGTTAGTTGTGAAGGAACCTGGGCTATAGAAAATAACAGCAGATAAAAAATTATTATGTTAGCATTTCACAGTTGGTAAATAGCTTTATACCCCTTGACTAATATTTAATCTGCTGAGATTAAATATTTGTCATGGAAATCTTTGCAGTGAGCAAATTGTCACTGGTAATAAGGTACTGGTTGTGCTCCTGGGTGCTCACCTAGGGAGAGCATCATCATGAATTTTATTTTGTCTTTCTCTCATAGGGGACTTAAGGTGGCTCACAATCTGTTAAAAACAATGCAAATCCTTAAAATATAATATTTTAAAAAAGTAAAATGCACACCAATTTTAAAAACCACCATTAAAAAACACTTTAAAGAAAATTTAAAAAATATAATTGCCACCTTGTTTAATTAGCAGCAATTTGCCTCTAAGACATACATAATTTCTGTAAAGCAAGCATGGATAGCAAAAGTATTCTGTCCAAAGTGTAATTTACTATCAGTGAAGTGAGGCCACTGAACTATACTGTATATGGTTTTTCCATGGGTTCAAGTATCCTTACCATCCATTTAAAATGTTTTCATTACTCTCCCTTCCCCACCCCACCCCACCCCACCCACAGTAGGGAGCTCATGATTTTTCTCCTTGACTTGTCTTTGGCTGAAGGGGGAAGATTTTTTCCCAGTTACTAAGAAGTTACTAAGAACATTTTTGTGTCTATTTATTTTATTTCTACGACACCTTATGGCATTCAAGGCAGCTCCTACCAACTGGTTATACTTCTTCTTCCATGTCTAGGCCAGATGTCAGTGAAACCATCAAAATGAAGGCACCCTTTGGTGAGTTCATTCCGCAGCTCTTTTCACCTGACCTAGTGTGGGAAAGATTACCTGGCAACACAAGGTTGCTGTTACCAGCGTACGCCCTATTGTGGTTCAAGAATACCATAATCTTTGAGGAGGCTCTTTCTATGTACTATCTGATGACACAACACTTATAAAACAGTATTTACATGTATTTCATAAAACAGATTTCCAATCCAACAGAGCACAGCTCAGAAGTAGCATCCAGCATGGCAGACTTGTTTCCTATAGTGAGTAAAGAGTACAAAGCAGCTTCTCTATTAAAAATAATGGAAATATTTTGGGATATGGGGCAAAGAAGAGGAGGCATCTGTCATCCAAAGTCCAGGGTGAACAGACTTCTAGAAGATGCTCACCCTGATTTTAAGACTGTGAAACCCATTGTGCAGTGGAACTGCAAGGAATATACAGTTATGTATGTAGACATGAGCAACAAAATCCACAATGCATTTATTTTTAGTGAAACACTCACATATATAATAATGTCTTTATTTGAGACAAAATCAGCCAGATTTTAACTGTGCAGGTGGTTTTTTCTTAGGAAAATAATGTTAATGGTTACTATCTCTTTCTCCTTACAATTTGTACAAAAGGAAAAATAGACAAAACATTGTGCTACTTTTTGTCTGTAGCAGTGAATTTTTGTTCGCAAAAGCTTACACAGAGACAAGACTTTAATACAGTGGTTCCCAATGTGGGGCTCAGGCCCCACAGGAGGACTTCAATTTCCAGAAGCCTAAGTCAGTACATTGGCTGATCAGTGGCTTGGGGAATTGACGTAGGTTTCTGGGAACTGAAGTCGAAAAACCAAAGGTTGGAAAAAACATTATTTTATCCTTCTTTAATTTTTAATTTTTTTAAAAAAATGTTCATTTAATTTTTTTTTAAAAAAATACCTCCTATAATTATGGGAGTCTGGTGCAGCTCTTTCCCAACTAATCTTAGACAAGATATGACAACAACAACATGTCATGCCAAAAAGCATTGCTAGAACAGCTATTCATGGCATTTAAAATAAATTGCAGAAAAGAAAGATGCCTTGATGTTCTTATGAGCATTTAGCTCTAAAATTGTCTCCTGTTTGAAAATAATCCATGGATTTAACTGGTGTGTGTGTGTGCGTGTGTGCGTGTGGACTGCTTTTAATCCAAGCACTTCAAATCTGCATAGGTAAAGGTAAAAGTCACCCTTGCTTGAAAGCCAGTTGTATTTGACTCTAGACTTCAGTGCTCATCTCTGCTTATAGCCAAAGAGCCAACATTGTCTGTGCCTGCAGATGTTTCCATGGACAAGTGGCAGACATGCCTCAACACTGGAGTGCATGGAATACGGTTTACCTCCCCACTGAAGTGCTACCTATTGATCAACTTACAATTTCTTGTTTTTGAACTGCTAGGTTGGCAGGAGCTGAGGCATATGCTGGGCATGCACTCTGTCATGCAGCAGTCAGGTCTCGAGCTGCTGACCTGCTGACCTTCATCAAGTTCAGTATCTTAGCCACTAAACCACCACAGTCCCCATAGCAATACTCAAACTTCCCTTTTCTCCAAAATCTCTTGCAGTGAGTTTTTTCTCCTCACCTGTGTCAAGATCAAAAATATGTCATTTGAACAAGGTCAGAGCAAGGCTCCCTTGACCTTGACATCTGAAGTCCCTGCAACCACAAACATTCCATGAGACTTCAGCTAACAGACAGAGACATGGCAATTTTATGGGGATGCCGCTGAAGGCAACTTGACCTTTATTTCATCTCACTTTTCTAAAGCTCTGTTTCAAAGTCATGTGGATGCAATTGGAAGTCCTACTGGGCTTCAAAAAGGCATTTTCTCAGAGAATTGCCTTCAGGCTCATTTACTGGTCTGCCAATTGCTGCCAAAGGCATGAACTGATGAGGACTTGAGTTTGGGCAATGACAAAGCAAACAAAGTGGCTTCATTTTGACAGTCAAGGGTTTGGTCAGGACACGAAAGAAGATCCACTTAGAGTATTCAGGTTGGCCACTGAATACGTTAGAAAAAGTAGAAGTATAATAGTACTATAAGAGGACAAAGTTCTTGAGGAACCTTGTTTGAACAACAAGGTTTAGATTAATAAAAAACTGGGGAGAATTTCTAGATTATGTATTAGTGCGGCAAAGCACAATTTCCATTTATGATATTTGTGCAGCCCAGCGCAATTTCCATTTATGATATTTGTGCAGCAGCCCAGCGCAATTTCCATTTATGATATTCAGCAACAGCTTCATTGATTCCGCTTTGTTTTCTTATCTGGGTGTTGGGGATGTGGTTGTGAAGGGGTACCTTTAACGTTCATCTTTCCATGGCTCTAATGGCTCTTGATAGTTCTTCTTCCTCTGCCTTCATTAGTGTCTATGTTTCACTCCCATAGAGGACCGCAGGTAGTACTGTCAAATTAAAAAGGTTGGCACATTGCTTCTTGTCAAGTTTCTTGTTTAGCAAGATTTCTTTGATGGAGTTGAATGCCGCCTGTCCTGCTTTCTTTCTTCTGGCTAGTTCTGCTCTCTGATTGTTATTCATCCCAATCAGATGGCTGAGACAGATGTAATAGTCAACCTGATTTTTTTTAAAAAATAATAATTGTTTTTTAAAAAATATTTGTTGGCATATTGCTGATTGAAACCATGGCTGCAATACACACAGAAAATAATAATCACAGATGATCAGAAGTGTTTCAAAGGTTGGCTTCCATTCCAATGGGAGGTGTGGTCCAAAGGGCACATTTATTCTCTCCCTGACTGTAACCAATGCTTTTCAAGCTGTTCCAGACACATTAAAACAGGAGTTCTTAGCCTTTTAAAGCCAGGGGCTAAGTCATGCTCCTTCAGACAGCTTCGGGGGGCTGGACGACCATTTTGACTTTCCTCCACCACACGGCACTTTCTGGTGTGGTGGAGGCACTGGAGGCTACATGAAACTGTGCCATGGGCCACATCCGGCCTGTGGGTCACAGGTTGAACATTCCTGCATTAAACTAATTGGCTGTCTGAACAGGCCCTTGGTCAATTTATATTTTCTGAAACCCAACCCTTCTTTGTTAAGCATAGGCCAAAGGATGAAAGTCCCTAGAATGTTGAGACGTCCTTAAAAAACCCTCTTCCTTCTTTTTCTTCCTTTTCTGTGCTGTCTATTCTTCCTCTAAGAACCCTGGGTGGTAGATTGAAGCAGGTGGCAGCAGGTGAGCAAACAAAGCATGCAGCTGCTGTTTCCTTGATTTTATATTACCATTTATGAGTAATAATTGCTGATTGGATTTTTATAACAATGTGCTTTGCTGATGAGAGTCCTGGCTCCTTCAGAGAAGAACAAGGAGGCTTCAAAATACATGTTTACCTCCACTGTCTTTTCTGTAATCAGCAATGGCTTATTATCTGCAGATGTGCACAGGGGCAACCTGGATCAGCTGGTGATGCCAATAAACATGTTTGGGATCGGCATACATGCCACCATGGATCTGTACAATGGCATCATTGTGGCCTCTGCAAGCCTGACTCCAAATGGAGGACCAGGACCATGCAACTGCTGCATCTCCTCCTCCTAAAGATTAGACATCATAATGGTTTGAACTTGACTGGCCATGTTATCCTGCTATGGTAATAGAATAGACCATATTGCCAGCAACTCAACACCAAGTGTCAGGTGACAGTTAATTAACCTGACCACCCTGAGGACTAACAGATTTGGGTGCTGAAGTCCACAGGGAAGGGATTTAATCCCCAAGTGGATTAAATCCCATTTTTGAGTCCATCTTGATGGAGCGCAGCAGCTTCCTCAATACTGGCCTGGGGATGATGGGGATTTTGTGTGCCAAAATGGTTCAGGACCAGAAAGTGACTTGTGGAACTGGATCAGTGGTATGGGTGTCATCTGAGAAGCGGAAGGCAGATGAAAGACTGCTGCATTATATTCTCAGGACAGTCTTCATGGCTGATCACCATGAGGATCGCCAATATTCAGATTTGGATATAGCACCAGAAGAAGAAGAAGAATGGTTTTTATTTTGGATGCAGTAGATCTAATCAGTGATTTGTTGCATATAAACCAGTGAACTAAGACAGAGAAATGTAAGGCACAGTAAGAAAAGGTGATGGTTGAAAGGTTCTAGGGCTCAGGTTTGGAATAGTGGAAAGATCCTCTTCAGAAGCTTCCAGAGGGTCATTATGTCTTGTGAGCATCCCATAGTTTCCATGTGAACTGAGCTCTTCAGTGATGCATATGTTCCTACAAGCTGGAAATGCTTATATCAATGTTAACATCATTCCCAAGGTGGCATGCCCAGTGGTCCTGACACCTGTGGAATCCTGGGACCTGTACCCCAAAACCCTGAGAAGCACAGCTGTGTTGCAAGGTACCATGTAGTATTATGGCTAGAGTGACATACTAAGATTCTGGAGACCAGAGTTTGAATCCCAATTGGCAATGGAAGCTTCCAATGGAGTGGAACTGGTAAAGCCACCCCATAAATATCTCACTTATCTTGAAAGTCCTGTTGTTTTTACATGCTGCCAAGTCAACATACGGTATGTTGACCCTATGAATGAGATATTTCTAAAAAGTCCTGTCCTCAACTGCCCTGTTCAACTTCAGCAAAGTTGAACAACTTCTGCCCTGCTCAACTTCTGCAGGGCTTCCCTTAGGAAATCAATTCATCTCTCATTTGGCATGCCTTGTTGCCTGCTGCCTTCCAGCCACCTTTACTGTCTTTTCTGAAGAGTCTTGGGTGTGCCCAAAATAGGAAAATCTCAGTTTCATTGTTTTCTACAGATGTTTCTGTGGTCATGTGGCAGGTATGACTAGATGCCAGAGCACATGGTATGCTGTTACCTCTCCCGCTGAGGCAGTACTGTATTTATCTACTTGCAATTTCTTGCTTTTTAAGCAGGAGCTGGGACAAACTATGCAAGCTGACTCCATTGCACAGCACTTGGGTCTCAAATTGCTGAGTTGCCAGCCTTCTGGTTGTGAAACTCAGCATCTCAACCGCTAAGCCATCATGGCTCTTACTAAGCAATCATCATCGTTGGCTGCTACTTGTATCCAAGTATACATTTCTCCCCCTAGAAATCATTTCCACAGTTCTGCTGCCAATGTGCAAGTCCAAACTAGAGGTTTCAGTTTTACCTGAAACCTACCCCCACCTTCTTTATCCCATCACTATTGGACTTTGAAACAAGCAGGAAAAATGTTGTTGGTGTAAATTTGTTTAAGGTGGATCCCAGATTGCCATGAAGTGACCCAGATACTGAGATCATGGCGCCGTTTCCTGCAGCACGTATGAAATGAGACATACAGGATTTGACACTGGAACTGCAGTGGACTGCTGTAGACTTGAGGATATTAACAAGGTGCATCTTCACAGTAAGTCCATCTGGCATTGCCTCTTCTGCCCCCATGACCATTGGGAATCAGGATAGTGAAGCGGTTCCTTCCCTGCTCATTTTGCTGCTGGGCCCAAAATGATGGTTTCCAGTGGAATTTACTCCACTGAAGGGGCCATCACCCCACCTAAAGGGGCTCATCCACCTGTAACCATTGGTCCCTTTAGGGAGTCAGGTTATTTACCACCACCCAACCCTTGGCTTTGAGTTGCTGGCTGTATGGTCTACTGCAGGGATTCTCAACCTGGGGCTTGTAGGCTGGATGCAGCCTGTGGCACCATTTTATGTGGCCTCCCAATGCCTCCATCACACCAGGAAGTTCCATGTGGTGGAAGAAGGGCAAAATGGTTGTCTGGCCCCCAAAGCTGTCTGAACGTGGATGACCCAGTCCCTGGTTTAAAAAGGTTGAGAACTCCTGCTCTACTCATTACCTTAGTGCAAGGGTGCCGAAACTAAGGCCCAGGGGCCGTATGTGGCCCCCAACACCAATTCATCCAACCCATGAAGCCCTTGTTGCTCCTGGAAGCAGAAGTAAAATACACCCATATGGGTGTGTTTTACTTCCGCTTCCAGGAGCGATGAGGGCTTAATGGGTTGGATGAATTGATATTGTGGGCTGCATCCAGCCCCCAGTCCTTAGTGACTGGCTCCCTGAACCACATGATTGCCCCACAGCCTGAAAAGTTTGGGCACCCCTGCCTTAGTGAGATGTCCGGCCAGACTTGTTTTTATTTTTAAATCAAGTTTTTTTTAAAGCTATATTTTAAAAAACTAAGCAATGTGCGTGCTGGAATGAATTTTCAATACAAAGCAAAAACATTTAAAAAGAATGTGACAGAATGTATGTTCTTTAGTTCTTGTGGGGGGGGAAAAAGGATCATTATGAGTTCTGGGCTCTGTCTATCTTTAGAAGAGGTCTGCTCAGATCTAGGACTGAGGTTTAAATTCCTTCCATGGGGAGATGTCCTCCCCAGATTTGACCACAGTATCACTTTTGAACGGTCGCCTGTGTTTGATACGTAAAAACCAGAATGCTTCAGCTACCCACTCTGCTGTCAATCTAGCAACTTGTGTAGTTGTTCTGCATAAATAATAAAGTACATACACACAAACATTTTTTTCATGCATATGCCATAATTGCACTTCCACTTGCCTCGCAAAGTGAAGTGTGACTGATTGGGAAGCTGATTGCTTTTGACTGTCAGAGTCTCTCTCTGTTGTTGAAATTATAGACTTCAGAGAATGGTTGGGAGGATTACAAATCTATGCATAACTCTTCATCAGAGTTTCTTTGATTTGCTAAGTTTTCCTCAGCTGATGTGCCCCTCTGAAAATGAGCTCTGTCACAAACATGGAACAGTCCTAAAAAGAGAGTAGCTTTTTTAAAAAAAGTTATTAATCTAAAACTTTATATTGGTGAGAGGATGACATCAGCCGAGGTGCTGACCCTCCTCTCAACCTCTGCAAATTTGGTGAGGTTTGGAGTTAGCGTGTCTGAGTTACGGCTCACAAAATCATTCATTGAATTTCCCCAAACCAGCTGGTGGTGGCCTAAAACCTTTGCACAGTACTGTAAGTGTAATTAAAAATAATAATACTGCAATCAGTTTTTCTCTGCATGAAGCTTGCGGCCACCAGTAATGAAGTGATGCACATTTCACAGTTTGTGGAATTTGCAAGTGAAAGATGTAATAATGGTCAGAAACATAGGAACATGGCTTCTCTTCCTCCCCTTCTTTGCACTGAAAAACTGGGGAGAATCCTACCTTCCTGAGCTTTTAGGGGGCACAATTGTTCCCTACAATATGGCACAACCCCTCACACCTTGTCGTGACAAGAAATCACCAGTTTTGAAAGTGTCACTGACTTTATGGTGACTTTATGCTGACTTTATGCTGACTTTATGGTAGCTTTGTCAGCTGAATCAGGTCCAGCTGTGAAGGAAAACAGCCTTGAACCCTAGCGCTACATGAGAGTTGGCAACTAGGCTGCAAATGGACACCCTTGGTTTTTGGAAGAACCCCTATATGTTTTTTTCTTATAAAAATTGGGTGTTGAAGAAGCCCCTTTGCATACTCTAGAGCAGGGGTTGCCAGACCCAGCCCATGACGGCAAATCATATGGCCCACGCCAATGACCCTGGAAGTGGAAGCAGACACATTTACATGTGCCCATGCATGCACAAACACGCCAGCCACAGTTTATGGCAGTGTTTATGATGGGGGAAAACCATGTGTCTGGCTCACTCAGCTCTCTGAGAGGGAGTAGTCTAGCCCATAGTGTGAAAAGATTGAGAACCCCTGCTCTAGAGGTAATTTCTTTTTCAAAATAATAATTTTGAGTGGGATTGAAGCCTAATAGGGTTTCTGCCCCCCATCTCAAAATTATCCACCTTCTTCCTGGAAGTCCTATGTCAGTGATGGCTAACCTTGGCACTCCAGAAGCTCTGATCAGCAGGAGTGCTAACTTGGGCTTTTGGGAATTGAAGTCCAAGAACACCTGAAGTGCCAAGATTAGCCATCACTGACTTAGGTCCTAGGAGGACTGTTTGAATCAAAATGGTTGCTCAGCCTTGGGGCCCCAGGTGTTCTTGGACTCCAATTACCAGAAGCCCAAGTCAGCACACCGGCTGATCAGGACTTCTGGGAACTGAAGTCCAAGAATATCTGAGGGCCCAAGGTTGAGAAACCCTGTGAAATGAAGAGAGATCCTTTTGATTTCTGGTGGAATCTTCAGCACTCCGGATCTGCAGTGCTTACTCATAAAGGAGCTGTATAGTCCAGCTATTTCATGTTTAAGATAATACATGGAATGAATCCAGAAGCCATCAGTAGGAAACAACCAATGGGTTTCCTTTTCATTTGGAAACAAACTCAATTATAGATCTTCCTGGTTTTGGTTGGAGGTAATTTTTCATTTCCTCTGCATTAGTGTCCATCAAATGCTTTTCTGTTTCTATAATGATTCTCAATTAGTAGCTTCACTGGGACCTGAATGCCCAGGCAGTGTGCAGACTGGTAGGCATTCAAGAACAAGAAAAGCTATTTATGGAACAATAATATTGAAATTACTTAAATACAAGCAGCAGTGTTAGTGGAAGGATAATGGCAGGGTCTACTCATGTGGCTGTTTAGCATGTGAGTGAATGCATAACTAGACATCTACTTTGCAACAGCTGCTTCCACAGTCCCCTTATGAGTGTGGTAATTTGAACAGGCTACTGTTCAACATAACCCTTAGGTTGCATCTAAAAGCTGCCAGCTGCTGTTGTTGAGATGTACAAACAGGATTGATACTCAAGGGGATGCACATATAGAATCAGCTAATTTCTCCATGGACATTCACCGATGGATTAAAAATAAGTATGCAGACTGGAGATGGATACATGAGATGGGTGGATAGGAATGGATTTCTTAGGTAGGTGGATTGGTGAATTGGATAGCTGATGCTGTGGACCTCTCCAAAAACTTCAGATCAGACATGGGAATTTCTGTCACATACTTCATATCTAAATAGCCTGATTGTACTTAACAAATCCATTTTCCAAATGCAAGCAGTAGAGAAGGGGTTAGTGAGAACCTGAACTTTAGAGCAAATGATGTTGTATTTAATTTCTCCCCTCCCAACATGCCACAGGTCCATTGTGGATCTGTGGTTTTCTTCTTCTTCTTTCCTGTCTTGGTCAGACTTTAAACTACCAAATTGAAGCCACCTTTCACCTAACTTAGCATGAGAAAGATTAGCAGACACAACAAGATTGCCTTGCCCATGGGATGCCCAATTGTGGTCCAAAAATACCACAGTCTCGAAGGAGGCTCTCTCTGTGTACCCCTGATCAGTGGCTAGGGGCCACCACTTGTAAGAGACTCTCTTGAGTCCTCACCAAACATGTCTGTTGGGTTGGTGGGACTGGGAAAATGACCTCCCTGTAGATTAGTGTTTCCAAACCTTTGGTTTTTGCACTTCAGTTCCCAGAAGCCTAAGTCTTTCCCCAAAGCACTGATTAATCAGTGTAC
This sequence comes from Furcifer pardalis, assembly GCA_030440675.1. Taxonomy (NCBI): domain Eukaryota; kingdom Metazoa; phylum Chordata; class Lepidosauria; order Squamata; family Chamaeleonidae; genus Furcifer; species Furcifer pardalis. The sequence continues at coordinate 104,618,437 of CP126895.1, read as the reverse complement.
TGACTTAGGCTTCTGGGAATTGAAGTCTCCCTGTGGGCCATGTGCCCCACATTGGGAAGTACTGCTGCAGATCTTTAAACCTGAGCAGGCTCATATGAGAAAAGGTAGTTCTTCTCCCAAGGACTGCTTGGGCCTAAGATGTCTAGGGTTATTAATGGACTATTAATATTAATTATTAGTGCTTTGAATGGGGCCTATCAGTGGATCAGCAGCCAGTGGACCTGATGGAATATGGGAACTGAATGATTCCTGTAAGTGTCTGGTTGCAGCATCATAGACCAGCTGAAGTTTCCAAATATTATTTAAAGGCATTTTCCCATTGAATGCATGCAGAGAAGCAGAAGACAGAATGAGATTGGGTCCCTGGCTCAAGCAAATGGTAGAAAAGTTCCAGTTCCTGGTAGTAACTTTGAGGAGGAGAATATAGTTCTTACTTTGTGGTGCTGTAACAGCTATTCAGTAGCAGGACGCCCTTGAAACAACTATTAGATCCATAAGAGAAGACTATATTGGCATTAGCAGCATTACTACATCTAGTTTGGTGTGGAAATATATTGTTTGATAGTGATGAAAAACTTCACCGTGTCATCCCTATTAACTTTGAAACTTCAGTGCACAGCAGCTTGCAATTAGAAATTTCAGCACCTGGACAGCCATCATTCTCTCCCACTCATTCTGCCCAGTGATGGAAATACCCATTAAAGAGAGGAGGGATGCCTTCTGGAGGAAAAAGAAAGAAAGAATGACGGACAGGACAGGAATTTGTTGTTGCTGTTTATTTTCTTATCATTTGTTAGTAAATTCCCTTTCAGATTTTGGTATTCGCCAATGCTTGGCAACCCTGAGACAAAAGCTCCATTTGCCCATCACTTGTTATGGCCCTGCTTCAGGTTAAGCTAAATGATATGAGACACATGGCCAGTATAAGTGCTGAAAGGATCTCTTTTTATTATCAGGACTGCAGACAGGATTCTAGATTGTGTGTGTGTGTGAAATTTTAAAGCCCTATATGGTAGTGGGCCAGGATACCTAAGAGACCGCGTCACCCCAAGAACATCTGTCCATCCCACCAGGGCGGATCGGAGAGGCTCTCTTGTCATTCCATCGGCTAGAGAGGCGCATCTCTCTAGCACCAGGAGGAGGGCCTTCTCCGTGTCTGCCCTGGCCCTTTGGAACCTCCTGCCAACTGAGTTACGTCTACAGACAGAGGTCCTGCCCTTTTGGAAGGGTCTAAAAATCTGGCTGGCAGGGCAGGTATGGGGCCCCAGGAATGTGGGGTCCCATGCTGGGTGGCTGATCTAATGGGACAGCCACCCCTTTCCCTGTTTTAAACTTTTTAACTTTTTAACTTTTTAAATCTTTTTTAGTATTTTGTTAATTACAGTTTAATTTCTTTTTAAATTAATTTTTAAACTAATCACTAAATTTGTAGGGGTATAGTGGGATTGTTTAGTTTGTTTTGCACTTATGTGGGATTTTTGTATTGTTTAAGTTTGATCTGCATTTATGTTGTAAGCCGACAAGAGTCGGGTTTGCCTGATTGGGGTGGGATAATAAATTTAAATAAATAAATAAATAAATACATAAATACATAAATAAATAAATAAATAAATAAATAAATAAAATTTCTCCAGGAGGGGCAACAATGTCACACACACACATATAACATTGGCGTCCCGGGGTGGGGTGGGGGGATGGTCTGTTAGCTCAGGAGGGTTTTCGCCCCCCCCCCAGGCCCCTTGCTACGGCCCTGTGGGACACATACTCTAAGACAAAGGACAGAAGAAGATGTCATAGCTCACTTGTCAGTCAATTCTTTATGTGGCTTCACCTTATGGTTAGCTGCCAATTTAAGGCAACTCTTTTCAGAGTGCCCTAGGTATAGAATACTCAGAAGTGGCTTACAGTTCTCTTCTTCTGGGGGCAGTGATTCTGAGATCATTTAATTTGCCCAAGGCTACTCAGGTTGGAGAGGCTGCAGTGGTTTAGACACTGAGCTTGACAAGGGAAGGCTGGTAGATCAACAGTTCATGATCTGAGTGCTGTGGAACAGACTGACCTCCTGTCATCTGTCCCAGCTCCTGCCAACCTAGCAGTTCAAAAGCAAGACATTGCAAGTAGATAAATAGGTATTGCTTTGACATGAAAGGTAACACTCCTCTGTGTGCTCTGGTGAACTTCCATAATCTGCCCCAGATCTTAACCTTGTCAGTTCCTGCCAACCTAGCCGTTCAAAAGCAAGAAATTTAAAGTATAGAAATAGTAATAACGTTCCATCTGCTTTGGTGCTGGCTCTTTGGCTGTAAACAAAGAAGAGTACCATGGAGATTGTTACATTTACTACACAGGCTGGCTCTTCTCCTATAAGACACAGTGAAGAGTCAAACTCCCAAACCCTTCATTATATGGCAAGTCCTAAACTGTGCATGTGTGACATGAAAACAGTTTCTCTAAAGCTCTTGGGATTCGTAAGTAAGCTCACTTTATTTTTGTGACTGACCTTCTTCCTGACTTAAATTCTGGATTTCTTTTAAATCTGGTTTCTCAAACATGAAAGCATGCCAGGGTCACAGCTTCGTAGCTGTCACACATTTTTACGCTAATGATAAGTTTATCTATCATGTCTGTTCCTGCCCTATGAAACTCATTAGGAGAAGTGCCCATCATATGGCAAATGTGTTGCTAATGAAGTGTATACAAACTGGTATCTGCACAAACTTCAACTAAGCAAAAAAGATTTGCAAAATAAAGTTTTTATTCCAGAAGCTCCCAAGTCGATTAATTAAATCTAAAACCTTGCATAAAATCTTCCATAAAACACAAAGACAGTGCTGAGACCAAGCTATCACCAAATCAAATCAGAAATATATACAGTAATAAAAGAGGTATACCAATGTAATAGGACAACTGCATGCAACAGACTTTTTTAAATACTAAGAAAGTGTTGACCTTTTTGGTCTTCCTCAGTGACTGACAAAAAGATAATAAAATAACACCAGTTGTAAAACTGAACAGAAATATTATAGTTTCCTCAGAGCTTCAATTAGTCCCTTCGGTTTGACCTAGTGTGAGAAAGATTAACCACCAAAACAAGGTTGTTGTTTCTGGGGGTATGGCCAACTGTGGTTCAAAAATGTAAAACGTACCCACAGCCTTCAAGGAGTTTAAGTTAAGAAGGCAGAATAAATCTCCATAATAATAACTCCATGCTGCCAAGTTGATGTTGACATATGCAACCCTTGTCAGCATTTTCTGGGAATAGAGTACTCAGAGGGGTTTTTCTAGTTCTTTCTTTTGGTGTTGCTGTGGGACTGTGGCAGGCTATCCTGCTATGGTAATAGAGTAGACCATACTGCCAGTGACTCAATGCCAAGTGTCAGGCAATGGTTAACTAACCTGGCAGCCCTGAGGACTAACAGCCTTGGGTGCCAAAGTCAATAGGGAAGGGTGATGGTCCCCAAGTAGATTAAATTCCAATTGAATACATCTCGATGGAGGGCAACAGCTTCATCAATGCTGGCATAGGGCTGATGAGGACTTTGCTTGCCAAAAGGGCTCAGGACCAGAAAGTGACTTGCGGAACTGGATCAGTGGTATGGGAGTCATGCTGTGATGCAGGAGGGAGATGAAAGACCACTGGATTATATTCTATGAGCAGTCTTCATATCTGATCGCAATGAGGATCGACAATATTCATATTTGGATATGGTACTTTGCAGAAGAAGAAGTAGGACTATGCAGCTTGCTCAAGGCTAGAGGTTTGACTCTTCTCATGGGAGACATGATGTGCAGTCAAAATCCAAACTCTCTGAGTTCTCCACCCTTAAAAATAATAGGGTGGAAGAATAAAGGGAAAGAGTGGGGTACAGAAGATCAAAAGACACTGATATCCAGAAACACTGGGATTCAGGCTGTAAAACCTGGGAGGGGGGGAGCCAATTAAGACAAATAGAGTTTACAGCAAACTTTCTGGGTTTGCGGAAAACTGCCTGAAAAGGGGGTGGGGGAGAATGGAGCAAAAGGGTGAGCCCTCCAAGCCTCTATGATTGACTGCCAGCAAGACCAGTGTGCCAGTTTTCCTACTGAACCCTAAACATCATGGGCAACCAATATGCTCAAAGCCCCTTGACAAGAAGACCAGTTGGTCAGACCTGGACACACTGTGTTCTGCTCTGGGTAGCCAAAAACTACCTTCAATTTCAAGTCCTCAAAGCTACTTTTATACCCATTTCCTCCTTTCCTGATCTTTCTCAGACTAACAGGGTTTTGGGTCCAAGGCTACAGGAGAAATTTTCTCCAAGCAGAGTCCTCTTTCCCCACTGATCCCCAGCTCATGTGCAAATCTTCAGTCATCCTCTGTTGTCAAAATATCCCCAGAGCTTGTCCTCTAGCACCAGAAGGAGGGCCTTCTCTGTGTTTGCTCCGGCCCTTTGGAACCTCCTGCCAATTGAACTGCGTCTCCAGATGGAGTTGCTGTCCTTCAGTAAAGGGCTAAAAACCTGGTTGGCAAAACAGGTTTGGGGCACCAGTGATGTGGAGCCCCCTGGCTGCTGGCTGATTTAGTAAGAACACTCTTTCCCTCTTTTAATCTCTTTTAATCTGTAGAGGTCGGAGTAATTTTTGGTGGCAGTTTTAATGGGTTTTTATTGGTTTTTAAAATGTGATTGGTTTTATTTTCTGTGAGCCGCTGAGAGTCTTTGGAGTTGGGCGACAACAGAAATCAGATAAATAAATAAATAAATAAATAAGAAAGAAAGAAAGAAAGAAAAAAAGAAAGAAAGAGATGAGAGCAATTGTACGGCAATATCCTAATTCCTTTCAGATGGCTGCTAATGCCTTGCAGCCAGTTGGTTATGCTTTTGCTCTTCACAAAGAAGTTTTTAACACTTACAGGGCCAGTCTCATCACAGTACTATCTCTTATGGTAGATGGAATACATGACCATCTTTGACTAATAGCTGTTGGTAGCCTTAGGTAAAGGCTACCTTGGGATGAATGGACTACAGCTGAAAGACGCAGCCAGCCAGCCAGCTACAAATGCTGCCTTTGCTGCCGTCTCTCTTACCGGGACCGGGCTTCTCCCTGGGAGGAAAGGACTACAGCTGAAAGACGCAGCCAGCCAGCTACAAATGCTGCCTTTGCTGCCGTCTCTCGTACCGGATTTCTCCCTGGGAGGAATTGACCCCCACCATCCAGTTGGCCTTAGGCCCCCACCCTCCTGTGATTGATGTGGCAAAAAATCCCTGTAGATGTTGCCTGGGCTGTAGGCCTTCTTTACAGCCGTATTTGGAATTAATAGGGTTTACTTTTTGTTTGCTCTTTCCTGTATTGTATATTGTACACTGTTGAATTGTTTATTGCATATTGAGGATTTTGCTGTGATAATATTTATTTATTGTATTTTGATTACACTATAATATTGTAGGTGTATTGATCTGTATAGTATTTACTGTATTTAATTGTTTTGTTATATGCTAGTATATTTTGGTTTGCACTGTAATATTGTTATTTGTGAATGCTGTGAGCCGCTCTGAGTCAGTCTTTACTGAGTAGAGCGGCATACAAGTCTTAATAATAATAATAATAATAATAATAATAATAATAATAATAATAATAATAATAATAATAATAATAATAATAATAATAATAATAATAATAATAATAATAATAATAATAATAATAAAAGTTTGCCCTTGCTTGAAAGCTAGTTGTATCTGACTCTCGGGTTCGGTGTTTACCCCCATTTATAGGCAAAGATCCAGTACTGCCTGCATTTGCAGACATTTCCATAGCCTTGTGGCAAGCATGATTAAACCTTACTCTCCATGAATTTGTCTTATCCTTTTTATAGGATACCTTGATGGGTTGTATAGAAATTGGTAAAATAAATAAATAAATAAATAAATAAGTCCAAGCTTGTGGTCATCACTACCTTTTGGTGTGTCAGCTACCACAATTCAGATGAGTGAAAAAGTAGCTCTTTTTATCTATCCTAAATTTCCCCACCATTCCATCTTGTTAGATAACCCTGGATGCTAATATTACAAGAAAACTTGGATGTGATCCAGTAAAGAAGATTGGGAAGAAAGTTATGGACCATAACAAATCTGACTGTGAAAGTAATTATGCCAATATTCATCCATATAAAATGTAGCTGTGTGGACTGTGGCCTAATACAAAACCAGGGTTAGGCAATATTAGACCACTAAAATATAATAATATGTGAGCTTCTTGAGTTCTCAGGACTCTTAATCAGACTGGGCATTGCAGAAAGGAGGAATAGGAGATAAAAATAGATATTAAAGTCTGATCCTATGGGGATCTAAAATTCCAAGACAGAGACTGCAAACTTGAACACTCAGCTCAAAGTATGATGGCATTAGGTTTTACCCTGGGAGATACGGAATCAATTTTATTACTCTAGCACTAGGGATAACGAATAGATAGTCAATGGTTACTCGTATACTCTTCATTTTGTCAAACCATGTGGAGTCTGTGGTATCTGGGAGGAGGAATATTAAGACGCATGCAATCCTCATATCAGGAAAAAGGAAGAGATGAAGGGTTTTCTTCTTTCATGTCCTGATCAAACCCTGGACTGCCAAAAAGAAGCCACTTTCTTGGCTTTGCTGTTGGCCAAACTAAAGTCCTCATCGGTACATGTTTTTGACAGTAATCGGCAGACCAGTAAATGAGCTGGATTCTGAATCTTTCCACATTAACACAGCATGTTGTTGTCCACCACCAGCCCCCACTTGAGCATGTTGTCTTGTATTTAGGGACTCTGACCCTCAGCCTATTCATGGTCTTCCAAATGATGTAGGAAAAGTTGAGTTCCTCAGCTATATCCTCCTTTAATGTTATTCTTTGCCCAGTAAGCTCCTTCCTCCATTTTTAAATTTGGTTTTGCTCTTGTGTATCCTCAATGGTGAAACCATATGAGGAGAAAAGGATTGTGCCTGATTGCACTGGAAAGAGTTGCTTATTTGGGCACGATCTCCCATAAAGTGACATTTTTGTCCCTCCAGGAATCACCCCAGCATGGTCCTAAAAATGAATAGCTTTGCCAATGGACTAAAAAAAGAGCTCAGATTTGGTATAGAGCAGAGTCAGGCTCATCTTTGATCTACTATGTGTCACATGCCCTGAGTGGTCCAAAATACAAGCGATTTCTTTGTCTAATTGCACCCTAAATATGGGTATCAAACTAGACAAACACAGTCAGCTGAAGTTATGAGCCTTATCTAGCAATTATAGTCAAATGGAGTCCTGGCCAGTCTGGACAGGCAGATTTCTGGTCAGGTAGAAATCTTCCTGGCTTTGTTTGTAGACCCTGTTCTAATGATATGGCCTTCATACTGCCTGGTGACAGATTGGTTAAACCAGACGTTTCCAGTCTACGGCCCGTGGGCTGGATCTGGCCCTGGGCCAAATTCATTCAGCACCTGGCTGAATTGCTGCTGATGCTGGAAGTGCCCTGACATCACTGGAAGTGCTGAAATCACTGCATTTTTGCACCAAAATGCCGTGAAACGTGGCAATAATAATAATAATTCAAAAATTGCTTGAAGATGTTCCTTCCTTGCTCCCTCCTCCAAGGAAAGCAGTGGAGGTGGAAAAAAAAGGCCAGAAACATAGCGCAAATGCATGCGCCACTGCTGGTGCTGGGAAGGACCACGTGACTGGCCCCTCAGCTGACTGAGGGGACATGGTCAGGCCCTTGGAAGGAAAAGAGTTGGGGACCCCTGGGTTAAACTATAGTACTGCAGCCAAAACTGCTGTTTATTTTGTGAGTTTGATGGGATTCAAGTATGACCCAGCCTTCCATCCTTCTGACATATTGCTATGGCTTCAAGGACAAAAGAAAAAACAACAACATAGCTATGTGGCCCATGAACAAAACCCCAAACCAGTGAAGCTTTTCTCTCACTTGAATACAGGGCCCTAGGTAGAGAGTACTGAAAAATCTTAAAGGTGAAACAGATTGTGAATGTTGGGAAAATGTGCAGTAACAACTCTAATCTGATTTATTTTCTTGCCGCGCCCCCCCCCCCAATCATGGGGGGATCACATTATTGTTCTGAGTTTCCCCTTGGGAAGGGACTAACACCCAAATATCAGGAAAGACTGGATGAGAGACAATGATGATTACCCTAAGTGCTGAAATGAATAAATACAGTTCTGTATAAAAAACTGTATGAGAGACTGTGGTGGCTTAGTGGTTAAGATGTTGAACTGAATGACTGGAAAGTCGGCAGGTCACCAGTTCGAGACCCAAGTGCTGCATGATGGAGTGAGCTCCCATCTCTGTCCCAGCTCCTGCCAACCTAGCAGTTCAAAAGCAAGAAATTGCAAGTAGATAAATAGGTACCACTTTGGTGGGAAAGTAACAGTGTTCCGTGCACTCCTTTGTCTAAGCATGCCTGCCACATGTCCACAGAAATGTCTGCAGAAGCAGACACTGCTGGCTCTTTGGCCATAAATGGACATGAGCACCAAATCCTAGAGTTGGAATGGATTCAACTGGCTTTTGAGCAAGGGTGACCTATAAAAAGTGTACATACCAAAGAAAACCCCCTAAATTACATTAGGAATTCAAGGAGATGGTGTAAAGTTGCCTCTAGTTGGGAGATGGAAGGGATTTGGCTCTTTCTCTGCTTTGCCGATGCTATGTTCCTGAATGTCTCATTTTCCTTCTCTCTAACATTAGCAGGGGCTGTGGGGGCTTAGTGGGTAAGAAACTGAGCTTGACGACCAGAAGGCACTTCGTGATCAAGTTCTATGTGATGGAGTGGGCGCCCATCATCTGTCCCAGCTGCTGCCAACCTAGCAGTTCAAAAGCAAGAAATTGTAAGTAGATAAATAGGTACCACTTCAGTGGAAAAGTTAACAGCATTCTGTGCACTCTGGCATCTAGTCATGCCTGCCACATGACCATGGAAACATCTGCAGAAGCAGATAGCACTGGTTATTTGGCTGTAAAGGGAGATAAGCACTGCCCCTTAGAGTCAGACATGGCTGACTTTTGAGTAAGGGAGGACTTTACCTTTACTAACATTAGCAGAGTTTCAAATCTTATATGGATTTAGGGGAGTGATCCAAAGCCAGATCTGCTCTGAGATCTCTTCTTGATAGCTCCTGGAAAACAGTTCCAGGAAACATTGGTTTGAAGCAAAACATTCTTAATAAAGAAATTCTCCCTTGCTTCATTACTCATCAATTCAGCTCAGGGTTTAGAAGATTTATTTTTTAACTTAGAACTCCCAGCATCCATCAGCCAGGCAGTTGCAATAAAAAAATGTAACTTTTCTATGCTGTGGTTAAATTGCTGTTGTGTAAAACACTACGGTTGCTTTTCAGTGTAAACCAATCTAGACTGTGAGATCTATGCCATTCTGCTGAATCATTTGAATTCCATTTCCCACTCTGTTCTTCACTAGCTACAGTGAGGCAGGTTTTCAATTAAAATTTAAGTAGGCATGAGCTAAATAAATATAGGTTTTATGAAGTCCTTGCCTCAGGCATGGAAAATAATAGCCCTCCCATGCCACTGAGTGTCCTGTTTCTACAAAGATGATATTTGGAGTCATAAATCATTTTTATTAGGTCTGTGCTTCTAGGGAATATTTGGCACACTTTCAGGTTCTTCCCCGAGTTCAAAAGGCACCAGTTCATCAGCAATCCCTGAGTTCACAAGGCACCTTTCATCAGCAATCCCTGTTATAAGATCCCCTTTCCAAGAAGAGGGAGAGGGCTCAAAACACATGAAAGCAAAGCCAACTCTGGCATGATTTCTTTGGGAGCATGCAACACTAGCAAAATGCGTGATCTGGGGTGGAAAGGGCATTTTTTTGGAGCTATACTTCCATTCTCTGCCTAAAAGCCCTGTCAGAGTCTGAAATGTAGGGAGTTGGATAGCAGGACAGGCACCAATACCTAGGACTAAAAGTCAAAGGCAATCCTTATCCAAGTCCAAAGTCAAAACCAGGAGCAGTCAGGTTTAGTCCAGTAGAGGAGACACAGTTGATTTGGGAGTTTACTCTTCATGCTTGATGCAATTCCAGCCCATAGGTCACCCTTGCTCTAAAAGGCCAGTCATATCCGACTCTAGGGTTCAGTGCTCATCTCTGCTTGTAGCCAAAGAGCCAATGCTGTCTGTAGACGTTTCTGTGGACATGTGGCATGCATGATGACTAAATACCGGAGTGGACAGAATGCTGTTTACTTTCCCTCTGAAGTGGTACCTATTTATCTACTTGCAATTTCTTGCTTTTGAACTGCTAGGTTGGCAGGAGCTGGGACAGAGACAGCAACTCATTCCATCATGCAGCACTTGGGTCTCAGGGTCTTAACCACTAAGTCTCCCTTCTGTTCTTCCTTCCTGCCTCTGCCAGTCATTTCTTCCCCAGGTTCTGCCCCTGCTGACCCTTTTACTGCTGGTTTTGTTTCTAGAGGTAAAGAAAAGAATCTTAGAGCTGAGCTAATTAAAATTACAAAAGGGGACCTCCTTAGTGATATTATTGATATCAGCCCAGGATGTTCAAGCAGGCCAGGAGTTGGCCAACTAAGGAAGCAACCAAAACAGAGTACCTTAAAGGCTGGAGCAATAGGCTCACACAAAACACCACAAGAAATTCAAGAGCCTTTGTTGCTGAGGCAGCTTCTAGGGCAGGGGTTCCGAACGTAAGGCCCATAGGCTGGATCTGGCCCACAGCACCATTCCATGTGCCCCAGTCCCTCCAGGAGCATTCAAGAAACAAAATGGCATTCAGCCCCCAACTTGAAAAGGGGAATCCCTGTTCTAGGGAGAAGTGTTTATATGGTTTTTCCCACTGGGCTCTAAGGTGGAGCTCAACAGGGCTCTAGCAGGTGCATTATGGTATTGGTCTAATCAGAGCTGGAGCCCTGAAGCCACCTCAGAACTTGACACACCCACAATGGCATATGTGACATTTTCTCCATGAAGATCTTGTTCTACAATCAGCTGCACAATGTTTTATTACCACCAATACAAGGCTGGAGATGTTAAGAACTGGTCTGTGGATAGCTAGCCATCTTCAGTGAAGCAAGAGATGTGAACTAGAAGTTAGGGGCAGCCTGATATTAAAACCTGAAGAGCCAAAGGGGAAGCCACAAGTCAGAAATAAAGACAAAATAAACACACAAGGGACACAGAGGCATGCTAGTTGAGGGGAATCTTGTGGTTGAAGCCATCCTGTCCAGGAGGATCCAACTGTCAGCTTGACAGGTAGAGGGAGATAGTGTAAGGCCTATAGCAGTGATGGCAAACTTTTGCACTCCAGGTGTTCTTGGACTTCAATTCCCAGAAGACCAAGTCAGCACTCCTGCTGATCAGGGCTTCTGGGATTTGAAGTCCAGGAACTCCTGGAGTGTCAAGGTTCGCAATCTCTGGTCTATAGCAATGCTTCCCAATCTTGGGATACTATATATTCTTGGATTAAAACTCCCAGAAGCCTTAACCATTGGCTGTGTTGGTCATGATTTCTGAGAGTGGAAGTCCAAGATCATCTGGAGCCCTAAGTTTGGAAACCACTGGCCTATAGGCATCAGATGTGTGGTGATGCATTTTGAACCACAGCTGTTCATCATGATAATTCCTTTAGTCACACCTTCCATGTAAGGTGGTGATGGTGAACCTTGGCACTCCAGCTGTCCTTGGACTTTAGTTACCAGAAGCCCAAGATTTCCCATCACCTGAAATAGGGAGAGTCCAAAAATACAGGCAGCTGAATGAGTCCAGGTCAACACTGAGGAATAGGTCTTGCAGATGGCTAAAGGCTATTGATCATTCACTGAAGAGCAAACCATGATCAAATTCCATAGTTACAACAGGAATAGCTTGCAAAATAATTCAATTCCTGGGAAAATCTATTTGTTTCCCAGCAGCTATGAGTATTGCAGCTAGACTCGGAGAGAAAAATGAAAGCCCAAGAGAGCAGCAGATGGTGTCAAAGTACTGTGCAAGGACTTCAACCTGTAGGTTGAAACTGCTTTGTGCAGTACAGGTGCTCAACAAATGGGCAGCTGCCTATGGATTCTAGCAACTGTTGATGTCAGGTGCAGAGATGAGAAAAGTTGTTTTTAGTACCATCTCCAAAATTCTCCCAGCCAGCAGGGAAATAATGTTTCATCATCTAACAAGCTTTCTAAGCAGCTGGAGTAGATAATCCTGTTTTTGTAGTCTTTCATCCTCAAATTCTATTCCTCCAAAATTTACAATAAAATTGGAAAAAATCCAAGGAAAAAAGGAGGGAAATCCTCAAAACCTTCAGAAGCTGCAATTTTCCTTTTAAAGAGCCCACCTCATGTCTGTATATTTTAAGACTACAAAAGGCTCATTTTGCAGGAGGAAGGAACTGTGGTTACTTAGTGGTTCAGATGCTGAACTTCACAACCGTAAGGTCAGCAGGTCTGCAGTTCAAGACCCGAGTACTGCATGATGGAGTGAGCTTCCATCTCTGTCCCAGTTCCTGCCAATTTAGTAGTTTGAAAGCAAGTAATTGCAAGTAGATAAATAGGTACACTTTGGTGGGGTGGTAAACAGCATTCTGTGCACTTCAGTGTCTAGTCATACCTGCCACATGTCCATGGAAAGGTCTGCAGACACAGAAAGCACTGGCTCTTTGGTTATAAACAGAGATGAGCACTGAACACTAGAGTTGGATATGACTGGCTTTCTAGCAAGGGCAACCTTTACCTTACCTTTGTTCTGTTTTGGCCCTTTTGGTGGTTCATGTGGCTCCTAGTGGATCTCAGTAGCAAAAAACTTCCCCAGACTCTTATCAAAATTGCTCACCTACTGTTATATGGTTATAAGGGATGTTGGTGGTGAGATCTGATTTGAACTCACAAACAAGCACAATGAAGATTACCAAGGACATTTAAGAAATGAGTTTTAAAATATGATGTTTTAAACACATTTTACATGATCGCTGCTCCACTGTCTTGTATCCAGGAAATTAATCATCAAATTATCGGGTAACAAGAGTTGGGCTGTAATATACAAATATGAGACACAACATCTGCAGAAAACTTTCTCCGGTTGACTGGGCCCTCACTCTATGCATACTTAACAGAATGATTAATTTGGCCCTAGAAACAATGACTTAACATCCCTTTGGGTTTGTTTGTTTTTGTTGTTGTTCAGATCAAACTAACAGTGATTGTCCAAACAATTATCATGATTTCGATTGATTGTATGTTGTGTGTGTGTGTGTGTGTGTGGGAGAAACAAAACCCATATACTCTGTCCAGTGGAATGTAACGCAACCAGACACCAGTATTAATCAAACAAACCAGGAATATTGATGGAACTGAAGTACCTGTTTCTGGTTAGCTAATGCAAATCAGCGCATTTGAAAACTGCAAGAAGGATCAATAGCATGAGATTAAGCACCCAGTCATATGAAGTACTGAGAAAATACTCTATTGTTAGAGTTCTCCAGGTGACAGATTTATTAGAATAAGAGTTTAAAGAAAAGCCATGCACATTGGTATTAAAATAGGAAAATCGTTCTTGGCAGAAGTAAGGATGTGACTACAATGGAAAGTTGAATTGGAGTAATTCAGTTTTGCTGCAGTTTGATATGGAGACCTTTTGCGAACTACATATTTGACGGAAGCTCACTCCGTCATGCAGTACTCGGGTCTTGAACTGCCAACCTGCTGACCTTACGGTTGTGAAGTTCAACATCTGAACCACTAAGTAACCACAGTTCCTTCCTCCTGCAAAATGAGCCTTTTGTAGTCTTAAAATATACAGACATGGGGTGGGCTCTTTAAAAGGAAAATTGCAGCTTCTGAAGGTATTATTATAATAAGGGTCGCAAACCTCCCCAAGAAGCAATGTCTTTCTGGAAAGAAAGGAGTTAATAAATATTTGTAATATAATAATTTATGGAATAATGTAGATACCCCTATTACCGTGGGTGATGGTAACATGAGTACCTGTACAGTCAAACCTTGCATAAAGAGTGCATTTCTTAAAGAGTAACTCACTTAAAGAGCAGAATTTTCTCTGAATGTTTGCTTTGCTTAACAAATAAAACCAACCAAAAACTCGCTTAACAAATAAATTGAGGTTCACAATCCCCCCCACCAGAGGTCACAATTGGTCACTAACAATGGTGTTTTGCTTAAAGAGCAAACTCGTTTAAAGAGCAATCCCGTAGAACACATTATGTTCTTTAAATGAGGTACCACTGTACAGTACATTCTTTTTTGGAGTTTTAAATATTTTTTTTTCATTTCTACTTGTATTATTATTTACTATAGTTAAAAAAGTGACAGAGATAAAATATATTTAGAAATGTAGAGATAACAAAAGCTATACTATGTATGAGGTAACTAGGGAGATGCTGCCTAAAGGTGCCCGAAGTGCTTCGGACTTCCTCCCATGGAACAGAGTGGAGACTGGCAAGAGGAAGCGAAGCACAGAATGTCGAGGTGGTGTTTTCCTTTAGGGGATGGGCTTTGAGCAGCAATGCATGCCCATCCATCCCAGTAAATTCTCTCCTTACCACTGGGCTGAATGGTTGTCCAATTTTATCTTGAATATCTCCAAAGTTGGAGTGCTCACCATCTCCTGGGGTAATTGATTCCATTATCACACTCCTCTAACAGTTAAGAATTTCCCCTTATATTCAATCTAGACCTGGTTTCCTGTAATTGGAGCCCATTATTACATGCCCTGCACTCTGGGATGTTCAAGAACAGAGCCTATCCCTCCTTTTTGACCACCTTTGAAATATTTCAAGAGTGCTATCCTATTCCCTCATATCTTAGTTTCCTTTTCTCAAGGCTAAACATGCCCAAATGTTCCTCACTAGTGATCCATCTGATGTAGAGCCAAATCTTTGATCTAGGAAACTGATTTGTATCAGGATTGACTGTTGTTCCATCATCACATTGTCAACTTCTTTGAGATCCAGATCCCATCATACTCACCTGCTGAAAATTGTTTCTGTTTGACAGCATGGTTTCTTAAGGCGTCTAGTAGAAGCAATTCTAACATGGATAGTGCAAGATTGTGTTTGTTTGTTTTGTACTCACCTTTGGTACAATATGGAAACCCAAGGCACCTTGCAAAATCATCAAAAATGTGTTTCAAAACCTCAAAGTTGTAACATTAAAATTTCACAGTGACACTGAATTTTCTCTACTCTCTCCTGCAGTTCCTGAACGATTTTTTAAATAAAGGGGATAGCTAGGCATCAGTGAAATCTGGTGGGGGAGGTGAATAGGAAATTTTTAATTGTCCTGAAAGTCTGTATTTTGGTTGTGGCTGATGACATCACCAAAGTTATACAGAATAACTTGTACTAACTGAATTCCAGCCATTGTGATGCAAAGTAAAGGTAGTTTGATCTCGAGTGGCATGAGAACAACCCTCAACACCCTCTGAAGGGATATGAGCCTCAAGTCCACTAGCTCAAATCCAGGAAGAACTTTATGACAAGAACAAAAATTCTTGAGGGTACAGAAAAGCAAAGCCAAATTAAAAGATGGAAGAGGGAGGTCACTGGACAAGGAACAACATTAAAGGAGGGTAGAGCAGAGGAACTTAACCTCCCCTAAACCACTTAGAGGACCCTGAATAGGATGAGGGTTGGAGTCCCTAAATACAAGACCAACATGCTCAAGTGGAGGCTGCTGGTGGACAACAGCAGATGGTGTGAATGTGGAGAGATACAGAATCTGGCTCATTCACCAATGAGGACTTAGGTCTGGGCAATGACAAAGCAAAGAAAGTGGCTTCTTTTTGGCAGTCCAGGGTTTGATCTGGACATGAAAGAAGATCTTGAATGATCAGTTAAAAGCCATTCACATTAGACATGGCCTGCTCCTGACTTCTTGTTATGACCCAATCCAGTTGTTTTTGGACTCTCCTTGAGTTATAGTATTGGATAAGGGGATTTTCCGGATGAGCATGTACACTCCTAAAGTCAACACTGAGTAGCACTGAGCAATAGACCTTATATATATATCTATATCTATATCTATATATCTATATCTATATCTATATCTATATCTATATCTATATCTATATCTATATCTATATCTATCTATCTATCTATCTATCTATCTATCTATCTATATATATATATATATATATATATATATATATATATATATATATATATATATATATAAGAAACATTTCTGAAAATTATTATGATATCATTTCAAAGGTGTTTATTGAAATTTTGAATTCTCCCTTTTCTCATTAAGTTGATGTATCCAGTAAACTATAAGGTAATTACTAGCCATGTTACTGCTGGGTGAAAAACCTCATGGCACACATCTTCATATCCCACACTAACATTTTTATTTAATTTGCTTTATACCTGCTAATCAAAACAAATGTTTTTTTCTTTAAGTACATTTCCTAGCTAGATATTAAGTACAATTGAAGAGATAATTAGTTTGTTGAGAAATAACTGACTTCAAAGCTGATAAAATGACCAGATTGCAATCGAGGAGTTCTAGTATGCTTTCTGAAAACAGGGACAGAAAAGAAGTAGGGAAACACCATCAAATAGTTTTGATGGAATATTTTTACTTTGGATCTTAATATGATCCAGCTCCCCCGTCCAGTGATTTGCAAGCAGCATCCCAGGAAGCAGAGGCACAATGGAACACAGAAAAACATACCGTATGTGAAAAATCATGGAGAAATTTATATCTCCTGAGAAATTCACACATATAATTTGAGAATTCTGTGGTGGTCTATAACAGTGATGGTGAACTTTGGCACTCCAGGTGTTCTTGAACTTCAATTCCCAGAAGCCCTGATCTGCAGGAGTGCTGACTTAGGCTTCTGGTAATTGAAGTCCAAGAATACCTGGAGTGTTCTTTAAGTACATTTCCTAGCTAGAGATTTGCCATCACGGGTCTATAAGCTCATGTTTTCAACCATATCATCATCTCTTATTTCTTTCCCATTACAGGTCACTGTCAAACCATGCCCATATTTGTGGCTTCAGTTATCCATGGGCTTAGTTATCTGTGGGTCTAAAAATATTCAATTGAGAAACCTAAAACAGTGTTTCTCAACCTTTGGTTCTTGGACTTCAGTTCCCAGAAGCCTAAGTCACTACATTGGCTGATCAGTGCTTTTGGGAATTGAACTCCAAGGACCAAAGTTTGGGAAATACTGGCCGCAAATAAATATGTGTATTTCTATGGTGTATTATCAGAGCTAGTCACTAGAGGCCACTGTCTGCAGTGCAAAAGATAGAGTTTACTGTTATCCATGGTTTCAGACTTCTGCAGTAGGTCTCAGAACATATCCCCAACAGGTAAGAGGGGGGACTTGTACTAATGGTGTAAAAGAAGTCTGTGTTCTTGCTCTAATTCTTTTCAGTCTTTTTTTAAAAAAATATTTATTTTAAAATTGTGATGTACATATTTATATTTACAAAACAGTTCAATACAGTATAAAACAAAATACAAACATATAAGTGCTTAACACCCGTCTGTACAATGGAACTTGCTGAATGGGAATATGAACTCGCAAAAATAATAAAATAAGGTAATTGGGACAAAAAATGGAATCAAAGGATTAGGAGATCACTATCCATAAAGGAAAAAGAACACAATAGTAAACTTCTATGGAGATGATATTTAACCCCAATGAAATTATACCAAATGGGAAAAAAACTTTAACAGATAAATGTTGGAGTTGCAAAATAGAAAGAGGATCTTATTTGTACATGTGGCGGGGATGCCAATACACAAAGAATGTATGGGATATGATTGAATCGGAGTTGGGGAAAATTATGAATACAACAATCAGATTGTCACCAAAAATAGTTTTGTTAGGGAAAATTGATGATCTTAATATGGATAGCAATACAAAAGAACTGCTTCTTACCTTGCTCACAGTTACAAGACAACTAATAGTGAGACATTGGAAAGAAGAAATGAAGATTAGCAAAAATAACTGGTACAGTGAGGTATGGCAGATGGCATTGAATGAAAAATTGACTTCGGAGTTATTAGTAAAGAAAGGACAATTTATGGAAAAAGCTTTTGGGATATATGGGGTATTTTTGTTGATTTTGCTCTAACAAGTGAAAGGGGACATAAGCCACACCCAGAAATGAGTAAATTTTGGGGAAAATAATATTAAAGTGGCACGGAACTATTTTCATTTAATCATTGATGAAGAAAGAGGAGGAGGATGAGGGGAAGGAGGAGGAGGGAGTAGTGTTGGCAGCAGGGCTCACTTCATCCAGTGGCCTGGGTGCTGGTAGAAGCCATGGTGTAGTAAACATGAAAGTAAATGAAAGGGGCTCCTCAGAAGAAACAGTGGCCTCTTTTGGGGGGGGGGGAATATGAAGATTGTTTGTCATAGGTGGGAGGGTACTCTAATCCTGACTTCTTTTCCCAAATGAGTATAAGGGACAAGAGACAACTGATTTTACTGATGGAAGTACTGTATTTCATCAACTGCGGAAGAGAAGAGAATACCAATAACATTATGGAACTGACCTCTCTGAGGTTGAAAATTTCCCCCCATCACTTTTGACAACTCCCGTTCTTCTTATTCTCCAGCCAGAAACTGAGCTGTACTTCTGGCAGTGAAGCCATTTAAGAAAATCATTATGTCTCTTAGATTTCGAATGACTGAAAAGTGGCAACTGCCAAGAAAGAAAGAACAATGAGTTTGAGTATGTAGACATGGGAGAGAGACATTGTTAAGAGTAGTTTCCCAAGCAGATACCTTCTCTCTCATTTTTGAATGGGGAGTATCAGGGTTAAAGTTACCTACTGAATCAGATAATGGCACCCAGTGAGATGAAAGATGCTTTTAGTCTCTCCTTTTTAAAGCAGGAATCACCTGAGCTGAATGCCTCATTTGAACGGATTTCTTCTCCCTTTCTTCTTTATGTGAATAGGAAGAAGGCTGATGTAGTGTACTTGTCATGCTTGGGCACTGTATGAAATGCCACTGCAATGCACCATGCCTCATTTCCTACTGTTAAAGCATTACTCCCTCCAGTTGCTTCCAAGATGCCACATAATAGCAGCTCAGATAAGTTCTTGTGGATGGAATATCCAGGATAGAATAGGGATGGGACCCCATAGGGTTTCTATGACACCATGGTACTATTCACATAGGAGAAGTAGGGCATTAAAATAAAGCCCAGGACACCCTGCAGGCCCTTGGTTCTCCATTCTGTGAACATTAAAATCACAAAGGGAAGCTCTGAGACAGTGCTTGAATGTCTCTTGATGACTCCATGTTACCCTTCCACTGTTTCCAAGGCAAATACAGTGACTGGCATCCTCAAAAGAATGGCATTCTTCCTATTTTGAGCGAATCCACTTAATGATACCTGAAAACCAGCTGAGATGGAAATAAGGACTTCAGGTGCAATTTGGTGAGCAGTTAGTCTGATTTAATAGATCTTCCTGGTATTTTTAGCAGCAAATTGTGAGGCCTGCAGCAGTAAAAATACTAGGGAAAAGTATCTCTGCTTTGTTTTACTTTAAAATGTTGTCGTGCTGGCACAGAAGAACATCAGTAGCCAAGGGATGGCCTTAGAAACAATGGGCTAAGGTTGACCTTGTTGGAAGGTTCTTCTGGCTGCACCATCAATGGGGCATTTGAGAGTTCAATGGGGCATTTGAGAGTTAGAGCAGCCTGTTCATGTTCTTTTACCATTGGCTGTTACCTTCTCTTTGCCCCAAAGAAAGACCAATTGGAACCCTGGGGGCAAAATTAGAAAGAGATTAAAATATTAATATTTACCCCTCTAGAACGTTATTAAGAAGTCATTCCTCAATTTTCAGAATGATCTGAGCTTCTTGCATCAGGATATTGTCCCTTAGATCTTTTAATTTGGAAAGCTGCTTTTGATGTACTACAAAGAATCCTACTATTGACGAAAAGAGACACACTTACCTCTCAAAGCTATGTGCTCTTATAAAAACCATCAAAGTATCTGGATTTAATGATCCACAAGTGAAGCATGGGAAATGGCAAATAAGATCCATTTGTCTGGTGCTCGAGTTGACTTGCTAACAATTAAGGAGGTAAGCTTAGCCTTACTGAAATTAAGGTAATTGGGGAAAGTACAGTGGAAGATTCTAAACTCTTTTGTTTTATTCAGTGTCATCAAAACATGGCTTTAATTGGCGACAGTGCAGCTGAATTGAGCCTGTAAAAAGTAACATTGATTATAGCCCCTCTATAGGGCAGTAATGGTGGCAATCTTTTTTATTGTATTGGCATCCCAAACTGCATTTTCTCTCTGTCTCAGGTCACTTACCACCCAGATGAGTGTTTGTTAATGGAAGTAGGTCATTAGTGGTTGCTTTCCCTTGAGTTCGGTGGCACTGCCTGAATGCACTGTGAAATGTTCATGGAATATTCAGCTTCCCTCCACCCACCACCTGAGCAGGGGAACGGCTGAGTTTTGACAGATGGTTCTTCATACAGCAGCCTGGGAAGGCAGGTAAGCGGAAACTGCTGACCACAAACTAGGTCAGTCTAATTATCCCAAGGGAGCCAACAGGGTCGTTATTGTCACAGAAATGAGATGAAATGAGAGGAGGGCAGCAGCAGGTCAAAAAACCACAGTTTTGATGTTCATTATTTTCAAGGTCTTGTTGGATGTGAACTTCTTCATTCCTGAACTACTGAAACACTACTAAAGGGGGGAGGGGGAGAGAAACAGATGCATTATTCATTTTTTCCTTTGTCCAGCTCAATTGTAAACCTGAGCTAGGTATTGTATACATTTATTTGTATGTAGATGGGTCTTGTGATTGACAAGTTCCTTACACAACATTAAAGAACTGAAACAGACATGAAGTCTTTCTTGATGTATCTACTAGTGTCTTGGAATTTTACATTTATTTATAGATTTTAACGTAAATATCCAACTGGGCTGGAGGGAGCTTTTAAACTCCGGAGGGCTGCATGCAGCCCATGGGTTTCACTTCATTTCACTCACTCCAGTTTATAAGTTATTTGAAATAGTTACTTCTATTATGCATGCAGTATGGAAAAAGTGAATAGCTCAGCAGC
The DNA here is from genome assembly GCA_030440675.1 of Furcifer pardalis. Lineage (NCBI taxonomy): Eukaryota > Metazoa > Chordata > Lepidosauria > Squamata > Chamaeleonidae > Furcifer > Furcifer pardalis. Next base: position 104,597,376 of record CP126895.1, on the reverse strand, counting down.
TAACTCCTCACCAATATCTTCTGAATCTGTTAACTTCATGGTCTGAAGGCTGCCCAAGCGTTTGTATAATCAATGCCATGCCTAGTTTCTTCCTTGGAGAAACTGTTTCCCCAATTTAAGCTTTATATACAAAGGTAAAGGACGAGTGTGGCATAGTGGTTACGATGCTCAGCTTGACAAGTAGAAGGTCAGCAGCCAGCAGTTCTAGACTCAAGTGCTGTGCAAAGGAGTGAGTGCCTGCAGGGCCGGATTTTCCTATAGGCTAACTAGGCTTCAGCCTAGGGCCTCAAGATCAAGAGAGGCCTATATATTGATATATATCACAGTAATGATGTATTTTATTATCTCTCATGTAATTTATAAACTTAAAAATGGGAGGTTAAAGGGCCACATAAGTGGAATAGCTGAGGGCCTCTTTTCATGTAAATCCGGCCCTGAGTGCCTGTCATCTGTCCTAGCTCCTGCCAACCTAGCAGTTGGCAAGTAGATAAACAGGTGCTGCTTCAGTGTGAATAGTAACAGTGTTCTGTGCACTTTGAGGTCTAGTCTTTCTTGCCACATGACCATGGAAATGTCTGCTGGCTCTCTGGCTGTAAATCGAGATGAACCTTGCCTTCTAGAGTCAGACTGACTTTCAAGCAAGGACGACCTTTACCTTAAACACTTGAGAGGACAGTTTTGCTCCATCTGGGAGGAGGGGGTGATATAAAATTGCCAATTTCATACTGTCATCATAACCAGGGCAATTTCTCCAGCTTTCTCCTTGTACCACTTTCTCAACACTGTGAACTTTATTTATCATCATTTATTTATCATCATACTTCTATGCTGCCCTCCTCACGAATTACTCAGGGCGGCTGACAACAAATAAAACATACCAATTATACAATCCCACAATATAAACCCACCCATCATAAATGATAATTAAAAGTTAAAATTTAAAAACAGTAAAAATTAAAAAGCAAATAGCAAAAATTAAAATACAGTCAAACCTCGCATAAAGAGCGTTTCGCTTAAAGAGTAACGCGCTTAAAGAGCAGAATTTTCTCAGAATGTTCGCTTCGCTTAATAAAACCAACCAAAAACTTGCTTAACAAATAAATCAGGGTTCACAATCCCCTCACAATTGGTCATTTACAATGGTGTTTTGCTTAAAGAGCAAACTCGCTTAAAGAGCAATCCTGTGGAACGCATTATGCTGTTTAAGCAAGGTACAACTGTACAGCTAAAAGCACAGCTAAGAACACAGAGGGAGGAGGGTTAATAGGGAGTCAAATGAGCCAACCGGCCTGAGTGACCATCTGGCCCAGACCCCATACCTGCCCAGCCAGCCAGGTCTTAACACCCTTCCTAAAGGGCAGCAACTCTGTCTGGAGGTGCAATTCTGTTGGCAGAAGGTTCCATAGGGCTGGAGCTGACACAGAGAAGACTCTTCTTCTAGTGCTAGAGAGGTGCGCCTGTCTAGCTGATGGCACCACCAAAGAACCTCTCCAGTCCACTCTGGTGGGATGAACAGATACTCTTGGGGTGATGCGGTCTCTTAAGTATCCTGGCCCGCTACTATGTAGGGCTTTAAAGGTAACAACTAGCACCTTGAATTGCACTCAAAGGCAAACTGGCAACCAGTGCAACTCCTGGAGCAATTGTAAGGCACAAGCATAATGCCCGCACCCCATCACGATCTCGGCAGCTGCATTCTGGACCAGTTGCAGCCTCCGAATGGTCACCAAGGGTAATTGTGAGCTGCAATATTTATTTATTATTCAACTTGTATATTCATTTTATTTTTGATTTGCTTACTGATTAATGGGAATTGGCTTTAAAGGTAAAGGCTTTATGCGTGTATATTTTTATCCCCTTGGAAGGAACTGTACAATTTTGGCATGTGTAAGTGAACCAGTAGGTTTGAGTGTCACCAAATGTATAATATTTTAATAAACAACTATGGCTGCAGGTTCTATTTTCATCGCATAATGTATCAGTCATGATTCTTCTTCTTCTTCCCTCTTTTGTCTTTTTTTTCCCTTTTTTTGGCCACTGCTGTTGGGCTTTCTGGCCCTTTACAGTCAGTTCAATCAAAAAGCAATTATTATCTCACTTCCAAAGACACAGAATGACTTAGCAGCCCCCATTTGCTCCATTGTGAATGTCATTGAACATGCTTAGAATATGCTCCAGCAGCTAATGATGGGGCTGGAACTGACATCTTCCCTTAAAGGTGTTTTAGACCCATCTCCTGACAGACGAACGACAGGAAAAATTGTTTTAATACATGCCTTCCTCACTGAAGGCATTCCCCCCACGGTTTGCATAAAAATGCATTACTTTAAGATGCAAACACTTATGTGTGCCTATTAATCTCCCTGTTTATCGTCTGCTTCAACAACAGATGAGCAAGAGACCAGGCTCTGTTCTTTAAGGCAAAGCTGCATCTCAGAATATATTTTCTGGGAGTGAGAAAATAAGTGATAACTCAACAGAATGTTGAGATAATAAAAATCAGCACAGCGAACGGCCAGATGCAAAATGTTATTTGTTTGTATGCAGGAGCTGCGCTAGAACTTTTGTCTAATGGGGTTTTCCACCTCCCTTCAGCTTATGTGTCATGTGAAGGTAAGCGGCCAATTCAGATGAAATCAAATTAGAAGAAGGCTGTGAATAAAAGGGAAAATATGGCAACTAGATTTTTTTTTTTTTGGAAGCACTATCAGATTTAAATATTGGCAGTAGAATTAATGGAGAATAACTGAATAACATCTGGTATGTTGATGACACAGTGTTGCTGGCACAAACCTTGCAGATCTCAAAACCAAGAAGACTAAATATCATGTTATAAGCTATGCACCAATTCATGGCAAAAGCTAAAATACCTTGGCCATATCATGAGGAAAGACATGAAGTATAGGATACTCCTACTCGCTATGCAAGGGAAGATCATTCGGAAGAGAGGCCCTGGACGTAGATGGACTTTATGGCTGAAGAATCATGAGACTGGTGTGGCATGGAATTAAGAACAGGAAGACTATTGCCACGTTGGTAGCCAATGTTCAGAATGGATACGGCACTTGAAACAGTAGCAGTTTAGGAATGACAAAGGATAGGGAAAATCAATGGGGAAAGGTGAGAAAGGAAATACTTTTCTCCAAAGCAGAGCCACTTCCAGGTTTGAGAGAGCTATGGCAAAGTGAGAGCTGAGAAATAATGAGTTGTAAATAACTTTATTGTTGCTGTGTATTGTTAAGCCATTGCTGATCTATCATAATGCTAAGAGGGGTTTCAACATATGCCAGAGGTTAAAGGGCTGCTTTAATATTTCCACATCACAACAAATTTTTGTAGCAGAGCAGGGATTTGAACTCAGGTCTCCTGAGTCTTAATATGATACTGTTCCACTAGACTACACTGTCATTGACATACCAATAACTAATAACTTATAATAATTCCCTCCCCTTAGTAATGAAGCTATGGCTACATGATGACTGTAACCTACGAAGGAATAACTTCACTTCTTTGTGGGGCGACTCTATCCTTTCCATTGCTTTTCTCCAAAAAGCTCTCCTCCAGCACCCTGTTTCAGATGAAAAGTAGAAACTTTCAAGTTGGAGAGTGGAAAAAAAAGCTGTTTTGTAAGGAAAAAGTGACGAATGGATTCAGTTCATCATTTAAGGCATGCAGGTGGCAAACCCCCCCCCCCTTCAAATTCATTCATTTTATAGGCATACCAAATCCCAAGGTTCTGGACAATGTGGTTGGACACATGTTTTAAAAGTGGAAACTTATGTGTCCCTGTTTTTAGGATTGTGAAACCAGAAACGGGAGAGTATCACGCAGCTGTTTAAAAACAAAAAACAAAAACTCTTTCCAGATCTTATTCCTTCCTACCCTAAAATGCCAAGATGTCTGGAAAGGGTTGAAGTTGTAATAAGAGGGATAAAACAAGGTTGTAAAATCATATAATATTTTCACATTATCATCAGCTGTTGGAGATGTGAGTTCATGGTAAATTGGACGGATGCTACACAGGTACTATTGCATTTCTCCAGGTCCAATGAAGGAACTCCTTCCTATATCACATAAGTGTGAACTATGAACCAGCTTATTCTTTTTCATATTGAAAGTAGCAGTTGTTACAAACACAACGCTGAAAAGGGACACTTGGTGTTCTATATTTACCTATGAATGATACAAGGCAGCCTGTCATTTTGGCAGCATATATTTTTCAGACATACCAGTATTTTGGCTCTTGAACATTCTTTGGCTTTTCTTACTGTCTGTTCTTTAAGGTGCCTTTCTTACCCTCCAGTACATCTGCTTGTGGTCCCCATTATTTCTTTACTTGCACTGGCAGACAACCTTCCTGAAAACTAAACTCCAAGAATGGTAAATTATAGCAGAAGCAAGGGAATTTTGGCAATTTACAACAGTTAGGTGGAACAGTAGATTGTTTTCTTTTTAAGAAACCCTCTGCTCAAATTAAAGTACTGCATGTCTGAATAATTAACTGTGCATTTATCTCCTGTCAGTTTCGCTATACTCTCAAGTAAAATTGCTGTGCTTTTTGATGGCAGTCATGGGGAGATTTCCAAACATTTAGACAAGGTATTAACAGGAGTAAATAAAGCTCCAATACCTTGGGCATATCATGAGGAATGACATGAAATATAGAATGCTCCAACTTGCTACTGGTATTCAAGGGAAGATCCCTGGGAATAGAGGTCCTGGATGTAGACGAACTTTATAGCTAAAGAACCTGAGAGACTGGTGTGGCATGTCCTTAGAGGAACAGTTCCGAGGAATTAAGAACAGGAAGACTATCACCATGATGATAGCCAATATCTGGAACAGATACTGTACCTGAAGAAGAAGAATTAACAGGAGTCATCTGTGTTGGCTGCAACTCGTATCCTAGAATGCATTTTCCCCCTGAAGCAGGAAAAATGCCATTGGTGTGATTTTGTTTAAGGTGGATCCCAGCTTGCTATGAAGTGACCCACACATGATGATCATGGAGCCATCTCTCGAGGCACAAATGGAATGAGATATGCAGGATTTAACACCGGGACTGCAATGGACTGCTGCAGCCAGTCCATCTGGCATGGCCTCTTCTTCCTCCATGACCATTGGGAATCAGAGTTCCTCCTTTGCTCATTTTGCCATTGGGCCCAATATGATGATTTCCAGTGGCATTTCCTCCACTGAGGGGACCATCACCTCCCCTAAATGGCCTTATCCGTCTTTAGCCATTGGGCCCTTTAGGGAGTCAGGTTATTTACTGCTGCCCAACACTCGGTGTTGAGGTACTGGCTGTATGGTCTACTCCATTACTGTAGCAGGATGTCTGGCCAGACACAGTACAGGAGTGGTTATAAACCTTATTCTAAGATGGTTGGCATCCAGTAGAGGTATTGAGAGGGTCACTGTGTCACTCTTAAAAACTCTCCCATAAAAAGAGTGCAGTCTTTCCGGCCTTCTTACAGAAAATAGCAGATGAGTTCCTTAAAAAAAGGGGGGGGGGGTTATTTACAAGAGAAATACATGCATGCATGGATGCCCAAGAAAAAGGAAATGGGGACTCAGATGGATATTTGCAGCTAAATTTATACCTGTCAACAAACAACTTACACTGGTGATTCCCCCTCCCATTTTTCCTATCTGTTATTTGCAGTTAGTGTTGTCTCCTATTGACTGCAATTGGTTTTAAGCAATTATGCCAAGTTTATAATGCAGGGGTGCCCAAACTTTTCATGCCATGGGCCGGTCATGTGGTTCAGTGGGCCAGTCACATGGTTCAGCAGTCTGGTCATGTGGTTCCTCCCACTGGAAGTGGAAGTAAAACACACCTTGCAATCTGTTTTGCAACAGGTTCCCATTTTCTCTGCTTAAACCATGGGTGCCCAAACTATGGCCCATGGGCCAGAACTGGCCCTGAACCCAATTCATCTGGCCCACACCACCTTAATCACTCTGAGAAGTGGAAGTAAAATACTTCTGCTTCCGGGAGCAACAAAGGCAGTGCAGGCTGGATGAATTGGCATCAGGGGTCAGATCCAGCCCCCAGGCCATAGTTTGGACACCCCTGTTATAATGTAACTTTACAACACACTTCTTCTTTTTGTAGAGCCCATTCAGTGACCTAGATTAGACATAAGTCTGTTCAAACTGGCTCTATGGTCAGAGCCCACTGTCTTGTTTTGGTTAATCTTTGCATTGAAAATGTTCAGATATCATGTTCATGTATATGCTAGTTTCTTTTAAGAGCCTCAGAAAGCACATGTTCGATATATTTCTGGGAAAAGTAATAATGGTTAAAATGAATTTCTCCAAATACTTTTGCAAATGCTTCCTATTGCAACTACTATTTCTAAGATTTTTAGGGGTGGGGGAAGAAATGCAATTTATAACCACTTTTGCAAAGCAGAAGAGATTTGTTAGAACTCAGAGTTTCTAAAGAAATCAAAACACTCAGTTTGATTTCCATGAGCCTTGGTGATGGCTTGCAAGCAAACCCAGGCGCTCTCAGAATTGGAATACGTAGTACTAAAATGAAATATATATATACAGTATATATATGACAGATCAAGAGGAGCTTTGACATAAGATGCAGGGGCCCTAAAACACTTCAATGCCTTCTTTCTGCTCTAGAAGACTGATGTTGAAAACCACATCCTGCCACTGAGACCCTGACATGGTAATAAATGGCATGCCACTGCAGGCATGTTGTGCGGAGCTGGAAATAAATTTGGCCATTATTACTGAAGAATTTTTCATGGCTTTCTCTTCAGTGGTATGCCTGTACTGGAAAAAGTCACCTGAAAGCAGGCAGAGATGCTAAATCCACACAATATAAACCAAAGGAGATAGGATTGTTGTATACAGTGGAAGCTCAGTTAACAAACAGCTCGGTTAACATAAAAATTGCATAAAAAAAGGAAATCCAGAAAGAATATTGGCTTGGTTTACAGAATTTTTTTCAGAATGGATTAATTGGTTTTCAATGCATTCCTATGGGAAATTGCATTTAATGAATTCCTATGGAAAATTTGGTTGAAGTAATTTTCCCTGTAAGAAATGTCCTGGAGAACATATTAAGTACGTTAACCGAGGTTCCACTTTATAAAGGAGTTAGAGGATACCTAGAGTGCAATAAGCTGCACTGAACACCACACCTTCAAAATGATTTAAGTGCCCATGAAGATATCCAGTGGGCCAGACGTATATGGCCCCTGAAGGGGTTTGGTTGAAGAAACCAGGGATTTTCACCTTCCACATTGGAAACTTTTAGAAACTATATATTTATTGATTTAACTTATCTTTAGTTATCTGGCTAAGAATGCCCAGAATAGCAACAGCAATCATACTTTATATACAGCCCCATAGCGCCTAGTGCACTCTCTGAGCGAATCACAGGATAATTAGCATTTTGCCCCCCAACTTGCTGGGGGTACTCATTTTACTGACCTCAGAAGGATGGAAGGCTGAATCAACCTTGAACACTGTCAGGATTGAACTCACAATGTCAGCAGTTTGAGCCGTGGCCTAGCAGTTTAACCACTGCGCCACCTGGGCTCTTGGTGAAGAGACAGTGGTGGTGCAAATGCCAGTGGATTCCTAAATATTGGACATGTAGCCAATAACAGCCTGGAAAGATCTTCACGGTAACAAAGAGATCTTCCAATTCCTTTCTTATAACAGCTGCACTGGTTAGTGGTCCATCTCCAGGCGCAATCCAAGGTGCTGATTAAGGTGCTGATTATGAAACCCCTGCATAGCTTAAGTCCAGAATATTTGAAGGCTCCCCTGAGCTTTTGAGATCTTCAGTAGATGATTTCTGCTTGGTCTTGATACTCTGGCAGGCATGTTTGGTGAGGACATCAGAGAGGGAATGTTAGGTGGCTGGTCCCTAGCTATGAAGGGTTCTCAAACTCAAGACTAGGTTGGTCTCCTTGTTCTTCTGCCAGTAGTCCTCCATTTTCAAGGAGGCCTTTGAAAAATGTACACTCTGGTATCCAAGCAAATTCCACTGGGTTCTGTTTGTGTGTGTGCTTGTGCAGTACACTTGATTTCTTTGAAATGGTTTTAACAAGTGCTTTTTTTTAAAAAAAATACTAGTGTATGTTTAAACAAGAAGAGTCAATGGAGTGTAATGCGTAGAATGCTCTTGCACTTGGAAGACCTGGGTTTGAATCCCTGCTAGGTCTTGGTGGTGGACAAAATTAAACCAATCCTTAAATATCTCACTTAGCTTGAAACCCCTATAGAACTGCTTTAAATTGAATGGGATTTGATGGCACACAATAATGACAACAGCAATGATGACAAGAACAACATATGTTTAATTATATTTGAAAATTGTAATTTATTGTGATTATCTTTAGACAATTGCAAGCCATCTGGAATCTCCTTTTGAGAGAAAAATGGGATAGAAACAAAATAGATTGCTGGCAACAGTATAGCAATGCAGGTGTTGTTACAGTCCCCTCTCTGTGTGAAGCCCCCTGGTATTTGAGGTCTGGACTAACTGCCTGGTAGGATTTGGTTGATGAGAATGAACTAGACTAGATTATCCTTGAAAGGAATGCAGTAATCCTGTTTCCAGTCTATGTCACATTAACATAATTTACCCATATTTCTGATTCATTCCTGCTTTTAAAAAAACCCAACAACCCTCAAAATACATATTTAAGTGGATTCAAAATAAAATATAAATACATGTTTTGTCACTTTGGTCACTTTTATATTGCAGAGAATTAGAAATTTCCATTTATGCATTAGTCCAAGACAATAAACCCAAACACTCCTTGAAGGAATTGGTGATGATAGGATTCCTTAAACATTCCTAATTATTAGCTCCAAGTGGAGAAAATCGGAGAAAATAAATTTTATTTCTTCTCTCTTACAAAATAAGACAACTAAGATGCTTTCTTTAGGAATAAGACATTTCATTTATTTATTTATTTATTTATTTACCTACTTATTCTATTTATATCCTGCCCTATTGGCCACTAAGCCACTCAGAATGGTGGGCAAACATAGTTAAAACAGACATAATAATGCAACCATAAAAATCAAGATTAAGATAAACAATAAAAATAACAACAGGCTAAAACATGGATGCTCAAACTTTTTGGGCTGTGGGCTGGTCACATGGTACAGGGATCTGGTCACTATAGCCCAGGGGCTGGATCCTCCCCCCCACACACACACCAATTCATCCAGCCCACGAAGCCCTCATCTCTCCTGGAAGCGGAAGTAAAACATGCCCGTACTGGCGTATTTTACTTCCACTTCCAGGAGAGACAAGGGCTTTGCTGGCCAGATGAATTGGCATTGGGGGCTGGATCCAGCCCCCGGGCCATAGTTTGGGCACCTCTGGGCTAAAATATGAAAATGAAAAATAGGAGATGTAAGATGGACCAAATATGAACCAACCAGATAAAATATTATGAGTGCCCAGATGGTCACGAGTAGTATTTAGTGGACTCTTGATTTTTACAATTTGTTCTTCTATTTTTCAGGATTAGGTATCTGTCAGTGTTTACTTTTTCATGTGCTTAATATTTGCTTCTAAATTATTATAATTTTGGAGGGTGGGGTGGAATTAATCAAAGTGTTGTGCAAGTGGGAGCTAGGAAAAATACATGAGCAAGGACCTAAGCTAGCAAATGCCATTAATTAGATCTTGCCAAGACCTGCTTATTTGGGAATTTGAATATATTTGTCAAGATTAGATGTAATCACCAATACGTACCTAGTGGCATGTACCTGCACGTGAAGGACCGGAATATGAGAGCTTAAGATGCATGATGTAGCATCAACTGCCTAGACACCAGTATTTCATAATATGCTTGGGAAGAAAGAGAAGTGCACAGATTTATAATATTTGCTCTCTGATTTTCAGCATGCTTACTTATCAACATACTCACATAGCAATAATGATGCACTGTCAAGTTGTTTCAGGGTCATGGTGACTTGTGAAGAAGTAGGCTTCTTGTAAATCACATTCCTTTTAGAGTCTTGAGAATGAAATGGATGTCAAATCTGGCCAAATTGCTCACACAAGCTTTCTTCTTCCTCCAACAAGGGTGGTACTTAAAGCTTTGTACAGGTGAAGAGGTTTTAAAAGACAAAACAATAGATAGGCATGAAGAAGTGGCTAAGAGCCAGACTGGATTCTTCATGGAGGCAGCTGATGCGGTCTTGAGCTGCTGAACTGCTGACCTTCCAGTTTTCAAGCTCAGCCTCTTAACCACCAAGTCACTACAGCCCCCCTTCTCTAACGGCTGTACAAAACTCCTGACTCCTCATAGATAAAGCCTGATCTATAATTCAACTGTTTGGATTATTTGAGATTTTTGTACCTACAGAATGCAGTAGCCAAAGTTTTTAACTGAATAATAGGAATCATGTTGAGATGGACAAAAAGGCAACAACCCCCAACTTATTTTTTTATCAGATAGATGAAAATCCATTTAAGGATAGTGTAGAAGGAAAAAAAAGATCCATAACTTAAATTTAAAGTCACCTTCTATGAATGTAAGTAGTCAGCTTGACACATTTTTTAGAACAACAATGAACAACCTCTACGAAAAAAGAAAGAAAACCTAAGAGTGCAAATCTAAAGTACAGTAGATCTAATAAAAACAAGAGGGGAAATACACTTAAGCCATTTTTCTGTCTTTCCCCCATGTTTTATATCATTTACTGCATCTGTGGTGTTCGATCTCAGCCCTAAAGTACAACTAAAGTACTTAATGACACTATCTGTACACATAGAAACTGCAGTATTCTTTGCTAGTGTTATTTATTGGACTCAACAGCAAGTACTTTCTCAGAAGTGGCTTCCTCCTCCTCCTCCTGAATAAGAATAAGAATAAGAATAAGAATAAGAATAAGAATAAGAATAAGAATAAGAATAAGAATAAGAATCATTGTTGTTGTCGTCATTATCATCATCATCCACTACTTATTGTTTATAAAAGCCATCTTTATCACTACTTTTTCTTCCCTATTCCAGCAAAATGAAATCTGAATGAAAGAGGAATTGCCTGTAAAAAAAAAAAGACCAACATAAAAATGCCCTTAGCTTTCTGCTTTGCCAGTTAAGTTTTGCCCTGGCAAATTAAAATGGGCCTGTGCTGATTAATCAAATAAAGCTTTAATTGGTTGACATACCATCCGTAAGCTGGGAAATTGTTATTCGAAAGAGAAAGAGTGGCAAGAGACATGAAAAGGCGAGGGGCAGAATGCAGAGGAACCCTGAAATGCACAGATTCATAGCCTGTAGCCGTCAACACTATCCAAAATGAAAAACCTGTCGCAGAGCCCAGGGAGTTTATAAAGTTGATGCACAAGAGATCTCTGCCACGCTTGGTGATTTAGAGCATCATTTGCACAGGAGCAGCCAAACAGAGCTGTCGGATACAGGATGTTTGAGACTAATACGGAGCAGTAAACTCTACTTTATAGGGAAGGGATTCTTATTCCCAGTTTGGCCTGATTTATGCACAAATAACTGGGATTTTATGCAAGAAAATGTGCTGATGAGAAAGGGAGACGGGAGTAGGAGTAGTGATGGCAAGAACTTCACCTGCACACATGACTGGGTTTCTCTGTTTATGATCTAAAATGTCATCTGTGTCCGCAACAGTTCCTAATTTACACCACCTGATGGTCTGCAAGACACAAAGAGCATGAACCATTCCAGCAGAAGAATTGAAAGGAACAAGGAGATGGGAGTTCTTGGGGATATTAAAGCAGGCAGAGATTGGGGCTGAGTTTGGGCTAAATGCTTCCAGGTAAGGATCCTCTGTCCGTACCTTCTCATGCATTGAATTTTTGTGGCTAAAATCCAGTAATAAGGAGGTTGTGTTGTAATAAAGATGGGCAGGGATAGTCTTAACAATTACAACCTTGTGCACCCTCGTGTGTTTTTGCACTGCAACTCGCAACATTTCCCCAGTAATTCCCCAGGTTGAATGCTGAGGGCTGCCGCCCAAATACTTGATGTTGCCCATCTGGGACAAGAGCAGGAAGGAGGTAATGACCAAGATCCCAACTGCCATTTGACATCGCAGAAGCCCAGGGGGAGCTACGTTTGAACCATGGTTTAAGAGTAATTATATGATTCTCACAACTTTTCAAGATATTCTGGGCACCCACCAACAGCCAGAAGGGAGAGAGAAATCTATTATTGATTTAGAAAAATGTATTAATTTTTTGTGCTGTGTTGATCTCTAGATTTCCACCCTGCCCAAAAGGGCTTTCAAATTATTTAAACACCCCTCCATATTGGCTTTATTTCCTCTCCCTACCTCCTCCCTACTGTGTTGTATCCTAGGAGTTGTGACATCCAATGGGTAGTAAGACTTCAATTCCCAGAGTCATCCACACCTGCACAGTCAGTCACCCCCAATAACACATGGCTGACCAGTGGGACAGGTCATCCTGGCCATGGATATGTTTTGGATCACAACTCTTTGTGGCTTCAGTTAACAAGACTGATGATGGAGGACTGTAGTCCTGAATATCCAGATGGCATCAGTTTATCTACTCCTGACGATGTTGTTAAAGGATAGTCTGTCATTTCCAAATTACGATGAACATAAATAGAGCTTTGAGATTATGTTCAAGGAGCGGTTTACCATTGGTGACTACCAGTGAGATTTCATCACCCTGTGGGGATTTGAATTTAGGTCTTCTAAGCCCTAGTTCATCCACTAGTTCACACTATTTTGTTGTTGTTGTTGTTCAGTCACACAGTTGATTCCAATCCTTTGCGACCATATGGATCATTGTCCTCCAGGCACCTCTGTCATCCACTATCCTCCTCAGCCCTCCCAGCTCTGTGCTCACTGCATCCACAATACCATCTAGCCATCTCATTTTTGGCCGCCCCTTTCTTCTTTTGCCCTCCACCTTTCCCAGCATCAAGGCCTTCTCAAGTGAATCCTCTCTTCTCATTTGATGCCCAAAGTACTTCAGCTTCACACTAGGCACTGTGAAAAGAAATTCATGGTTTGAGGGGTGAGTAAGGGAGAATGGCTATAGACACTGAGCTACTTGAGGAAGGTAGAATGTGATCTGTCTGGGGTGGGATGTAGAAAAGGCAGCAACTAGAGAAGTTTTGTTTAATTTTGGATTGTCTTGTTACAGGGTTTTTGAAAAATGAACTATACAGAATCTGCAAACAGCACCGGCCCATGCCCACTACTGTGTTTAGTGCACTCTCTGGACCATTAAGTTAATTAGATTTTGCCCCCAACATGCTGGGTGCTCATTTTACCAAGCTCAAAAGGATGGAAGGCTAAGTTAACCTTGAGCCTTGATCTAGATCAAACTTACAACCTTTTGGTTGCAGTACAGCAGTTTAACCACTGCACCACTAGGTATAAATATTTTAAATAAGTAAATTAAAATTTACATAAATAAGTGAGCCTTTAGGGTGCAGTGGTGGAGCTTTGGCCAAAACTCTACTCACAATCTGAGTTTGATCCTGTGGGCTCAAGATGACATAGCCTTCCATCATTCCAAGGTTGGTGAAATGAGTACCTAGTGTGTTAGGGCGAAAAGCTAATTACCTTGTGAACTACCCAGAGAATATTCTAAGCCAGGGGTTCTCAACCTACGGCCCAGGGGCCAGATGCAGCCCACAACACCATTTCATGTGGGCCCTCCACTGCCTCCGCCACACCTGAAAGTGCCATGTGTGGCAGGCAGGGCAAATGGTCTGACCCTGAAGCTATCTGAGGGCACGTATCCAGGCCCATGGCTTGAAAAGGTTAAGAACTCCTGTTCTAAGCACTATGGGGTGGTATAAATGCATTATTGCCAAATCAATCAATAGATCAATAGTTCAATCAATCAATCAATCAATCAATCACTCAATCCCTGTTACCTGGCATAACACTCAGTACATTTAAGCAAATATAACTTTATATTGTGAACAAACAAGATTTTGCCCACTACTGGATGCTACCCAACATGTTGGAAATGATTTGATGGCACATCACAACAACAGAGAAAGCTCATTGTTGTATATGTAAGAATTGTATTTAAGCAGGTGTGAAGAGCTCTTTGTCACAATTATATTGATTGCAATGGACTTACACCAGGTGACAAATTGCCTATTATGTCTTGGGATTTAAAATCCAAGAGCTTTTCTTTTCTGTTTATATTTTCTAGGGGCTTTTTCAGCTGGAGAGAAATTGAGGAAGTAAGTACTCAAACTGCTGACAAATGCACATAGTAAACAAAATTGAGTTATTTTCCCCATTTTCCCTCCACTTATAGTGCTTGTAACTCTGGGAGGAAAAAGAAAATTCACATTTTTGAGGGAAGAATACAGAGACAGTTTTCAAGCTGATTATGCTACTTCATGCAGAATAGTTCAGGTGTTCCGAACATTGACTTCTCAGCCTTTGTTTCCAAATATGAAGCATTTAATGACACATTGAAAAATAAATTTACTTGTACATAATTTAATCTCCCTCAGGGAATTGATATGGATGGCAAAATAAAGGTACTGTTTTAGTCTAATATTCCCATTTTAAATATGCTTGGCAGCCACTAAGCAATCGTAAAATATTGTAATATATTTTATATGACCGCAATAATATCTCACAGATTTTCTGTCAGATTTCTAGAACTTATGCCCCCAAGAGTAAGTTTGAGACTTTCAAAAAAGAAAAGAAAAGAAAAGGCCTGGTCCTTGGTTCGCCATCTGAAATAAGAAATATGTAGGAGACAAAAAGAAAATGTCATCACACTCCTTTCTCTTGTGCTTAATGTTTTAGAAGTAGAACAGTTATATTCCTTCTATGAAGATTAGTAGGAGTAGGAGTAGTAGTGATGGCAGTAGTGGTGGTGGTGATTGGTGATGATGACAATGGTGATAATGATCCTGAAATATTTCATACAAATTGCCCCTCACAAAAAAAACCCCATTATGTAGCTCAATATTACACCCATACAACATTTGTCATTAAAATTATTAACTTTGCACCTCTCTGCCAAGTCCCCAGAGAAACCAAGGCCTAAATCAAATTTGAATGAACCCTTTGGATCAATGGGATTTTTGTTGTTGTTCAGTCCCACAGTCGATTCCGACCTTTTGCAACCCTACTATGGACCACTGTCCTCCAGACTTGATTATTGTAATGCGCTCTACATGGGGCTGCCCTTGGTGACCATTCGGAGGCTCCAGCTGGTCCAGAATGCGGCTGCATGAGTAGTGTTGGGATGCAGGCGTTATGCCCGTGCCTCACCACTGCTGAGGGAGCTGCACTGGCTCCCAGTTTGCCTCCGGGTGCAATTCAAGGTGCTGGTTATTACCTTTAAAGCCCTTTATGGTAGTGGTCCAGGTTACTTGAGAGACCGCATCGTCCCAAGGACATCTACCCTGCCCACCAGTGTGGACCGGAGAGGCTCTCTGGTTGTGCCATCAGCCAGAGAGGCGCATCTCTCTGACACTAGAAGGAGGGCCTTCTCGGTGTCTACTCCAGCCCTGTGGAACCTCCTCCCAATAGAGCTACGCCTGCAGACAGAGTTGCTGTCCTTTAGGAAAGGAGTGAAAACCTGGCTGGCAGGTCTGGTCTGGGGAGTGGATGGTTCAATTTCCCCAGCCAGTTGGATGGTTTGACCCCCAGTACGTCCAAGTTATAATACCTAGCTTTTAATTAAGTTTTTAAGCTTTTTAAAGTTTTTAATTTTTAAGTGTTTTTAAAATTGTTGGAAATCGCCCTGGGTCCCTTCGGGGAGGAGGGCAATAAACAAATATAAATAAATAAATAATAAATAATGATAATGTGTACATCATTTCTTGGTGTCTGTTCTATGAGGTGTTCTAGGTCCTCATAGAACTGGTCAACTCTGGTTTCAACTGCACTAGTGGTTGGTGCGTATATTTGGACTACAGTGATATTGAAAGGTTTGCCTTGTATTCTGACTGACATCATCCTATCATTTTTAAGATTATATCCCATTACTGCTTTTCTCACTCTTTTATTGACAATTATGGCTACTCCATTTTTTCTGAGGTTTTCTTGTCCACAGTAGTAGATATGATGGTTTCCAGAGCTGAATTCACCCATCCCTATCCATTTTAACTCGTTGATTCTTTCCATTTCCTTTTTTACCACTTCCAGTTTTCCTTGATTCAGAGATTTTACTTTCCATGTCCCTATACAGCAGGGGTGCCCAAACTTTTGGGGCCATGGGCCAATCATGTGGTTTAGGAAGCCAGTCACTAAGGTCCGGGGGCCGGGTGCGGCCCCTGATGCCAATTCATCCGGCCCACAAAGCCCTCGTCGCTCCTGGAAGCGGAAGTAAAATGTGCCTGTATGGGCTTCGCAGGCCAAATGAATTGGCATCGGGGGCTACACCCGGCCCCCGGCCCTTAGTTTGGACACCACTGCTATACAGTATTGTTTCTTACAACACTGTATTTCTCCTCCCCCTTTCATGTTCCTCCACTTCTTCCGATGTGATGTGGTGATCATCCTGTTTCATCTAAATTGCCCTTTCGTTTTGACTTTGGTTTTGTTTTGGTCCATAGGGTTCTCTTGGCAATCTTCCTGAAGTGCTTTGCCGGTTTCTATGCCAGCATTTTACTCTAATACATATTATCACACTTTAACATAAAGTAACAGACTAAAATTAAGTTGATTAATGCTGGATAAATGAAACAAGAAGTTATATATGTAGTCAAAAGTATCTTGTTAGTCATCAACCTTGGTATGAAAAGGAAAACCTTGGTATGAAAAGGAAAGTTTGTTATATCAAGTCAACTACAGTAATTCAGTTACTTATCAAATGCATGCAGCTATTAGTCTTTGTTGAGAACATCCATCACGGTGACTCCTTCCCACTTTCTGTCTCCGGCCGCTGGTTAGGCCATTTATTTTTCAGTACTCACCCGTTGAGTGCATTCTACCTGGAACCAGCAATTGGACTCAGTATTCAATTCTTCTTCTTCTTCCATGTCTAGGCCAGACATGAAGCTGCCAACATGAAGGCACCTTTTGGTGAGTTCATTCTGCAGTTCCTTTTGCCTGACCCAGTGTGAGAAAGATTAGCCAGCAACACAAGGTTGCCGTTACCAGGGTATGGCCAATTGTGGGTCAAAAATATCACAATCTTTGAGGAGGCACTTTCTGTGTGCCCCAGTATTTAATGATTTAACATAAGTAAGAACATTCTCCACATTTAAGATCCTCCTCCTGATTAAATCTTAGCTGCAAACAGATTCAAGTACTGTATTGTTTTCTTTCTGAGGTTGTTAGGCAATTATTTCACAACTCACAATAAACTTCCAAGTAATTGTGTTTAATTAAATATAGACAAATGTGGAGAAAAAAATTGAAGTGATTTGTTATATAAATAATAATAATAATAATAATCTACCATCAAGTTAATTATGAATTATGGCAACTCCTACTAGGATTTTTTAGGTAAAGAATACTCAAAAGTGGTTTAGCATCCAATTCTTCATTGTGGGACTGTGCAGATTGCCCAAGGTCACATAGGCTGGATCTTCTGAGGTGAACTTAACTCCTAAACTCTGGCTCTACAGCCAGATGCTGTATCTAAACCACCAGACTATCTTTACACCTTCTACTGTAAAAATAAAGACAACAAAACAAAAACAGAAAGAAGAAATAAAAAGAAAAAGTTGAAAAGTCCACAGAAGAGGCAGAAATCTATTCATTTTGTGTTTGGTCTTTAATAAGACCACAAAGAATCATAGAATCATAGACTGAGTCAATCCCCTGCTGAATGCAGAAATCCAAATCAAAGTTGATATGACAAATGGTTGTCCATCCAAAATATGATCACTCTGTTCTGTGTCATCACAACAGGGGCATGTTGTCGCAGCAATTACCTCTAAACTGGTTCAACTTAAGGCTTCCTTTTGCAGGTCATTCCATGAGAAACTGTGAGAGTAAAAGAGCAGATATAGAATATTATAGATCTTTTTTGATCCTGAATATAGCCCTGTTAACCCATCCATAACAGGGTTAACCTCGAGGCATAAAGAGAAGGAAGAAGCTACTCCACTTACTTGGCATCTCCTTATGTGTGGAGAGTGCTGGTCTGAAGAGACAATCCTCTATTGCAGGGGTTGGCAACCTACGGCTCACAGGGCCAAATAATCCAGTCCAGACCCTTGCTCCAGCCACCATCAGAAGCGGATGCACTTATTCCAAATGTAAACACATTTATGACAACCATGGATGCATTTAGGGCAGTGTTTGGCAGAGCCCCCACCAGTCTGGCCTCCTCTACTGTTTGAGGGAGTGTGTCCCGGGCCTCGACTTAAAAAGGTTGTCACTCTATTGCATGTGAAAGTTTTCCAATGGATCTGGAATCATGGGAAAATTCAGGGTTCATGATCACACAGAGAGGGTGTGTTCAAAAAGGACAATGTCTTCTTCAGGCAGTGACTTAAAGAGGAGAAGGAGTGATCCTCACATCTCCAAGCCAACCCTATTCTAAACAGGATTTATATCTTCTTTTAGCATCTCTGTGTGCTTCTTGAGAAGTCAAAGCAGTGAAAAGTAATGTGTGAGTGCAGTGAGCATTTAATTTTCCTTGCACTTTGATCTCTTTTTCATCTTTGTCTCTCTCTTATGTGTGTGTGTGGTATCATTTTGATTTAAGCCACACATCAAATTGTGCCATTAAAACGGAGCTGTGAGCATGAGGTGTCCAAAAGAGAGAGAGAAATGCTGTGTAATTTGAAGGATACAAATGTTATTCTTCTAATCTCTAGCACAAAAGAGAAGCCCACAACCTTAAGGGAACGATTAGCGCCAACCATATCCATCAAAGCTTTGAAGTATGCTTCCAAGAAGCCAAGGTCAAGGCAATGAAGGAAACATCCCAGGCCTAGCAATGTTCCCAGCTGAGAGATTGCTTAATTATCTTAGTCCCAGGGTGAATGAAAACCACAAGCTTTCCCAAGAGATGATGCTTTTAATGCCAGGTGAGGAAACGGCTTAGTCGCATATGCTGAAATTTCTGGCAATCACATAGGAACGATGTCCTCTGAAAAACACTGGGAAAGCCATCTCCTTTTCCTGTCCTTATGAACTGGCTAAGAGGCATAAGAAGATAGAGAAGCCTGGGTGAGCTTACAGAAGTGGTAACTGCCCTGCAGGCCACAAGAGAGAGAAATGGCTGCATGCTTCAACAGATGCTCCATGCACAGTCCGAGAGCCTGGAGTTATCTGGTGATTTTCATGTCCTAAATTCCAATCTGGAGAGAAACTCTCTGGTGGATGAAGGACAGTGCCAGGAAAAATGCCACACAAAGGCACAATTGCCATTTATTCAACTCAACCTAAATGTCAACTAACATCTGAGGAACATTGAGAGAAGCAAAAAAATAAATAAAAATAAAACTAAGCAATAGGTCTACTGAAATGTTCCCCAATGCATGGTTCAAGTGTGTGTATGTGTATTGTATGTGTGTAAAGGTAAAGGTAAAGTCACCCTTGCTTGAAAGCCAATCAAATCCAACTCTAGCGTTCAGTGCTCATCTCTGTTTATAGCCAAAGAGCCAGCGCTGTCTGCGTTTGCAGACATTTCCATGGTCATGTGGCAGGCATGCCTAGACACCAAAGTGCACAGAACACTGTTTACCTTCCCACCAAATTTGCCCCTATTTATCTACTTGCAAATTCTTGCTTTTGAACTGCTAGGTTGGCAGGAGCTGGGACAGAGACAGGCACTCATTCCATCATGCAGTACTCCAGTTTTGAACTACTGACCTTCCGCCTCCCAATCAACATCTTAACCACTTGAGCCACTGCAGTGTATGCATAATTTAAGTCCTTCCAGGAAGAACAGTTTCCTTTCATTGAAATGAGAGCAAGGCTACATGCTATACTTACCAGCGAGAAGCCACATCAAGTGGCAACCACCCTTGGAGATGTCTTGGAAGTTTTCATTGAGAGGTAAGAGCCCTGGTGGTGCAGTAGTTAAACTGCTGTACTGCAGCCAAAACATTGTGAGTTTGATCCTGACCAGGATTCAAGGTTGATTTAGCCTTCCATCCTTCCAAGAACAATAAAATGAATACTCAGCATGTTGGGGGCAAAATGCTAATTAACTTGTGAACTGCACAGAGGGTGCACTAAGCGCTGTGGGGTGGTATATAAGTGTAATTGCTATTGCTATAATACCTGAGGATGTTGAAAGGGAAATCCTTTTTAACAGTCCAGCAAGGAATTTGGAAAGAGATTCTCGTGGAAGGTGTAATTTTGGCATGTCTGTTTCAATTGAACTGCACAGTCCAAAAGTAACCCCTTTTATGCCAACATCAGATATTAAAGAGTGGCAAAGATTCACTCAATTTCACTTATATACCAACCCAGAGCACTTAGAGCATGCCCTGTGTGGTTCAAAAGGTAAATAGCATTTACCCTATCTCTAACAAGCTGGGTGCTTATTTTACTAACCTTGGAAGGATGGAAGCCTGAGACAACCTTGTCTCCATTGGGATTGAACTTGGATCATGAGCAGAGTTTTGGCCACAGAGCTGTGGCTTAGCCAGTGTGTTGCAGATGCTCTTTGTGACAGCACATGCCTAAGGTTAGGAATAATATCAAGAGTTTCTTTAAGATACGTAATGTTTACATGTATTAAATGCATGCTTATTCACAAGATTATAAGTACAGTGGTACCTCTCTTAAAGAGCATAATGCGTTCCCTGGGATTGCTCTTTAAGTGAGTTTGCTCTTTAAGTGAAACACCATTGTAAGTGACCAATTGTGACTTCTGGCGGGGGGATTGCAAACCCCAATTTAGTTGTTAAGTGAGCTTTTCTGAATCCAAGCATTTCCTTGGCACTTTAGGGATGGTGGAAATTAATTAGGACTACTCTGAGCTTGGCTTAATTTTGTGCCAGTATAGCGGCTGTGAGTCTGGGCAGAGATGAGTTTGGATTTGAAACAACACTGCTCCTCTAATTCCCCTCTCTTTCTCCACCTCTCTCCTGGTTCTGGCTCTTCTGCCAGCTCACCCCGGCCTTTTACCAGAACATCCAACTCACAGGGTCACAGAAGGGAATTGTGTAAGCCTAAGGGCAGTTGTAGTGTTCAAAAGGGCATCTTCTTGTTTCAAACACAGTCCAGTCTCCCTGTCTTTGTGTTGGGATTGTAATGTGGATTAGTTGACAGAATGGAGACAGATGTTACAGAGCTGGTTATAATGTATAAAACCTTATATGACTTGGGTTGAAGTAATCTGAAATACCATATTATCCCATGTAAGTTCATTTGAGTTTTATTGCAGCTGGGGGGCCCTCACTCAGAATCTCCAACATTCAGAGATGTGCAGGGGTGTGCTAGGTACCATGAGAGGGCACTGGACAGGGGAAAGGGGCAGCACCCAAGGGATGTGGAGAAGGCTCCGCCTGGGAGCCGCTTAGTCACTGTCCCTGACTTGCTCCGCTCAGTGCATGGCACTTTAGAATAAACCATTCCTCCAAGCTGAAGGAGGGAGCTTGGAGCAATGGCTTAATCTAAAGTGCAGCACTAGGGGCGGATAAAATAATAAAAAAAATATTATTTGCGCCCCAGGGTGCCAGAGGCGAGGGTGTACCAGGATGAATCACCTTGTCCCTGTGGCCCAGCCCATGCCTGCAGATGTGTTTGGTGAGTACTTGGGAGAGGGCCTTCTCTGTGGCTGCTCCAAAGTTAAGGCCCTCTTTAGTGACAGAGGCTAGGATTTCCACTGCCTGGCAAAGACCTTTTACATTTATGCAGGCTTTTGGCAGTTAATCCCTTCAAACCACAGAATTTTAACTGATGTACAGGATTTATCTCTTTTTCAATGTAGGTCTCCCTTGCTCAAAAGCCAGTCGTGTCCGACTCCTAATATGGTACTCATCTCCGTTTACAGCCAAAGAGACAGTGTAGTCTGCATCTGCAGACAATTCTGTGGTCATGTGGCAGGCATGGCTAGATGCTAGAGCACATGGAATTATGTTACCCTTCCTGCTGAAGTGGTACATATTTATCTACTTGCAATGTCTTGCTTTTAAACTGCTAGGTTGGCAGGAGCTTGGAAAGACAATGGGAACTCACTCCATCATCCAGCACTCAGGTCTCGAACTGCTGAGCAGCTGACCTTCCAGTCGTAAAGCTCAGTGTCTTAACAACTAAGCCACCGCGACCCTCCTTTTTCAATGTATACTAGCATTATTATTTTGATCAAGAAATATTTGCATGTTTTATTCTTAATTGTATTTTAATACCAGTGAATTTTATTCCATTTTAATAATTGCAGCTTTATAGTATTCATGTTTAGCTTGATTGTAAGCTGTCTAGTTCCATTTCTGGGAGAGAGGCAGCATATAAATAAAACAGAACAGAATAAGAGAAGGTAAAAATTAGATCCTAGTTAAGATTAAAATGAGAGCTGGAGAAAGATTACGGGATTGCAGTACTCACTTCATGTTTGAAGTGAACATTATATGCTTATGAAGGTCATGTTTTCAAGTCAGGAAATAAGAATTTCAGTGGTATCTATTTTTTAAAATCAATTTATATTATTGTTCATATTTTTAAATGAAACTTGTATTGTTAACTAAATAGCCACTAGCCTGGGAAACATACACGTTTCTTTCAGGCTGATTTTAATAACTGTCAGAAAAATTACTAAAAGCTGCAACATTATTGAGTTAGTCCTGCGTGCTCCTGTCTATGATCTCAATTGTTTTCATTAATAAAAGAAAATCATTAATGCTGTTTCTTGTTATGTTCTATTTGGAGAAGTGCCAATACTTCTCATTGCAACACATGGTCTTATTTTCCTGGAATTGAAACCATGACTATTTTAGAGAAGTTATTGCTTTTGAACAAGAAAATGTGGCTGTATGCCGTTATTATGACATGGTGGAAAATCTTTGCTCTTGTTTAGCTGTAAATAGTGCTGTAAGAAATGCTTATTAAATTCTCTATGCTCATTGATTCAATAATAATAATAATAATAATAATAATAATAATAATAATAATAATAATAATAATAATAATAATAATAATAATAATAATAATAATAATAATAATAATAATGTGTTATCAAGTCAATTGTGACCTATAGTGATCCCTTCTTGGGTCTTCTAGGTACAGAATATTCATAAGTGCTTTGGCATTTCCTTCTTCTAATGGCATCCTAGGACTGTGCAGCTTGCTCAAGGATATGCAGACTGACTGTTCTCTTAGGAGTCACAATGAGGGATTGAATAGTAGCCCCGTTAGTCTGTGTTTCAAGCATATCAAAACAAAAACACGGTACCACTTTAAAGACTAATTGTTGTATGTTAATGTTAGCTTTCGTGGATTACATCCACTTCATCAGACATGGGAGTGAGGCTTCATGGCATCAATTTATACATATCAGGTACAGTGTGATTGGTTAGCAGACTATCTGCTGATAAAATATGTGTTTGATTTGAACCAAACTCATTTTTCCAGTAACAGAAGTTGAGCAGCAACAAGCTTTGTTTAGCTGGGGTTTGGCCAAATTACACAAATGGGCAACAGTTTCATTTCATTTCAGTTGTGTGGGAATCTACTCAAATTTATTCATATTTGGGAGGGAAAGGATGTCACATTTATCCTTCCAGACCCAGGGCTTTCAATGCTTCAGTCTTCAGGTTTTGGTTTTATTTTTGTTATGGTTACATGCCGTCAATCTAATAGCAATCCTGTGAATATGTCATCTCCTGAATGTCCTGCCCTCAGCAGCCTGGCTTACTTCTTATACACTCAAGATTGTGGCTTCCCTTATAAGTCAATCGGTCTTTTTCCATGCTGCCTTCAACTTTCCCCAGCCTTAGTGGTTTTTTGAGCAAAGTTTGCTTTCTCGTGATGCCCAAAGTAGGACACCTGAGCTTTAATTGTTTCTCTCTCTCTCCAGAGATAGTTCTGCCTTGATTTGGTCTAGGGTGCTCTTGTTTGTCTTTCTGTCAGTGTTAAATTGGCTTCTATTTCTGTGTTCCCCATGATATTCGTCCTGAATGGAAGTTGCAGCCTCATTTTTCACTTATTCATTAACTTACAGTTCATGGCAAGAAACACTTCCTCCTTAACATTTCTCTGGCAAAAAGATAAGAGATTGGCTGGGGATGCAGATTGTTTTGAATGTACTTCAGTTCATTTCTTTATATTTAGGATGGAAAGAACTTGAGAGCTGTTTTTTTTTTAAAAAAATCTGAATCTCAGCGAAACAAAAATGACAGATTTTCCCATTTCTCATACAAACACTTCAAAACTCATTGAGGCATTTCCCTTAGATGAGAAACTCCCTGCTTTGTAGATACAGAGAGGCATGCAGCTGCATCTACCGAGATGTTAGCTATCAAAAGTATCACTGGGCATGAAAGGCCTGATCATCCATCAAACTCAAGAATGGAGAAGGACTGAGAAAATATGCCCCACCTACTAGTCTCAGCATCATAATTCACCTGCTGGAAAAGTGTAGTAGAGAATTTTATCTTCTGTTTTTCAAACCACTCTTGGAAAGAATTCATGGGTAGGTGAAGATAATTTAATAATGTTTCTTCTGGTTTCCTGTTCCTGGCGGTCACTGTCTTAAACTTCCCATAATGCATTATAGTGACATCTCAAAGTAATGTTCTGTGGTACCATGGGGAGTGAACCAATATCAGTGAGCAGCTGGAAAGAAAGTACTTGAGACAGTATTAGACAAGATTGTTTCCTTGCCCTCAGAATATGCTCCACTTCTGAAATCTCTAGAAAGAGATGGTTTCACAACCCCCTTCTCTGTTGAGGCCCTCAGCAAGTGTGAATGGAATTTCCAACCTCAGAAAGGTGATCTCTGGGGTTAGAATGATGGAACAACCATGTTGAACCGGGCCAAAGGCTGATCTGATCTTGTACTTCATTATTTCAGCAGCCAGTTAGATGTTAATGTGAAGTTATCAACAGATGAGGTGTGCTACAGCATCTCCTTGCTCATGACCCCTGGTAACAGATATTAAAAGGTAGGTACCTGTATGCTACAGTCTTAGAGAGCCATGGTGGCACAGTGGTTAAACTGCTGTCCTGCAACCAAAAGGCTGTGAGTTTGATCCTTACCAGGTACAGGGTTGACTCAGCCTTTCATCTTTTTGAGGTAAGTAAAATGAGTACCCAGAATGTTGGCAGCAAAATGCTAATCAACTTGTGAACTGCCTAGAGAGTGCACTAAGTGCGATGGAGTGAAATATTAGTATGATTGGATTATTTTAAAGGCTGAAATCATGTTGCTTAGTTCAGTAAATTGCAACTAGGATAGATCCGTTGAATCATTGGGGATATGGAGAGTCTGTTCTTTCATAGGTTCTGTTGATTCAAATGGGACCAAACCAATTGTAACTTAATATGCTACAGAACATGATTTTTAGTCAATATAGAACAAGTGAAACCTGAACTCTCTGGGGAGATTAGCATGTTCATATCAGCCAATGGGGGGGGGGGGGCGGCGGCGGCGGCGGCGGCGGCTGTTCCTCTCTCAACTCACTGCCACTTCTGGGCCCCCACCAACGGCCAGAGGGAGAAGTCACCGTGGTGTGGCGGGTGGCTGAGGACTTTGCTGCCACCTCTGGGGGCCCACCAATGGTCGGAGGGAGAAGATACCATGGCCTGGTGGGCGGCTGAGGACCTTGCCACCACCTCCAGGCCCCCACCAATGGCCAAAGGGGAGATAGTCTGTGTTTTGTTTGGTTGTTTTGTGGGGTTGTATTTTATGATTGTTACTGTACTGTTGTTTTTAGCCCTTTCCTAAAAACTGACAATTCTGGTTGAAGACAAAGGTCCATTGGCAGGAGGCTTCAAAGGTTTTGGAGCAGATACCGAAAAGGCCTCTTTCTCGTACTGGAGAGATGAGTCTCTCTGAGGGATGGTACCTTTAGAGAACTCCTATGGTCCGCTCTCTTGGGATGGGCAGATAACCTCAGGGTGACACAGTCTCTCGGGTAACCTGGCCTACTACCATGTAGGGCTTTAAAGGTGATAACCAGCACCTTGAATTGCACCTGGAGGCATACTGGTAACCAGTACAGCTCCCACAACAAGGATGAGGAATGGGCATACCGTCCACACCCCATCACCATGTGGGCAGCTGCATTCTGGACCAGCTGCAGCCTCCAAATGGTCATCAAGCGCAGCCCCATGTAAAGCACGTTACAATAGTCCAACCGGGAGGTGACCAGTGCGTGAATGACCATGAGCAAGGCATCCCGGTCCAGGAATGGGCACAACTGGTGAATCACACGAATCTTCATGAAAGCCCTCCTTGCTTTAGTCCAGGAGTACCCCAAGATTTGCACCA
Source organism: Furcifer pardalis (assembly GCA_030440675.1). Classification (NCBI taxonomy): domain Eukaryota; kingdom Metazoa; phylum Chordata; class Lepidosauria; order Squamata; family Chamaeleonidae; genus Furcifer; species Furcifer pardalis. Next base: position 104,571,039 of record CP126895.1, on the reverse strand, counting down.
GGTCTGTCTGGAGCAAAAGAGCCCCATCCAGTACAAAAAATTGTACCTTCTTGGACAAACGGAGGCCCCCTATCCACAGCCGCTCAGTCTTGCCAGGATTCAGATGTAGTCCATTAAATAAAATACAAAAATTATAAACGATAGACATAAACTAACTAACCTTTGTTATGAAGAAATAAGGCACCACTAATTTTATCTGATTTAAACGTTTGTCAGAATCCTTGAAGGATGCTCTGAATGATACCCTTAGAATCCTACACAGAAGTAGACCTCCAAAGAAAACTCTGAAGCCTGTCACAGCTGACAATGTTTTAAAATTTCAGTGTGTCCCAGGTAAATGTTTTGTACTTTTTGAGTTCAATAAAGTTTTTTCCTGAAGCTCCTTTGGTTTCATTGCTTCTAACATAATAGAATGAATATCCAGATAAGATTCTCCTGTTCGCCATATTTATGAATCAAGCATAAACATATATTATAAGATTGTATATAGGTATAATATAAAAATATATAGTTAAAAAATCTAAAAGTACCAACTCAAAAACATTATCTGCTCATCAGGAACATTTTAAAACAGAACATTAATTAGAGTGCAGTACAAGACTTAAAAATAACTTCTTAACATAATTTTTTCCAGCCTGATAATCTCTTGGTTAAGCATGTCTAATTGAGTTAACAGAAACTACATAGTAATTTCACAAGTGTAGATACTGGTGTGCTTAAAAGGCCATGATTGCTTGAAAATGCAGCTTCCTTATCATGTCTTATTAGTGTCCTACCATCTATGGCAGGGATTCAAAACCTGCGGCCCATGGGCTGGATGTGGCTCACGGCAGCATTTCATGTGGCCCACCACCACCTCCACTACACCAGGAACTGCCATGTGGTGAAAGAAAGGCAAAAGGGCCATTCAGCCTTCAAAACTGTCTGAGGGAGCATGACCCGGCCCCCAGCTTGAAATGGTTGAGAACTCCTGATCTATGGTTTCAAGAAAGCCAAGTGTAATTTGAAATGTTTACCACACTGTTGCTTTTTCAGCTACTCTCTAATTGATCTGAAGTACATTTACAGTCTACAGCTAATTGTATTAATGGCAATTTGTTCCTGTTACATGTAATGCAAATGGGAGATAACAGTATAACACCGTAAGCGAATATGACCTTCCAGACCTGCAGAACAGTGAGTGAAACTAGGAATAAATTCCAAAATGTTTGGCTGGAATGACTAACTTATAAATAGAATACCAACCCTGAATTTGAAGATTTTTTAAGGGCATCTTTAATCTATGTGATGTCTAGTACAGACATTTTAGTTATGTTTTAGTTATGAATTTTTAAATTTCTTTTAATATTGATGTGTTTTAATTATGCTGTAAGCCGCCCAGAGTCGGGCTTGCCCGATTGAGGCGGGTTAGCAAGTGTGAGAAATAAATAAATAAATAAATAAATAAAAGAAGGCTTTCTAGGAAGTTTCTCCAAGGCTGTGAAATGCCTTACTAAGAGAATGTAAACCACCCTTTCCAAGCATTCCTTCCAGTTTTTCAGTGAACTCCAAGCATGAGAGTTCATATGAATTATCTAAAAACTTCTGCTTTCAGCCAACAAAACAGGCTATGGACTTCACACTGGGAAGAGATCATTCCAGGGTATCAGGGAATATCTTGAATTGTAGTCCATTAAATAAAATATAAAAATTCAGGGTGAATTCTGACACTCATTAACTTTGTGACTGTTTATATCCAGTTCTTATAGATAATGGCCTACCTCCTATTGCTAGTCCCAGTTAAAGTAGACCTACTATAATAATAATTTCATGTCAGAAATTATTCTGGGTTGAAAGGATTTTGCTGGAGAAACTCTGCTCAGGGGACACCTGAATGAGGCTCCTTTCATGTACCAAAGACCTTTTCCCTTTGAATTTATCTACTTACAATTTCTTGCTTTTGATCTGCTAGTTTGGCAGGAGCTGGGACAGAGACGGGTGCTCAATCCATCATGCAGTACTTGGGTCGCAAACTGCTGACTTTCCTGGCCTTCCATCTAACAAGGTGACCTTCTTAACCACTGAGCCTCTGCAGCTCCTTGTAGATCCACTGACTTAATTAAACTTAATTTTGTGCTGATCCAGCAAGTTACCATTGATTCAGCAGTTCAGTTCTAGTTGGGAATAAAAACTGGATTTAGGTTAAGTCTAACCCTCCATCCATTACATAGGGCAGTCTATTTAAAAGATGATTGAATTTTAATCATTTGTGAAATATCTCATTCCCTTCCAAAAGTAGGTTAAAATAAACAAATAAACAAGTATATCAGATCCAGACAGAAATCTTGTCCAAATGTATTAACACAGAATCAATAAAGCCTTGAAAATAAGAGCAGAGTGAAAACCCCAGCTCATAATTCAAATGTAAAGGTAAACCAGAAGGTGGAATTGAAGCTATAATGAAATTTTCTGCCTTAATGCATAAAAATGACTTACCACAGCATGGGGGAATTCCTTTTTCAACTAATAATGTCTGTCTTTAGGGGAGATGAATTCATTTTTCCCAAGATGATAAGAAACAAAGACAAGGAATAAAAGAAGTGAATTTGAAAAATCACATTCTTTACTGGAAAAATAAGTTTTCCTTGAGATATGAGGGTCATTCTTTCTATTTTAGTGCATTTGTTTTGTTGGCATAAACTTATCATAAATTTGCTGTCAATGCTAAGTACTGTATTGGTTTTAACTTTCAAAGCCTCGTTCAATCTGTGGCCAGGCTATCCTCACCATATGCGACTTTTTAAATGTTGAAGTTACTGAATAAAGCCCTGATTTGAAGTCTTCTATGGTCTAAGACAATTCCTCAGCCTAGTGTCTGCAAAAATGTTGGGCTTCAGCTAATCGAGGGATGGCCAAACTTGGTGCTCCAGATATTCTTGAAGTTCAAGTCCCAGAAGTCCTGATCAGCAGGAGTGCTGATTTGGGATTCTGGTAATTGAAGCACCAAGGTTGGCCATCCTTAAGCTAATGGCACTGAAGACAGAGGACACCGAACTGGATTCAGCACCTTGGAGAACTCTTCTGCTGTTCAAATTAAAATATGGAGTGAATTAACTATTCCCCCAAAGTCATTCACCATCATTGCTAGCCAGCATGACTGTGAATGCTTAATCTGTAGTCTAATGCATGGTGTTGTGTTTTTTAAACGACACTGGGGAAGTCTTATTTAAGAGTCTCCTTTCCTTTCTTCTTTGAATAAATACATTTTAATGTTTGCATTTTACTTTTCTAGACCTCTGAGAGTTGGCTCAATGAGAGGAATGGAAACATGTAATATAACAGTCCCTCTATTAATAGCCTTTGTTATGACTTAAATCTAATTATTAGTTCCCATTAGTTAATAGGCCTATTGAATCAATGAGATTTACAGTGGTGTCTCAGTATACAGCAATTGATTTAATGAGACTATTGCAGTTGGGACCATCCATTGCATTTAAAAATAGCAATAGCAGGAATCTTATTAACAATATGCCATCCAGTTGATTTGCTGTGTGAATGTGGAGAGATACAGAATCTGGCTCATTTGTTGGTCTGCAGATTACTACCAGAAACATATAATGATGAAGATTTAATTTTGGCCATTGAGAAAGCCAAGAAAGTGTCTTCATTTTGGCAGTCCATGGTTTGATCAGGACATGAAAGAAGAAGAAGATTCAATTGATTCAATTTAAGTATCTAGGATTTCAGAAGTGTAAAGTACAGTACTCAGAAGCAATCTATCTTTCCCTTCTTTGGGTGATGCTCTAGGACAGTGATGGCAAACCTTGGCACACTAGGTGTTCTTGGACTTCAATTTCCAGAAGCCCTGACAATCAGGTGTGTTGACTTGGGCTTCTGGGAATTAAAGTTCAAGAACATATGGAGTGCCAAGATTGGCCATCACTGCTCTAGGATAGTGCAATGCTACAGAGGTTCGCTCTTCTTTCATTCAAGGAATCACACTCCTAATCACCAGGTGCTTCAGAATATGGAGATATTCATGCTGTCATGCTTACTACTTTTTTTTTAAATGTAGATTTTTATAAGGTGATTTATATTTATGATTATAATTATTGTCTGTTGTATCACCACATTTTTAAAAATATATTTTTGGTTATTGTGGTATATTGAGGGATTAGGGACTGAGGTGGCTCAGTGGTTAAGAAGTTCACCTTTTAAGCTGGAAGGTCAGCAAGTCAGCAGTTCAAGACCCAAGTACTACATGATGGAATGAGTGCCCATCTCTGTCCCCGCTCCTGCCAACCTCAAGAGCAAGAAATTGAAAGTAGACAAATAGGGTCCACTTTGGTGGGAAAAGATCTTGGGGACATGAAAGGAGCCTCATTTGGGGATCCCCTAAGTAGAGTTCCTCCAGAAAAAATCCTTTCAACCCGCCATCGAAACCTCCCCGGCTGGCTTGGGTTTGTGTGGTGCATGTGGAAATCTGCCTCAGCGTCTGTGTGAGAACACAGGGAGGACCCTCTCCATGCTTTCATGCATGTGCGACTACAGATCTCCTCACGCATGTGCTGAGGCAGATCTCAGCAAGCACCCCACAAACCCAAGCCAGCCAGGGGTTTTTCAGCACTGGGCTCACCAGCACCCACCACTGAAAAGCCCCGGCCGGCTTGGGTTTGTGTGGTGTGCATGGAGATATGCCTCAGTGCATGTGTGAGAGAACAGGGAGGCCCCTCTCCATGCTGTCACACATGCACGGCTGCAGATCTCCTCACACATGCACTGAGGCAGATCTCAGCATGCACCGCGCAAACCCAAGTCGGTTGGGTTTTTTTCGGCACCAGGCTCACCGGATGAGCTTACCCTGAAGGTGCGGCAGCAGAGATGGTAACTGAGGCAGTGGCAAGCAGGGCACAGGAGGCAATGGTGGGGTAGGCACTGCCGCCAAAGTGGTGCAGCAGGGCATCCATTCTGCCTGGAAGGTAGGTTCCCGCCTGGCGGGGGGGATGAGACACAAGCAAGGGGGTACTTGAGTGACTGCTGTATTTTAATGTTAGTTTTAATGCATTTTAATGTATTTAATTTTAATGTGTTTTAATGTATTTAGTTTCAATGTATTTTAATGTACAGTATTTAGTTTAAATTTATTTTTATGTTTAATTTTTAATTTATTTTAATGCTGTAATTCAATGTGAACTTTTTAAATGATGTATTTTAATGTGAGCTTTTGTGGATTGAGTCCACTTCGTCAGACCATTAGTTAGCAATTACACTTTGATGCTCTAATTTTCCTTTAATGAGTAACTGCTGCAGTTATTCTTTAAAGGAAAATTAGAGCATAGAAATGTAATTGCTAACTAATGGTCTGACGAAGTGGACTTGATCCGCAAAAGCTCACATTAAAATACAGCAGTTTAATCATGGCCACCCAGTCGCTTGGCCACGCCCACCCCTTCACCTGGCCACTCCCACAGAGTTGGCCACATCCACAGTGTGGTAGTAAAAAAATGGAGCCCATCACTGGAAAGAACATTCTATGGGCAGGTAGTTAACTTTCCAAAAGGAAACTTTCCACAACAGGGCAGGACTGTGACCACACTTCAGTTGGAAATTATGTTAGCTTTCCACTGATGTTGAAAATGGCAATAATCTGTGGCCCATTTCTAAGCTAAAATAGAAGCAGGTCTCCAATATTAATGCAGTACATCAGTTCAAGATGTCGGAGGCACTATCTTGTCTGGTTCTGTTGGACTGGTTCCAACTGTGTCGCCTGATGACATGGATAAGGTGCTTGCTCACTGCAAATTACCACTTTCCCCTTGGATTGTGGCTCAGCTTGGCTCCTTATATTAGCCAAGGAATTAATGCAGGACTGGGCCATGCAGAAGATGCTGCATCTGGTTGCAGTTACTTGATGATGTGGTGGGCCCGGGAAGGTGGAGTCTGAAGTCAGCTGGGCAACAGTGTTGTCCACCAGCAGCCTCCACTTGAGCATGTTGGTCTTGTATTTAGGGACTCTGACCCTCAGCCTATTTAGGGTCCTCCAAGTGACAAAGGGGAGGTTGAGATCCTCAGCTACATCCTCCTTTAATGCTGCTCCTTCTCTAATGAGCTCCTTCCTCCATCTTCTAATTTGGTTTTGCTCTTGTGTACCCTCAAGAATGTTTGTTCTTGCAATGAAGCTCTTCCTGGATCTGAGCCAGCAGACATGAGGCTCATATCCATTTAGAGGGTGTTGAGGGTTGTTCTCTGGCTTAGTTCTCTGAGTGTGTGCTGCTACTTCTCTCCTTATCTTAGCTGGAATGATACCAACAAGAGGGTGCATTTTCTCAACTGGTGTAGATTTGAGGCATCTTGTTGCCATACACATGGCTTTGTTAACAGCGATGTCAACTTACAGAGACACTCAGGGCCAAAGTTGATGTGAGCAGCATGGATGGTTGAGTTCCCCATTTATAGTTTGAGAGTTTTCTGATGATGTTGTTCCTTGTACTAACGTTGGCTTTGGTATTCAGGCAGTGCTGCTTAAAAGTGTCACACATAAGTATTTCAGTGCTGAACAATGGTGTAATCAGATCCCTTGCTGCATAACATCCAATTCAACCCTTGCCTCTCAGTTTTGAAGGTGAAAAGCACATACTTGAGTCTTGCTTGGATTAGGCTTCAAATGCTGATGCCAACTTGATGACATGTAATAGCAATAAGATCTACATTTAAATCTTCATCTTCATCTGCATTTATCGCTATCTCTGTATAAAGGACAGATGATGCTTCTGGAAGAAGATATTTATTGAGTTCTCAGAAAAATGTATCTTAACAATATATCTAAAAAGGTGTCCCTTTGATATCCTCAAGCCCAGGAGGTTGCATGGCAGGCTTTAGCCTGCATTGTGTTTGTGGTGCAGACAGACAGAACTCTTCTGTCTCCAGACAGAGTTATTAACCTTACACCAGCCATGAGTTATAAGCTGGGTTCATTACAAAGCTCCTGCCACTGATTGTGCCGTCTGCAGCACAAAGACAATTTTGGCTAATAAAGCAGCCTGCTGATCTGAGCATGGAGTGAGTGTGTGGCTGATCACAAACAGGCTTTGGGGAGCCATAAAAAGAAAATCTCCAAGTAGCAGCTGTGCCTTACCCCAAATCGGAGGGAAATAGATGAAGAATTAGAAAACGGCTAGATCAGAAACAGCCTCATAATGCATGAAGCATTTTCTCTGTGTCATATCAGCCATAAAAGATAGTCAGTCATTCACTCAATCTCTAGCTTCCTGCCCGCCTGCCTTCCTCCTGCAATGTTCTAAGAGATATTTCTAATTTATGATGACCCTTCCCAGAGTGCTTTGTTGTTGTTCAGTCGCACAGTCGATTCCGACCCTTTGCGACCCCATGGACCACTGTCCGCCAGGCACTTCTGTCCTCCACCATCCTCCTCAACTTGCTTAGCTCTGTGCCCATTGTGTCTACAATACCATCTACAATACCATTTTTGGCTGCCTCCTTCTTCTTTTGCCCTCCACCCTTCCCAGCATCAAGGCTTTCTCAAGCGTATTCTCTCTTCTCATTTGCTGTCCAAAGTACTTTAGTTTCATCTTTATTATTTGACCTTCTAAGGAGCAGTCAGGGTTGATTTCTTCTAAGATTGATCTATTTGTCCCAGAGTGTGCTAGGTACCAATTCCTCAGAAGTGGTTTATTGTTCCCTTCTTTTAGATGAAAGTGTGCATAGAATTCTCATCAAAATAGTTAATTAAACTAATTGGGTGAAATAGCTAATGCCTTGGAAGAAAGAAACAAAATTCAAAAAGATCTTGATAGATGAAGCACTGATTGAAGACAACAGAAAGAAATGTAACAAGGAAAAGTTCTACACCTAAGGAAAAAGAACCAGAATTGTGCAGTTTGCTCAAGACTACACAGGCTGGCTTTACTCTAGAAAAGCACAGTGGACTCTTTTATTTTGATGGAATCAACATGCTCCCATATATTCATATGATTCCACTCCTACTGAAATACAGGGATATACAAATGTTGCTGGACAATAGCATGGTCTATCCATTGTAGACTTTAAAAAATATTAATTAGCATCTTTCCATGTCTCACACTTTTGGATGTGCATCTTCATTGTAGAAGGAAGCAAGATATTTCTTGAGCCCCCATGATATTTTAGCAGGCAGGCTGATAAAATATGAACCATGCAAAGCCAGTCTGTATTAAGTCGATAAGTAATTAATTAACATAACATAACATAACATAAGTGTGCACCAAAGTCATGCTGTCATTTGAGAGAAGTGGCAAGAGCTTGAGGAGTCTGTCCAGAATCCCGTTGTGTTCAACATCTTTATAAATGATTAAAGAATACAGGGAATGTATTTTATATAATCAAACCAAAGCAATCACACTTATATACCACCCCATAGCGCTTAGTGCATTCTCTGGGTGGTTCACAAGGTAATTCACATTTTGCCCCAACATGCTGGGTACTCATTTTACTGACCTCAGAAGGATGGAAGGCTGAGTCAACCTTGATATTATTTTTCTTTATATTTACACACCAAGCTGTGTTGGGTAGTTAACACTTTGGAAGATAAAATTAGGATTCTGGATGGCCATAACAGGACAGTCTTCATGGCTGATCTCTATGAGGATCTCCAAAAGTTGGATTCAGATGTGGCAGAAGAAAAAGAAGGCAGAAGAGAGAGGGGAATACATGTCTTGCTTTAAAGGAGAATTGCACTTTCAGAAGCATGGTTCAACATTCAAACAAGGCATATCATTCCCAAACTCAATGCTTTAATATGTAATGCCAATGGTATATTGGAAAATTTCAGTTTGCGAGATGCAGGGAGTAAAATTGGCTTCCAGACTTGTCAAAATTGCTAGCTCCAGGGACAAAAGAGCATATACACAGGCTAATGATGAGAAATTGTCATTTTTTTCTCCATAGACTTAGGTACACTATACTTAACATTTGTTCAAACAGATGATCTATATCAGGATTTCTCAACCTTGATGCCCCAGATGTTCTTGGACTTCATTTCCCAGAAGGCCTAATCAGCAGGTGTGCTGACTTGGGATTCTGGGAATTGAAATCCAAGAACAACTGGAGCCCCAAGGTTGAGAAACCATGATCTATATGTTCAAACCTACAGTGGCAACTGGGACCATTTCCTCTTAGTGGAGGAATTACCGTTCTATACAGTTGTCAGACCGCTGAAAGAAATTGTGTTTACTTTAACTCTATGGAAGCTTCTTTCCACCTACACCACATGAGACCCACACCCACAGCATAGGTTAAATTACATAACAATCTATAGGCTAGGACTGGTCTATTAATGAAATTTTGGACTTCTTTTTCAGGAGAAAGAGTTGAAAGATTTCAAGAAAAGCAAAAGAATTAGTGGTTCTCCCCTGCCCTCCATACCATTAGTTTAAATCTTCCTGGAGAGTTTAAAAATTCCAGATTGGTAGCTACTTATTTCCACTAAAATTTCATTTTTGCATCTCAAGCTTGGCAGACAATGTGTGTGCAAGACAGCCTTTCAAAGGAAGCAATGCATCCCAGACAACAGATATGTGGCTGTTCTTATCTGTGAAAATGTCTTCATATGAACTCCTACACAGTGTCTAGAAGTCATCTCTTGAGATGAGGCGCATAACAAAATACTTCAGTTGCAAGCTGACCTTATTTGGCCTGTCTAGCACCTTTGGTATGCAGAGCCATGATAATATATTTGGTGCATCCTGCTATATTTCTCTCTTGACCTTTTACTTCCTTCCTCATAAATAGTAGACTCTCAAAAGCTATCCTGGGAAGTGAACTGATAGTGAAATGGGAACCAATTGCCTTTCCATATAGAATGTCAGTAACTAAGAACACTTTTTAAACAAAACAAAACAAAACAAAACAAAAGTAATAACATATAAGTTATGTCTGCATAACTGCTTTTGTTATGATTCATCCCAACCATTTTTTAAAAATTAAAAATCTGCTCAATAGAAATCATTAGCTAATGATAGTAAAAAAAAGGCTGACATGCAATAACAAAATCCTTGGTTTCTTCTGTTGAGACCATTGGTCAGAATCCTGCTGGTGTTTCTGTAAAGTAGTTTGCCACAGCCAATCATTAAGTAATAGAATAATGGAGTTGGAAGGGTCTTATAAAGTCTCTGAGTCCAATCTCCCTGCTCAGTGCAGGAATCCAATTCAAAGTATATCTCAGAAATAATAGTCTAATTTTCTCTTGAATGCATCCAGCAATGGAGCACTCATCAATTATTAATGTAAGTGGTTCCATTGTCCTATTGCTCAAACAGTTATTTCTTTTTCCTGATATTCAACTGAAACCCAGCTTCCCATACCTAGAACCCATTATTACATGTCTTGCAGTCTGGAATGAGAACAGATCCTGCTCCTCCTCTATATGACACTCTTTCAAGTATTTGAAGAGCACTATTATCCTTCTTTTCTCAAAGCTAAACATGTCCACATTGTCTGGTTGGACATCCCACTACAGAAATGGAGTAGACCATACAGCCAGTGACTCAATGCCAAGTGTTGGATGGCGGTAAATAAGCTGACTTCCTAAAGGGGCCCATGGCTATGAGTGGATGAGCCCCTTTAGGTGGGGTGATGATGTCCCCCCCCCCCGTGGAGGAAATACCACTGGAAACCAGCATACTGGGCCCAACGGCAAAATGAATGGAGGAGGAATGACTTTACTACTCTGATTCCCAACAACCATGGAGGCGGAAGAGGCAATGCCAGATGGACTGGCTGTGAAGGCACACCTTGATAATATTGTCAAGGCTGTGGCAGTCCATTGCAGTCCTAGCATTAAATCCTGCATGTCTCATTTCATACGTGCCACAGGAGATGGCTCCAAGATCACAGTGTGTGGGTCACTTCATGGCAAGCTGGGATCCACCTTAAACAAATTCATGCCAGTGGCATTTTTCCTGCTTGCCTTGGAGGGTGAAGGCAACCCAGATCCAGGCGGCCTCTAAGACCAGGCCTCCTGGTGCCCTGGGGCAGGAAAAAAGTATGCTCTGATTGAGTTGCAGCCACCACTGCTGAAACATGCCCAGATCTTCCGCTTAGTTAGCTTGCTTCAAGTTGTCATACTCTTAATGCAGCTTAAAACAGCATTGCCTTTTTTTTGAAGTTGCACTTCACTGGTGACATATTCAGCTTTGTACCTGCAACAATTCCAAGATTCTTCTCACACATAGTATTACTGAACCAAGTATCCTCCATTTTGTAACTGTGCATTTGGTTCTTTCCCCCTAGGACTTTGCACTTTTCTTTATTAAATTTCATTCTGTTGTTTTCTGTCAGTGCTTCACCTATCAAGAGCTTTTAAAAATATGTTTCTTTCTTCCAAGGTATTAGCTATTCCACCCAATGTAGTGTAATTCAAAATTTTGATGACAATTCTATGCACGCTTTCATCCAAGCCATTAATAAAAATGTTGAAGGGTGTTGAGCCCTGGACTGAGGTTTGTAGTACCCTACTTGTTCCCTCCTCCCATTTTGAGAAGAAGCATTGGTAAGTATTCAATTCTGTAAGCAATAGTATATCCATCTAATAGTTGTTCTAGCCAGCCCACACCTAGTTAGCTTGCTAATCATACATCATAGGGCACTTGATCAATATTTTTGCTGAAGTTAAGATATATTATGTCTACAATATTCCCACCATCTACAAGAGAGATTGCCTGATCATAAGATGCAATAAGAGTAGTCTGGCAGGATTTGTTCTTGGGAATTCTATGCTGGCTTCTATTTTTTAATGTGTTGTTTTTCAAGGTCCTGTCAGAGTGACTCATTTTTAGAATTGATATGCTTTGCTGCACAATATTAGAGAGGCAACTCTTGTGTGTAAATCATTATTCCGAGAAACCCAGTAATGTGGAGAGGCTGCACGAATAGCAAGAGCTTTCATTCCCAGACAGAAAATCTTCCCATTGATATAATGGCAGAGAGGAGATAGGACTAGAACATTTTACTTGATCACACTTAAGAATTATCCCACTTTGAATGCCTGAATATGACTTAATTGGAAGTGAAAGAATACTTCAAAATGGATGTGACAAAGAAGAACAGTTCTGACTGGACAATGACAAGAGAATAGCGTGAGAAATCCAAGGCCAGAAAATAATTAGATACAGCAGGTGAGCAGTTAATTAATTAACTGCTAAGTAATTAATAATTAATAATTAATTAAGATATGTGGAATAAAAAGAAAGTTCCCAAGGGTGGAGGGTGCACTTGCTAATTGTTAAATGTTATATATGTTTTTTAAAATTGCTTTTTATATTTTATGTGTATTTTTAATGCGTTTTGAAAATCTAGAGGTTGTCTGCCACAATTGTTTTGCTATTTTAATTTGGTTAGAATCTTTTATGTGTCGTGTTCCCTCTCGCTCTCATTGTTCTGCCTTCGCTGTTTTTATTGTTTTTGCTGAATCTGTGACATATTTATATTGTTTTGTTGTCTTTAAGCTGTAAACTGCCTTGAGTGGATATTTTGCCTAGAAAGGCAGGATAGAACATTTTAATATAAAGACAGAAATAAAATAAGTGCATCGCTAGAAGATCGCCATGGTCTTTTAAAATACCTTGGCACCTATGTTTTATTACATAGGATTTTGGATGGTTAAATCCTTAGAGCCATCAGCACATACATTATTTTCTCTCTCTTTTTTTAAAAAGCCCACATTTAACAATTGGCAAATGCCTAGCACAGCTGCATTACTGCCTATAAATGGCAAAGTAACAAACTAATATTCTGAGTAAATGAGATAACTGCCCCGATGTAGTTATTCCCTTGACAATGAATTTAACTCGTCTCCAGTAATGAGAAAAGTATCTAAATGGCTGAAAGGCATATTTAAAATTTATGCTGTTTGGCACTCCACAAATCCTGAAATATCCAAAATAGGATGAGAACAGCAGAGATGAGGGTTGCAAAACGCATTTCAATCTGGCATGTATCTCACAGTCATCTGGCTGCTATTTTTTAAGGGGAAAACTTTTTTTTTTAAAAAAAGGGTTCAGCTTGAATCTATGCCAAGGTTCATTTTATGATTTTCACATCTGAATGGTGTTTGATCACTTTCTAGATCAGGGGTGCCCAAACTTTTCGAGCTGTGAGCCGGTCATGTGGTTCAACGGCCCGGTCACATGGTTCCTCCCTCCAGAAGAGGAAGTAAAATGCACCTTGCAATCTGTTTTGCAACAGGATGAGATAGATTTTTAGGCTGCCATTTTCTCTGTTTAAACCAGAGGTGCTCAAACAATGGCCCATGGGCCGGATCCATATGGGTGCATTTTGCTTCCACTTCCAGGAGTGGCAAGGGTGGTGTGGGGCAAATGAATTGTTGTCAGGGGCCAGATCTGGCCCATGGGCCATCCCTGTTCTAGATCTTCTTTGACTGACTGTGAAATGAACGGGAGATGAGTTGCTTCTCACCAATTATGGAACAGAATGCACACAAAAGGAGGACATCTCCAGATGTTTTCTGATTACTGTATTTTGAAATAAATCTTCAAAGGCTGCAACCTGGATAAGAAGAGCAATGAAATATATCTATCTCCACCTAGGAGCTTTTGAGAAGATCCTGTCTTCCCTGTGCCAAAAGGGGACCAACTGAGACTATGTGATTCTGTGCACATACTGTACCTGGAAATGAAAAGATTAATTAGTCCCTCTCTGGTTCTCTTCTATTCACAATGTTAGCTATCCTTTCAGAGGACCTCCCTGTGTACAGGTTATGGGGCAACTTTAACTAGTCATGTTTCCTGATATACCCTGAAGCTATTTCCCCAAAGGTTGGCTTTTCAGTATGCTTCAGGGGGTTATGTGCATACAGACAAATGTGCAGAGAGCTACTCCATTCAGAAGGATGGTCCTGGGCTAATCAGGATTACCTTGGAATGGGGGAGTTCTAAGCATGTATGCTCTTTAAATGTGTAAGTGTGATTGGTCTTTGAGTACTCTTCATTTGAGTCCCTCTTTTTCCTAAAAGTGGTGCTTCACATGTTGAGGGCAACCAGAAAAGCGATAGTTGAAACTAATGAACTTCTCCTCCTTGTGTATTGATTCTTCAGCAAAGGGAGAACATTTGACTAGGAGTAGCAGAGCTTTACCATCAAAGTAGGTCACCCATCAGAATTTCCTTTCTACTTCATCTTCTTTTCCTCTGGAGATTGGACGTCATCATGGCTGTTTTGAATTTGGATGTAATAGCTCTAGACCCGTGGTTCGCAATGTGGGGCACACACAACACAATGGGCAATTTGATTTTTAATGGGGGGCAATTTGAGAATGCACAATGCAGGGAGGGACGAATCACAAGTTGGGATCAAAATTGCTGGGAGAAACATCAACAATTTGAGATATGCAGATGATACTACCCTAATGGCAGAAAGTGAGGCAGACCTAAAGAAGCACCTGACTGGGTTGAAAGAAGAGAGTGCAAAAGCTGGCTTGAGACTCAACATCAAGAAAACCAAGGTAATGGCAACAGGCCCTATCAGTCCCTGGAAAATAGAAGGGGAAGAAGTAGAAGCAGTGACAGACTTTACTTTCCTAGGAGCAAAGATCACTTCAGATGGGGATTGCAGCCATGAAATAAAAAGGTGAGTGATTCTTGGGAGACAAGCTATGAGAAACCCAGGGAACATAGTAAAAGGTAGAGATATCACCTTGCAAACTAAAATTTGCATAGTCAAAGCAATGGTATTCCTGGTGGTAATGTATGGTTGTGAGAGCTGGACCATTAGGAAAGCTGAGCACAGAAGAATAGATGCCTTTGAAATGTGGTGTTGGAGGAGAGTTTTGAAAATACCTTGGACAGTGAGGAGAACAAACAAGATGACTTTAGAAGAAATCAACTTTGACTGCTCCTTAGAAGGTCAAACAGTAAGGATGAAGCTAAGTACTTTGGACATCAAATGAGAAGAGAGGATTCACTTGTGAAAGCCTTGATGCTGGGAAAGGTTGAGGGCAAAAGAAGGAGGAGGTGGCTAAAATGAGATGGCTTGATGGCACTGTAGACACAATGGGCACAGAACTGAGCGAATTGAGGAGGATGGTGGAGGACACAAGTGCCTGGTGGGCAACAGTCCATGGGGTTGCAAAGGGTTAGAATTGACTGTGAATCTGAACAACAACAAAAGTTTGAGAATGAGTTATTAACAAGTTAATGGTCATTTAGGCTTCCTCCACATGAATAAGAGTTCACTTTTTTAATAATAAGAATTATATGTCATGGGGAAGTGGGAATCAGGATGTCAGAGATGCGGAGGTGGGCCATGGCTGATCAGATGAGGCAGCCACCCTCTGCTCTTACCTCCTTACTCCTGCCCTTGTTCTTTTAAAATTTCTGTAATTTTGTAATTTGAAACTGTTTAATTTCTTTTTAGCCTATTTTTTTAATATTGTATTACTCACATTTTTTTAATTGTTAATAGTGAAGTGAATTTTGATAACTATGGTTTTAGAATTATGTATTTTTAAACCTGTTTTGTAAGCCGCCCAGAGTTGGGATTACCCGATTGGGGCGGGATGACAAGTTAGAATAAATAAATGGCCAAAAAAAAAAGTTTGGGAACCACTGAGCTAGACAATGCTGTAGGTTGCCAGCCTTTTAAAGTTGGGAGCCAGGTCATGCTTTGTCAGACAGTTAACCATGTCTGTGTCTGCTTCCGGTGGTGGTGGTGGCGGCAGCAGCAGCAGCGGTTGGAGCGAGGGCAGGGCCCAGATTATTTGGCACCCTGGGCCAGAGTCAGTCTGCAGGCCATAGGTTGCCGCCCCCTGCTCTAGACAACTGTATCCAAATGAGCTCCTAGGTTATTCAGCCAATAACCCTATTTATTTTGCCACAGATTATCACATGTAACAATGACTGAAGTATTTCAGCTTTCTGCTTCTTACATGTTTTAGATTTTTTTTTCATTTTTTGGGTTATTTTAGTACTTCTTTGCTGGTCATCCTTGTCTTAATTCAAGAACTCCTTTGCATGTGGTGATAAATCATTTGCATTTCAAACGCTTTCATCTTTTTAATAGTTTTCTATATTAAATTCCACAATCCCATACTCTACAGGAGAGTCAATAACACCAAACACTGAACAAAAAAATGGTTCTTACTTTATGAGATCTTACCTGGAAAAATACTGCAGATATCTAGTACCCCTTTTCATTTTCTCCCTGGAACTGATGCTAGAACAGAAAAAGCAGCTAAAATTGAGCAAGATCCTTGCCACAAGTCACATAATTCTTCATTTTGGGAGTTCCACTTGACAGACCCACGCCTATAGACACCTAAAAGTATCTCACCTGGAGAAAGGCCTAACTGGGAAAGCTTCATGGACTATAATAATTAGCAGTGGGGCAGCTTCCTTTCTTGACCAGAAGTTATAATGGAGCTAGGCCTATGCTAGGAGATAAAGCCTTCCCAGGTAGGGGACGCCCCTATGTGAGCCACAGTTAGATATCTATAGGTGTTGGTCTACTGGGTGGGTTTCCCAAATGGAGAACCTTTTAAACACCTTTTAAACACGCTTTAGTGCTTCCCCTCTTAAAGAAGCCGTCCCTCGATCCCATGGTAATTTCCAACTACCGTCCAGTGTCCAACCTACCTTTTTTAGGTAAGGTTCTGGAAAAGGCTGTGGCGCAGCAGTTACAGGAAGTCCTGGATGAAGCGGATTATCTGGACCCGTTTCAGTCAGGATTCAGGCCCGGATATGGTACTGAGACTGCACTAGTCGCATTGGTGGATGATCTCTGGAGAGAGCGGGACGGAGGGGAGCCGTCTGTCCTTGCTCTTCTCGACCTCTCAGCGGCTTTTGATACTGTCGATCATGGCATCCTTCTGGGAAGGCTCCAGGGTCTGGGGATCCAGGGCACAGTGTTGTCCTGGTTTTCCTCATTCCTGAGGGACAGGACCCAGTCGGTGTGCCTGGAGAAGGAGAAGTCCAGCCCTAGGCCCCTGCAATACGGGGTGCCTCAGGGCTAGGTACTCTCTCCTCTCCTATTTAACATCTATATGAAGCCGCTGGGTGAGATCATCCGTTCCCACGGGGTAAGGTATCATCAATATGCAGATGATACCCAGTTATACATCTCCGCCCGTGGGAACCCAAGCGGTGCTGTGGAAGTCCTTTCCAGGTGTCTGGAGGCTGTTAAGGTCTGGATGGGGGACAACGGGCTACAGCTGGCTGGCAAGACTGAGTGGCTGTGGGTGAGGGGTCCTGTGTTAACACAGGAACTGCCATCTTTGGCTCTGGATGGGGCAGTTTTGCCCAAACAGACCCAGTGCGTAATCTGGGGGTCCTCCTGGACTCATGGCTACTGTTCGAAGAGCAGGTGGCAGCCGTGGCCAGGAGGGCTTTTGCACAACTTCGTGTAATACGCCAGTTACGCCCACTCCTAGACCGGGACGCTCTGCTCATGGTCACACATGCGTTGGTCACCTCCAGACTTGATTATTGTAACGCGCTCTACATGGGGCTGCCCCTGATGACCATCCGGAGACTCCAGCTGGTCCAAAATGCGGCGGCCTGGGTAGTGGTGGGGTGTGGGCGTTATGCCCGTGCTTCTCCGCTGCTCCGGGAGCTGCATTGGCTGCCAGTATGTCTCCGGGTGCAATTCAAGGTGCTGGTTATTACCTTTAAAGCCCTATATGGTAGTGGGCCAGGATATCTAAGAGACCGCGTCACCCCAAGGACATCTGTCCATCCCACCAGGGCGGATCAGAGAGGCTCCCTTGTTGTTCCTTCGGCGAGAGAGGCGTGCCTCGCCTACACTAGGAGGAGAGCCTTCTCCGTGTCCGCCCCGACCCTCTGGAACCTCCTGCCCACCAAACTGCGCCTTCAGACAGAGCTCCTCCCCTTCCGGAAGGGCTTAAAAACCTGGCTGGCAGGACAAGTTTGGGGACCCGGGAACGTGGGTTCTTATACCAGATGGCTTATCTAATGGATGGCCACCCCTGGATCCGAATTACGGGTTGTTTCTGTACGGTTCTTAACTTTGATAACTTTTTTAACTCTTGTGGATTTTTTATTGATATAGATCATTTTATGTTTTTATTTCTTGTAAGCCGCTCAGAGTCGGGTCCTCCCGATTGGGGCGGGGTAATAAATGCATTAAATAATAAATAATAATAAATAATAATAATAACTATGAATTTCCTGTGCCCAATTTTTTTTAAACCTGAAAATCCCATTTGCCTATTGGGTTACTTCCTAGTCTCAGAGGGCCATCTTGTACTCCCTGCCTATTGGAGGCCATGTTGCTGGCAATCAGAGCCTATTGTCAAACTTTTTGCTGCTGCCGCTGATTTATGGCGTTGAAGGAATCCGGGTGATATCCTGGACCATAGAGCCCTATAGATGGAAAGGACGGAGGTCTCCTTTGAGAGGAGAGGGCAAAGAAGAAGAAGGAGCGACAACACTATTGATTTTAATGGTAGAAGATAGTTGTGTAGAAGATGGTGAAGGAATGTAATCTGCTCATGTCTGTTGGTAACTTTTGATCAACTTTGACTGGTAGTACCTCTAGGTCAGGGTTTCTCAACCTTGGGCCAGAGATGTTCTTGGACTTCAATTCCCAGAAGCCTGATCAGTAGGTCTGCTAACTTGGGCTTCTGGTAATTGAAGTCCAAGAACACCTGGAGACCCAAGGTCAAGAAACCTTGCTCTAGGTTTTGATACAGGAATTTTTCCCATTCTTAACCAATGAGCTTGGTGACTGAACCTCAGAGACTGTTTAGAGAACCTTGTGTGAAGCCTGTGTTCTGCTGCTGAGCTGTGGCCCTTTCCTGGGTCATTGAGACATTGTTCCTTCGACAAAGACCCTCATTTCACTTTTCTCTGCTGGAACAAATCTGCAAATTTCTGTAGTGCTTCAAAACCTGCTAATGAGAGAATGCAGGATGAGAACAGTATCTCTTTCCTACCACTTACAGGTCTTGGGAGGTGCAGGGTGGGAACAACCATCTGTTTCTAGCCTAAAACAGCAGAGAAATTCTCACAGCAGTAATAAGAACAATTCCCCCCAAGTGTAGCATATGTAGCTCAATTTAATTCTGGTCATACTTGTTCTTGTTAATGAAAGTCAGGAAAAGCAGAGTTATTTGTACAGTAGCAAAATTGCCTCATGCTTGTAATCAGCAGCAGATTTTCCAATAAACAAGTAATAGCCTTTATTTCCACTTTCTGTCTGTCTACTTTAGTCTCGATGTTTATGCTGCACTCTTTGGTACATTTTGCTTCTTATGATGGGTTCAGCTGTGACCTCTAAATAGCAGCTGTTAGAGATAATGGCTTAAAATGTTCAGACATGGGATCCAACAGACAATGATTTCTCTGTTTCCTTTTCATCTTTGTTGAGTTAGAAACTATGGACAATGGCGTGACCTATTTCTGCTGTGAGCCTGTGTGTATTAGGTTTCGGGTGGGCACACTTTAGCCTCATGAGTCACTATCCTGTTGGGGATCTCCATGTGTACAACAAATGTTGTTCATGAAGTTGCGCTGTTTGATAACCATTCATTGGGCAAAATCAATCATCTGAAGTCAGGTGCATTAAAGGGGCTATAAAAATGAAGTAGAATTGTAGAATAAGCTATTTACAAAAAAGCAGCTTTGAAACCCTGAAAAGGGTCACCATAAGTCAGATCCAACTTGGAAGCACACAGTTATTATTATTATTAGCTTTGAAGTGTCTAGCAACTTGTTCACACTAGATTAGATGTAGGAAATTTCTGACCCATAGGCCTAATCTGTTGTCTTGTTCTCATGTGCCATTTGAGAATGCACACTTTTTGTCTATGAGTTAGCTTAGACTTCTTCTTTGTTGATCTCAGACAGCCTTTCTCCCACATCCACAAGAACTGAGGTTCTGGCACTAACTTTCTGAATGTATTCTCATCAGCTGGGGCCCCAGTTGACTGCACAATGGTCCTGGAAAGTCCTCATCTGAGAAGCAAGTGGGGTGTATAAGTCCTGCCCCTTGACACAGTCCTTTTAGAGAGGGTTTATGAGAAGGTGAGGAGAACTGACACCAGTAATGCTGCTGTTGGCCTCTCAGTGCTCATGCCAAGAGGGATGAGAAACAAAATGACTGTTGGGTAGTGTGAAGGGTGGAGCTGAGTCTGCTGGCATGGCAATGCTGAAGTTACAAGTTACTTCTGTCTCCTGTAGTTGACAGAACTGGGTAGAGGGAGATATTGTATCCCCATTTCAAAGCCTCTCCTTCCGTCACTTCTAAGGAAGCACAAAAGATAGGGCCTTAGTCCTCCACTGCTTAGCCCTATAATTCCTGATGTGACCTTGAGACATGACTCAGGGACACAACTAAACACTTCTGTCTTAGGGCTGTTGGGGGTGGAGCCAGCATGCATTGCCCACATTTAGAAGCCCCAAGACAGAAGCGTTCAGTTGTGTCCCTGAGTCATGTCTCACATCCAAAGCCTCAGAATGTCACTCTTGTGGACAACTTCAAGAGTCTCCCAGCTAGTATGCCAGCTGAAATATCTTGCCCCCCCCCAAAAAAAAAAAAATTGTTCTAAACTCTGTACATGTCTTTCATACTGTAAACCTGGAGGACAAAGACCATCCTCGTGTTTATATTTCTGCTTTCCCTTGGAAGTACTTCTGACCTAAATGTGTAGTGAAAATTGTTTTAAATGAATCTAGTAATACACAGGCAATCCTGGGAGAAGAGTTAGAAGTAAAGCTGGCTCCTTCCCTTGTTTGTTTATTTATTTATAGTAAATTGGGTGTACTTGACTGGTTCGCCAAATGGGGTTGTTTCTCCTCCATGTCAAAGTTAGTGTTCAAAATGTCTCAAAAACATCACATCAAATGTTGTGTAAAGGCTATTTTAAAGAACTTTTTTTTGCTTTATATAAATAGGAAAGGATATTTGAGAGAAATAATGTATTTCTTTGAAAATGGTAGGTTGCTGCTTTGAAATATTACTCCACACCTTTAATAGTCTTTTCTTTTTGACTTGTAAAGCACATGATCTTTTGTGCACATTTGTGAAGAAAATGATTGAATTATGAAATACTTGAGAGACCAGAGGCATTATTTATATTATGTACATACACATGTTTTGTTTATGAGTCCACAGTATTGACCTCCAGTGAATGAATGTGCAGTTGGGACTTTGTTGGTGATGCACCTGTCATAAAATGGGGACAAATGTTTTCAATTCTCTTTATTTTTTACTCTCTATCCCTGTCTAAAACAACATTTTATGAAGCTTTAGTGATGTTCTGGCATGGTAGATGGGCAAGTAGTTGTACTGTGTCTACTATGCTCAGCCAATGGTTCAAACCATAAATTCTATTCAGAAAATTTGGGAGGTTGCTTGGATATAAAGGGTGAATAATTTAGAAATGGTGATGAGAATTTTGATGACTACTAAAGGATGTTTGAACAGAGATTGGAACTGGAGAAAGTATTCTGTTTGGCTCCATAATACAATCATGTGACTATAAGATATTTGATAGTGTAGTATCCATTTGGAAAGCTCTGGAGCTAACTTTCTTATTTATGCCATCACAACAGTTGGTTATAATTTCTGGCAAGGCCATTGCTCAGTGGTAGAACTTACACTTTGTGTGCTAATACTTCCAAGTTCATGTTGAAGAATGTGTAGCGGAATCTCAACTCCAGGATGCAGCAGTTAATCTAGATTCACTTCAGTCTGGTTTCAAGTTTAGTTACGGGACAGAGACTGTTGGTCATCTTGGTGGATGATCTGTGCTAGAAATGAGACTGGAGGCAGGGAGGAAATGTGTTTTTGTTGGTGTTACTGGAACTCCTGGTGGATTTTGCTATTTACAGTATCACAAACTAATGCTGCAGCCTTGAAACTTGCATTTTTTACCTTCCTTCCTTCCTAATGTGGGAACACTATAGAATAAATCTACACTCCCTCTTTAGGATGTAAATACTAGAGTCATTTGTGTACATTAGTATCACAGAATCATAGACATGGAGGGTTATTGAAAGCTTAGAAACTCACAGCTAAATTGTTTTATGAATTTGTTTAAAATGTTTGGTTCCCATCTTTTCCCTCAAGAGGACCCAAGGCAATTGAGTGATGGCAATTCAGTCTTTACTTGTATCCTCACAATGAAGGACAAGCTCCAATATTCTGTGGTGGTCCATTGCATTGTATATGGCCAATGTACCCAATATTAACAAGCATTAACAGCATTAAAAAGAGTATTCCTATTTTCCCCTTCATTTTCTCCCTACATTCCTACTTATAGTCCTGCCTTCAGTGCCAAATAGATATTTTTCTCAACCTCTGTGGTGTCAAGAGCCTTCACACAATATATGCTGTTATTCTACTCTTTCCTTAAACATTATTTGGCCAAGTTACAGGCATTTAGCTTACTTTATCTTTCCACATAACTCACTCTTTTCATCCCATTCCACTCGCTCTTCTTGAAACATCCTCCAATTTGTCAGCATCTCTAATAAAATATAGTTCCCAGAGAAGTGAACATTTCTTAGGCATCACAGTTGCTAACTATGCCAGTTGCTAGGCTGACAAAGATAGCAGCTACACTGCCGCTAGCTCAAAACAAACTTTGAGAGGATTATTGAGAAGCGGGGTGGCGACAGTGAGTGAATGTATATAGAGATGGCATGGTAATTTGAAATGCACAGCAGGCAAAAAGGCAATTTTGATATTATAGAAAGAGGCTGTAAGTATTTCAACGTTCCTGTCTATTGAAACTGTTTAAAAAGACTAATTATACATAGGGTGCAAAAAAATGCATGGACATTTTAAGAGATATCTATGTCTTACTTTTTGAAGTTGAATTGAATTACAGTAGCAATGTGTAGTATGACGTTCACTCAAAAGAATGAATGCTAGTGTCACTATGCAACAGACAGAAGCATGGTTGCCATTTGAGGAGTGCAAGACCATTTTGAAGTGGTACTTGGAATTGGAGAATGTTCTGGAAGTACAATGACAATGGAGGCATGAGTATGCAATAGAACCTCTAACACACCTAACAATTGCACACATTTGTGATACGTTTGACATGCATGTGTGATGTGTACAAGCGGAGATTGGGAGGCCTTGCATAACAACAAGTCCTGCATATTCTGCTATGGTTTTGGACAGTTTACATGCTTGCCACAGAAGTCTTTTTTTTTTTTTGGAATGAACAATTTTACTTCCAACAAGATGGTGTCCCACTGCACTTCTACAGAGATGTGAGAGCTTACCTCAATGAGAATTTACCAGGGCAATGGATAGGATGAAGAGGTACAGTTCAGCTTCACCCACATTCTTCTGACTTAACACCCCTTGACTTCTTCCTGGATGTGGTGTACTGCAGAAAACCGGCTACACTGGCAGTACTTTGGGAAGCAATTAAAATGACATGCACAGCGATACAAGTGAACACTTTGGTCAATGTTACTCATGCAGAAGTTTGCCATAATCAGAAATGTCTGGACACTGATGGTAACCACTTTGAACACCTCTTGTAGAAGTAAGACGTGACTAATACATTTTTCCTTTCTTAAAAGGTGCACCCATCTTTGACACACTTTGTATTGGCCCCAATACAACTCTCTTTTGGTTTGACATCATTTTATGCCAATTTAGAAATTGTAGCTTCCCCCAAAGAATTCTGTGAATGGTACAATGGGGGATAATTTAGGATCCTCTTTCCCAGTGCGACTGAACAACAAAACTGGAGATAACATAGAGCCTTGTGGTGCAGTGGTTAAACTGCAGTACTGCAGTCAAATCTCTGCTCATGATCTGAGTTCGATCTTGAGTGATAGAGATACAAGGTTGACTCAGCCTTCCATCCTTCCAATGTCAGTAAAATGAGTATCCAGCTTGTTGTGGGCAAATGGTAGTTTGCATAATTACCTTGTGAACCACATAGAGAGTGCTTAGCACTTTGGGTAGTATATAAGTGTAAACAATCTTTATAATAACAGTCGATATCAAGGGCTTCCATGAATACACAAGGATGAATTCACATCATCTGGTGTGATGTTCACACAATAATGGTCAAAATGCTCTCATAATCCTTCTTCACAGGAAAAAAGAAAATCTTTCGGTAACAAGATTATGGAGAAAAATGAAACTTGATGTGTCAAATGACTTTTTCATTCCTTCTCTTACCATGTTTAATTATGGATTGAGACAGGCATAGACTCCATAGTAGATGAAAAAGTGCAATGTCCCATGCTACTCCTGTCTCAGTGTTAGAGACTGTAGTAAGTAAGTTAACAGCAGAGTTAATTGTTCCTCCTCTTGCAGTTCCTCCTCTCTCTTGTTGTTGTTCAGTAGCACAGTCGATTCCAACCGTTTGCGACCCTATGGACCGTTGCCTGCCAGGCACCTCTGTCCTCCACCATCTTCCTCAGCCCGCCCAGCTCTGTGCTAATTGCTTCTACAATACCATCTATCCATCTTCTTTTTGGCCACTCCCTTCTTCTTTTGCCCTCAACCTTTCCCAGCATCAAGGCTTTCTCAAGTGAATCCTCTCTTCTCATTTGTTGTCCAAAGTACTTTAGCTTCATCTTTACTATTTGACCTTCTAAGGAGCAGTCAGGGTTGATTTCTTTTAGGATCAACTTATTTGTTCTCCTCACTGACCAGGGTACTCCCAAAATTCTCCTCCAACACCACATCTCAAAGGTGTTTATTCTTCTGCGCTCAGCTTTCCAAATGGTCCAGCTCTCACAACCATACATTACCACAGGGAATACCATTGCTTTGACTATGCCGATTTTTGTTTGCGAAGTGATCTCTCTACTTTTAACCCACTTAATTCTCTTCTTTATTTAGATCTGATCTTGACCATGAGGTTGAAGTCACTGATGGCCAGATTGTCAAAACTATGTTCTGCCACATTCCTTAGGAAAAGAACCTTAAGTTCTGTCCATTGCATCTAAGAAATACATGGTGAATAGTGCAAATCATCAGAAATGAATCAAGTGAGAATTTTAATCATTTTCACTGGCCAAATTCAAAGGGTCCTACTTTTTTGCAGTATCAAAGGGGCTGTGATGCACCTGCCTGTAAATTAACTTTTAACGAGGAGGAAACTATCATTAAGAAGGATTACGAGAACAGTAAATGCAATTAGAATAAGAGACTTATTATAGTCAGCTCTTAAACTATAAAGAAAACATTTAATTCATTTTAATTAGAATGAAATGCATCGACATTGTAAGATAGGGGTTCCCAACCTAAGGCCTGTGGGCTGGATCCGGCCTGCAGAACCATTTCATGTTGCCCCCATCCCTCCCCAAGAGCATTCAATAAACAAAATGACTGTCCCTTTGAAGCTGTACAAAATGGCCACCGTCATCGTGCCGGCAGGGCAAAATAGCCATCTGGCTCTGAAAGCTGACTGAGACAGCGTGACCCGTCCCCTGGCTTGAAAAGGTTGGGAACCCCCTTTGTAAGACACAAGAGAAAACAAAATTGTTCTTAGCCATCCATCTCTGCTCTCAGTGAAACCTTCTTATCTTTTTGTTTCAGAACATAGAATATGTACATGACAATTGCATAAAGCAAAACATACCCTCTCAATAAACAATGTACCACACATTGCTATTAAAGGATAAATAATCACATGCCATCTTTTAATTTTTTTAAATGAAATCTGACAATTGGCAGCTGTAATTCAAAACCATTATTCTGATTAAATACACACAAATCCAAAATCAGGTGTTTAAACGAATAAGGCAGTTAAAGTCCTTCCCTGGTTTGGTTAATCTATCAGTTTTGATTCATCCCACATTTGAATGTTTACATCTCAGCTTGTTTCAACCCCACTTGTGCATTTGCTTGTCTAATTTAATAGCCTAATTTTCTCTCAGAAACCAGCTTTTATGTGGCTCAGAAGAAGACTTAAAATGCAGATAAAACAGTTGAGTAATGATGTGTTGGGCAGCAGTAAATAATCTGACTCCCTAAAGGGACCAGTGGCTGTGGGTGGATGAACCCATTTAGTTGGGGTGATGGTCCCCTCAGTGGAAGAAATGTCCCTGGAAACCATCACATTGGGCCCAACAGCAAAATGAGCGGAGGAGGAACTCTGATTCCCAATGGTCATGGAGGCGGAAGAGGCCATGCCAGATGGACTGGCTGTGAAGGTGCACCTTGATATTAAAGGATAAATAAAATTAAAGGAGAAGGCTGCGGCAGTCCATTGCAGTCCTGGAGTTAAATCTTGCATGTCTCATGTCATATGTGCTGCAGGAGATGGCTCCATGATCATAGTGTGTGGGTCACTTCATGGCAATCTGGGATCCACCTCAAACAAATTCATGCTAATGGCATTTTTCCTGCTTCAGGAAAATAATGTATTCTCAGATACGAGTTCCAGCCACCGCCACCGATGTTAAAACACAAACTTGAAATATTGTCAAAACACTATTGAATTAAAAGCAGTTTAAACAAGATCTAAAAAGCATGAAATTCTGATCTATTTGTACAAGGTGGATGATGAAGAGGAAGAAGAGGAAGAAGATGTAACCAAATGTGTTAGCTGGCTAGGCCAGGAAATATAGATAGATATGTCTTTCTTGTTTTATTCAGGACAAGGGGAGAAGTAAAAATATTCCTCTTAATTTTTGTACCTGCTTTTTAGAAATTCTGAACTCTGAATCTATTTTTCTTTTAAATAAAAGGTATCTTGATATAGAAGACATAATTTTTTTAAATACAGAGATTGGCTGGTAGGAGTATTCCAGTTTTTTTTACTGGCAACACTACGTATTGGTAACTTAAGATACATATGGCATGTCCTACCTGATCTGGCTGGTTTGTAAGTAAACAGTCAGCAATTGAAACCTACCATAGATTTCTCTAGCCTGGAGCAGGACCACAGGTACTCTGAAGCAACCCAAAGGTTTTATGTGGCCTTCCTGAATGGGTGCAGGTCTCTGTCAGGTGGAACAAGCCCTATGGTAGTGATAACGTGGGTGTGTTATCCTTGCCATCATCCCACTTCACTGGCTACATTGGCCATAAGTGATGGAAGCAGAAGACTCAGAATACTGTACCAACATGCTCTCATCATCTGCCATACAATAAATTATGGTTAAAGTTCTGATTGAAGAGCTATGATGAGTGGGCTGCTGTTTTCCTCATTTTTTTTGTAGGGCATGTGGTTATATCTCAAATGACCTGTGCTTGGAAGTCTGTCTGTGTACACTTTTGTCTTTTTCTGTTCCTGTGATAAACAACTCTAGTCATATTCTTCCTTGGAACACAGGCTTCATCACAACAAACTAGCCCACTATTGATTTAGTCATAAATCAAGTGATTCAAAGACCCTCTTAGGCTGGGAAGTTATGTTACATTTCTCTAGAGCCTGATCAAAATTCAGTAATATTAGTCTCTCTCCTCAGATCCTTATGTTGGACAGTGAAACATAAATACATTTTCTATGCTACACTTCTGCAACATGGACTGTTATTTAATAAATTCCACTGGAAGGAGTGACTGCATGAAGAATCTCTTCCAGCTGTGCATTTTAAGTGAAGGGGTTTTTTTCCTCATTGGCAATTGATTTATTTTGGACCTCCCAGTGTGAGGGAAAGAAAGGTAACATCCCAGAAACAGAAGCAGGAAGAGAAATGCCTCCATTTGTCATTTTGATTAGCTGCAATAAATGACCCTGAGCTTAATATTTCTGATATTTTTCTCATCTATAGCCATAGAGACAGATTTAGGTACATACAGATGTGCGTGCTATGCATTCACATGTGTGTGGCAAATTAATCACTGCAGTTTTAATTTTATGCTAAATTGTAATAATTATAGATACCATTTATTGCATTAAGATATCTTATATAAATTGTATTATAAATAGAAGTAGGTGGTTATTTTAATTTGAATTAATTATATTTGGCGAAGGGAGCTTTGCAAAAAAAAAAAAGATTAGTCATAATCAGAGCTGGAACAGGTTTTAAAATAAAAAAAAGTTCTCAGAATCACACATCCATTGTGGCCATGGGTCATTCCACCTGGGGGATATGTGGTATGTGTGTACCTAAATCTGTATCTGAAATATGATTGAAAACCATCCATTCCAGTGCCTTATAAATATTGCAAAAGAAAGATACTGATTGGATCATCTGGGTCTTTGCTGGGTTTCAATAAAGCAATGACTCTTGGCTGTCTGTACAATTTAGGACTCTTAAACTTGTCTATACTGTTGTTCCTTAATTGCAGAAGGAACTCCAAAATGTGAACGCCTAACTGCTTTATCTGCTCTGTTCTTATGTCATGATACTTGCTGCTTTATTTGTTTCATGTTCTTTATAGCTTACTCCAGTACAGATGTCACAAAGAGGGTTTTCTGCTATTCCCCCCCCCCCGCTCCTCAGAAGGCTTTTATTCCACGCCTTTTTGCCTTGCATTTTTCCACTAGTAGTTCCAGTGAATAGACAGTGGCTGCAGTGGCTCAGCAGTTAAGAAGCTCACCTTGTTGACTGGAAGGCTGGCAAGTCAGCAGTTCGAGACCCGGGTATTGCATGACAGTTTGAGCGCACGTCTCTGTCCCAATTCCTGCCAACCTAGCAGTTCGAAAGCAAGAAATTGAAAGTAGATAAATAGGGAGCACTTTGGTGAGAAAAAATCCTGGGGAGATGAAAGGAGCCTCATTCGAGCATTCCCTGAGCAGAGTTTCTCCAGCAAAAATCCTTTCAAACCAGAGTAATTTCTGACACGAAATTATTATTATTAGTGAATAGATGAGTGAACATCAATCAGCTTTGTGCTGTAGTATAAATTCTAGGGGTAGAAATTGTGCAAGGCAATGGCACCCATGATAATAGGGGGAATGTTACAGAAAAAATAAAGAAATAATAGTAACAACAAAAAACAAAACACAACTAGCAATTATCTTTATTTGGAATGTTAGAACGAAACTTCCAGTATTCCTTCTCATTGGCTATGCACAGTGATGGGCAGCAACAGGTTCACACCAGTTTGCCACAACCAATAGTAACTTTCCCAGAGAACCAGTAGCGGCCCTTGGGGGCAACCACCTTGGGGGCTTACCTTTTTGCCGGTTCCCTCACTGCACATGTGCGCCAAGTGCTTGGTGCGCATGCACGGCTTCCTTGCTGTCCTCCCAAGCGGGGAGGAGGAAGAGAAGCTGCTAGCCTGAAGCTCCCTATAGCCTGCTTCCCACCTTTGGGTGTGGGTGGGTGGGTGTATTTTAATGTGTATGTAATGTGTATTTATTTTTAATATGTATTTTTATGTGTTTTATGTGTATTTAATTTGTATTTTTATGTGTTTTATATCTACTTAATGTCTATTTAATGTGTATTTATTTTTAATGTGTATTTTTGTGTTTTATGTATATTTAATTTGTATTTTTATGTCTATTTAATGTGTATTTATTTTAATGTGTATTTTTGTGTTTTATGTCTATTTAATCTGTATTTTATGTGTTTTTATGTCTATTTAATGTGTATTTATTTTAATATGTATTTTATGTGTTTTTATGTGTATTTTAATGTATTTTTATGTCCATTTAATTTGTATTTCTATGTGTACTTATTTTATTGGTTTTTTTACGGTGGCTCTGCCCACATCATTGGCTCCACCCATAATGTCATGACATTGGCTCTGCCCACAATGTTGGTTCCGCCCACAGTGTGGTAGTAAAATTTTTGGCTGCCCACCACTGGCTATGCAGGTCAGAACTAGTGGCAGTTGCATATTTGGTGGGAAACAATTGTGTCATATAACCTAGATATCTTTGCTCTCCTCTACCTTACTGTGGGACTGCAGTGGCTTAGTGGTTAAGACGCTGAACTTGATGACTGGAAGGTCAGCAGGTCAGCAGTTCAAGACCCGAGTGCTGCATGATGGAGTGAGCCCCCATCTCTAGCGCAGCTTCTACCAACTTAACATTTCAAAAGAAAGACATTGTAAGTAGATAAATAAGTACCACTTTGGTGTGATGGTAAAAAGCATTCCATGCACTCCAGTGTCTAGTCATGCCTGCCATGTGTCCACAGAAACATCTGTGGATGCAGATAGCACTGGCTCTTTGGCTGCAAACATAGATGAGCACTGAACCTTAGAGTCAGATATGACTGGCTTTCGAGCAAGGGTGAGCTTTACCTTACTATACCAGACAACATTATCTTTAAGCTAAGGCTCACAAACTCTCTTTGCACA